>SJYX01003297.1:21746-53613 GCA_006410675.1 Oreotragus oreotragus | reverse complement strand
TTGATTCATATTGATGTATGGCAGAAATGAACACAACACTGTAAAGTGATTATCCTTCAATTAAAAATAATTTTAAAAAATCTATGTCCCTTAAGGATAAAGATAAGACTCTTAGTGATTCCTCTTGACTAAACAGTTCTAAGTCCCCAGTAGCCCTAGAATTTTTCTCAGCTAGAATTTTTCAAATATAAATAAGTCATCTTAATAGCAAATGTTTTATTTTTCAAAAAGGCAGAAATGACTGCCTAGAGGGCCACCCTTTGTCCCCACAATTATGCTACTTAAGAATCTTGAATAGTTGTACAGAAAATGTTCAAAGAATGAGCAGTTTCCCAAAAGTACCATATGAATAGTTTCTGAAGTATTAGATTGTACTTTCTTGTAATAAATTATCTAATGTCTGTTAAATAATGTCTGGGCGGTATCAATGAAGAGTTTACTTGTATAGTTCTCAAATTATGTGTCACAAGGCAGTAGGCATTACTGGTGTTAGATCTACATCTGTGATATGTTTCTGCAGCGTGTCTGCACCCACAGCAGCAGCAGTAAACGGTCTCTGTCTATATACACGTGCTCTCTAATGGAAATTCATGGGTTTTATCATTTGACCCTGGTTTTGTGGTAAATGATCTCTGATAATTACTATGTCTATAGATTTTTTTTTTTAATCTTTGAAAATCTTTTTCCTCCTATAATTCCCATTCAGTTTATCAGGGAGAGGGTGAATCTGACATATTTTCTCTTGTCACTTTAAGTGACTAAGCTCTGTCAGGAATTCCATATTTCAAGCCAAGGTAGCTGGTTGTTGCTCTTCCCTTCTTAAACACTTGTCTCTACATGTACAGTTCTTCCTATTCCTCAAGGTCAGTTTGAATATCTTCACTCAGCTAGAACCCTGAATCCATAGCACTTTCCTTATAGCATTTATGGGGGATACCTGAATTAAATACATAAAGCCTCTCTTGTGTATTGAGACTAATGTCTAGCAGTTTAGATAGACGTAATCTCCAAGACATAGGTTGTCCACTGAACAGAGTTGAAATAAATGCCAATTAAAAAGGGAAGTTGGATAAAGATGTTTAAATTGAGAAAATACCTTTATCTTGTTTTCCTCCCCAAGTTCAAAACAGTGACAGTAAAGAAAATGAAATCTAATGGCACTGCAAAACCAAAGTCAGTGTTTTCTGGGGAAATTTCTGAGGTTTGGAAACAGGATCTGATATAGAAGACCAGAGAAGCCCCAGACTGGTAGAGAATCTCAGGCAGATTCCTTGGGGAGGTGGCTGGATAGTCTGGCCTGTCTCCACTTGGCCTAGGCAGCAGGCAGCAACAGCAGCTGTTCTCAGGCCAAAGCACTGAATGTGGGTGTTGGGCCAGAGAAGACCACGAAACCATAAATAGCCACAGATCCCCAAAGGGGTGGCGAGCCCTCAGGCACAGACAGCGAGCTACCAGCCTCCGTCACGTAGGCTGTGTCCCAGCCTTCTCCACGGTCAGCAGAAGCAGGCTGGGACTGAACCGGCGCAGCCACAGGAAGGAACAAAGGCGGGTAGACAGTCAACTCCTACGAATTTGCGGAAAGACACTATACAAAACGACAAATCCTGTGCCCTTTGATTGGAGGACGTGCAATTCCAAAAACTACCTGGCGATCTAAAATATGTTCCTCAGACAGTCCTTGGCAACCAGTGAGTGGGTCATAAAAATAAGCAGATGAGTTAACCAGAATGAATTCAGACAGAGGATGAAGGGATGAGGCGGAGGGTGGGTTGGGGTCCTTTCCAGAACACAGTGGAGAGGTGGGTAGAGGCAATGAAAGTGCTCAGTCGTGTTCAGCTCTTCATGACCCCATGGACTGCAGCCTGCCAGGCTCCTCTCTCTATGGGATTCTCCAGGTGAGAATACTCCAGAGGTGCTGTTTCCTCCTACAGGGGATCTTCCTGACCCAGGAATGGCACCTGTGTCTTTTGTGTCTCCTGCAACGGCAAGTGGATTCTTTACCACTGGCACCACCTGGAAGCCTAGTTTTTTGAATCAGTGAATGAATCATAAAAATATACTAAGCAGGTGAGTTAAACACAAGAATGAATTCAGGCACAGGATGAAGGAATGAGGCAGAAGGTGGGTTCGGGTCCTTTCCAGGACAAGTGCAGAGGTCAGTAGAGCAAGGTAGGAGGGAAAGATCAAGACATGGCAGAGAGATTCTAAGTTTTCATGTCTATCTGTACAACTTTTAAGACGATCAGAGAAAAAGACAAGTAATTGACTCAAGAGTAATAAAATAACCTACGGGCTTTCTTAGGGAATGGAGGTCATTCATTTAAATAGGACAGTAAGGCAAACTTAGGTGACTAAGAACAGACAAAATAGCAATAACTCAAATTGGCTCATCGATCCACAGGGAGATGACTGGCTCAATGAGATGAATTTTCGTCCTAAGCCAACATGTAAATGCCAACATTTTTTTAAAAAAGAAGACATTTATGACCAGCTTAATAGATGAGTTCTCTTACCTGCCTCCAAATATTTTTTGGCTGTTCACCAAAATTTAAATGTATCCTTGAGGAAATTTTTTTTTTGTCATGGTAGGATATTGAGAAGCATATAGGCTTCATTTCAAAATGTGGTAGACACTCAACATTTAATCCTCAGAAAAGTCCTGTGAACTAGCATCTTTGTAAGGATGAAGAAACAGAAACACTAATTAAGTAACTTGCCGTAGGGTCACACAGCTAATATATGGTAGAACTGACTGAACCCAGGCAGTCTAGCTCTACCTTAACCCCACGTCAAGTTCTGAGACAGCAAAGAAGGTCTGAAAGTGACTGATGTGACTTACAGGCTTTCCACTAGGAGGAGGAGTGCATTTTACAGTAATGGCATTATAACTTGTGCCTAAGCACTTCACCAAGATAAATCAGGCTCAGCCCTATATTTTGGGGAGCAGTGTAAATTGCTAACCTTTTTAGAAAGTAGTATTGCAGGGTATGTATATCAAGGATCTTTAAAATGCTCTTAATCTTCAATTCTAAAGGAAATCAGCCCTGAGTATTCATTGGAAGGATTGATGCTGAAGCTCCAATACTTTGGCCACCTGATACGAAGAGCCAACTCGTTGGAAAAGACCCTGATGCTGGGAAAGATGGAGGACAGGAGGATAAGGGAGTGACAGATGATGAGATGGTTGAGATAGCATCACAGACTCAATGGACATGTGTTTGAGCAAATTCCGGAAGACAGTGAAGGAATCCTGGCATATTGCAGTGCATGGGGTCTCAAAGAGTCAGACACTACTTAGCTACAGAAAAACAATCTTCAACCCATTGTCAGATTGTGGGGTCTTCTTATCCTACCTTGTTCCAAGTAGCAGAGACCCAAATTAAAAACTCAGAACAATGGAAAAATCTCATATGTACCCCATGCTTATCATCTCTATTCTTTGAAATGCCTTTGTTGCTAAGTATTCAATGATTCCATGGATGGAGGAGCCTGCTAGCCTACAGTCATGGGGTTGCAAAGAGTCAGACACGACTGAGCGACTCCACTTTCTTTAGTTTCTTTTGGAGAAGGAAACGGGAACCCACTCCAGTGTTCTTGCCTGGAGAATCCCATGGACGGAGGGGCCTGGTGGGCTACGGTCTATGGGGTTGCAAAGAGTTAGACACAACTGAGCAACTCACACACACACACACACACACACTCAATGATTCCCAAATCTTAATCCATTTGATTTAACTGTAAGCCAGTCACTGAAATTAGCCAAATTAGCCAAGATAAGTCCATGGACCCTTCCAAAAAGTGAAGGAAAGGAGGAAGGAAGGAGTGTGCATGTGAGATTCCTGAATTCAGTTTTATCACTAACAAACTGAATATGAAGACAGAAGTAGCAGTGTGGCAACCTACAGAAACAAATCACTGAACAGCCTAACATGCTAGAACACATCTAAGCAAGGACAACAAAGAAAAAACGACAAGGTGAAAGGTGGTAGTAACTCCTTGGGCAAGCCAGTGAGTGAAAGAAAAACATACTTCTAGTTCCGGGAATGTTTCCACATCACTGGAGTCAGAAGAGACTCGGGAGTTACCTCTTGTATTCAAATGTTGAAGCCCAAGACAGGGTGGTTAAGTGGCAAGTGAAAATAGACATGGCGATAACCAGGTCTCTCAGTGTGCAGCCTTTGGGTTCCTCTGAAATCCTAGAGCCCACTCTAGGCACAGGCATGTATGTTGCTGCTGAAAGCCTAATGCAAGTCTAATTTCTGTTCTTTTGTTAAGTGAGCTAGATTCTTACCTGAGCACTCCAATTTTTTAATAACTTCCCTGTTCTCTCAGTATGAAAAATAGTTGAATTCTATTCAGAGTTTCAGAATTAGTATTTCATTGTAAAGGTATCAGACTATGCCATCAATGCACATATATATACACACACATGCATCTTTCCATATGTACATGTTTCTTTTCCCTTTTTTTATAATTACTTGCATGTTAGCCCATTGATATTCTTTCATCGATCTTTGAGGCTCTGTTGTACTTTCCCTTTCTTTCCTCTTTGTGTTTCAGTTGAGATCATTTGCTTTGATCTCTCTTGAAGTTTGGGCATTGGTTTGTGTTGAGGGGTTCACTAAGCTACTCCGTAATACTTGGATTTTGGCATCCCTTTGTGTGACTAAGCGGCCAGCAGGGGCCTTGAACAGACGCTAGCCCTCCCACGAGTGTGTGCAGAGCACAGCAATTTGGAGTCACAAGTTCCTGACATGACTGCTGATAAACAGTCTCTCCTGCCTCCTAGCTTTCTCCACTTGTGCCCAAGAGCCCCTGGAGCTTACTTAAACCTTGCTGTTTATGGTTTGAATGAACTGTGCCTTAGCCCAGGGCTTGCAAAGCACTGCGCCTGTGGACCCTAATAATGGCACGCACCCCCGGTCCTCTGCTGCTGGCGCTCTGCCTGCTCCCTCCTCAGCCGCTCTGCGTGGCCCCCGGAGGCTGCCATGGACCTCCGCCAGGACCTGAGAGTAATAACCTTCTCTGGTTCACGTTCCCTTTCCGTCTCTATCAAATTATGGCTCATCCTTCGTCTCAGTACCCGAGGCTCTACTTAACAATTGTTAATTTAACAAAACTCACAACAGTTTGCTGGAGGCTTTTTGTTCGTGTTGGTGTTTTATGCTTTCCTAACTGCCTGGGTTCACAGCAGTGGATGAGTTTTCAGTGCTTACCTGCCTGGTGACTAAGGGGGTTTCTCTCTTATCCTGGGCCCCCTCAGTGGAGATGCCCCACTCCATCATGAACTCTGAAGATGGCTCTGTTGGTTTAGTATGTAGAGGATAGATTTCTATTGTTTAAAGCCACTCAGTTCGTGAGGCTTTGTACCACAATCTCAGGACATGAATACATTCAATTCAGAGTGACAACAAGAATTCTGATGCAAAAGCCATGTGGAAGTGGGTCTGAAACTGGCTGAAAACTTCCTCTTTTAGACAGTTGATTCTAATAACTAGAGTTGGGAAATTTGTAGGTAAAATTGCCAGAAATGAAGAAAGGAAGGGACTTAAAGATGAATCAACAGATGAGACTCAAAATAATTCTGCTTTGAAGACTCCAGAAGCATCTATTGGAAGATCCATTCAGAAGAGCCAGTGAAAGTGAGAGACACGGACGAGAAAATCCTCCTCCCACTGTGGAGAAAAGGGAACCCTCTTGCACTGCTGGCGGGAATGTAAGCTGATACAGCCACTGTGGACAACAGTTGGGAGGTTCCTTAAAAACCTGAGTAGAACTACCATATGGGCCAGTAATCCCACTCCTGGGCATATACTGAGAAAACCATTAGTTCAAAATGACATATGGACCCCAGTGTTCACTGCAGCACTGTTTACAGCCAAGACGGAGGAGCAACCTGGATGTCCATCAACAGAGGAAAGGATAAAGAAGATGTGATACCTAGACACAATGGAATATTGCTCGGCCATTAAAGAGAATGAAATAATTGCATTTGCAGCAACATGGATGGACCGAGAGATTGTCATACTGAGTGAAGTAAGTCAGACAAAGAGAAATGTCACACAACATGCCTTAGTTGCAGAAATCTAAAAAGAAATGATTTCTGAAAAACAGAAAACAGACTCATGGACTTGGAGAACGAACATTCCCCGGGGGAAAGGATAGTTACAGGGTTTGGGATAAACACATAAACACTGCTGTATTTAAAATGGATAACCAGCAAGGTCCCACTGTATAGCACAGGGAACTCAACGTCATATGGCAGCCTGGATCAGAGGGGAAGTTGGGCAAGAATGGATACATGGATATGTATGGCTGAGTCCCTTTGCTGTCCACCTGAAACTATCACAACATTGATAATTGGCTATACTCCAATATAAATTTAAATTTTTTCCTCAATAAAAAAGGAATGAAATTGGGTCATTTGTAGAGATGTGGATGGACTTAGAGTCTGTCATACGGGGTGAGATAGTCAGAAAGACAACTATTATATATTAATGCATATATGGGGAATCTAGAAAAATGGTACAGATGAACCTTTTTCTAGGGCAGGAAAGGAGACATACAGGTGCAGAGAACAGACATGTGGCCCTTCGGGGAAGGGGAGGGTGAGTCATATTGGGAGATTAGGATTGACATATATGCACTAAGGTGTAAAATAGCTAGAGGGAAGCTGCTGCATGGCACAGGGAGCTCAGCTTGGTGCTCTGTGATGACCTTGGAGGAGATGTGTATACATAGAATTGATCCACTGTGTTATACAGCAGAGCCTAATACAACACTGCAAAGCAATTATACTCCAGTTAGAAACAATAATGATTTTAAAAGAACAATATGGAGGTTCCTTAAATGAGGGAAGCTGCTGCATGGCACAGGGAGCTCAGCTTGGTGCTCTGTGATGACCTTGGAGGAGATGTGTATACATAGAATTGATCCACTGTGTTATACAGCAGAGCCTAATACAACACTGCAAAGCAATTATACTCCAGTTAGAAACAATAATGATTTTAAAAGAACAATATGGAGGTTCCTTAAAGAAACTAAGAACTATCACATGATCCAGATATCCTATTCCTGTGCATATATCCATAAAAAGTCATAATTCAAAAAGATACAGGCAAAGCCACAGTAATCAAAACAGTATGGTCCTGGCACACAAACAGAAATATAGATCAACAGAACAGGACAGAAAGTATAGAGGTAAACCCACACACCTATAGTCACCCAATCTATGATAAAGGAGGCAAGACTACACAGTGGAGAAAAGAGTCTCTTTAGTAAGCGGTGCTGGGAAAACTGGACAGCTAAATGTAAAAGAATGAAATTAGAACATTCCCTAACACCATACCCAATAGAGAACAGTATGGAGGTTCCTCAAAAAACTAAAAATAGAGCCACCATATGATCCAGTAATCCCACGCCTGCCCATGTATCTGCAGAAAATCGTAATTTGAAAAGATACGTGCACCCCAGTGTTCGTTGCAGCACTATTTACAATAGAAAGACATGGAAGCAACCTAAAAAGTCCATCAGCAGAGAAATGGATAAAAAAGATGTGGCGTGTGTAAGTGGAATACTATTCAGTCATAAAAAAGAGCAAAATTATGTCATTTGCAGTGACACAGATGGACCCAGAGATTGGCATCTGGAGTGAAGTCAGAGAAAGACAAATGTGCTATCACTCATATGTGAAATCTTAGAAAAAATGGTACAAATGAGCTTATTTACAAAATAGAAATAGAGTTACAGATACAGAAAACAAATTTATGGTTACCAAAGGGGAAAGGGGGGGATAAATTAGAAGTTTGGAATTAACATATACACACTACTATATATAAAACAGATAACTAATAAGGAGCTATTGTATAGCACAGAGAACTCTACTCAGTACTTTATAATGGCTTATATGGGAAAAGAATCTAAAAAAAGAGTGGTGATAGGTATATGCATAACTGATTCACTTTGCTATACACCTGAAACTAACATTTAACCATACTCCAATACAAAATTTTAAAAAAGTGCACACAGCAAAAATGTAAAGCTTTAATGAACTATCACACAATGAAGATAATCTGATTTGAGCAATAGAATAAAGCTAGTACCAGGAAATGCCTCTTGCTCTCCTTCCAAATTATTACTACCTCACCTCCTCCCCAAATGAAACTACCTTGATTTCTAAAACCATTGATCAATCCTAACTGTTCTTGAATTTATATAAATGGAATCACATGATATATATTCTTTGTGCTTGCCTTATTTCAATCAAGATGATTATTATAGCTTGTTCATTTTCCTTGTCATACTATTTTATGAGTTTACCACAATTTAAAAATTTTTCTACTATTGATAGACATGGTTTATTTTCAGGTTGTTTTTTTTTTTTTTTTTTGCTTTTATGAGTCATGCATTTGTGTATATATTTTAATGAAGACAAATACACTGGGGAAGTTAAAAAAGGCTGTGAGGCTAAGTGTGCTGGAATCACTCTCGACTGCTAGGAAAACCAAGGATTGGTTGGCCCTGCGTTTTGTGCCATTTTGTTGTATTAAATTAATGGAATATTGCTTTGCAATGTAACCCAGGATTAGGAAGGAAGCAAATGTTTTTCAGTTATCCTGTAGGCACAGGCAAGTCTGAGAGATGTCTGACTGTTTACCTACGTGGGGTCAACCTACGATTTGGACTGAGGAGAATATGTGTAAACTCTGCATGTTTTGATTGTTAATCTAATGCCTACAATCTTAACTATGAGTTTAGAATTTAGATATGGGTATCTTCAGATTGAAACACAATGCCAGCTTTAATTAAGAAGAAAACAGAATTTCTTAGCAAGGTAAAATTTTCTGATCTGTTCATAAAGATGTGTCAAGAAACACCTATACTCCACTTGCATGGGATAATCTGGTGATTTGTTAAATATCCTGAATTTCTAAAAATTTCTGTCTAGATTAATTCAAATCTCTTTCCCTGTAGAGGCACGTAAGCGCCCCCTCGTGGCCAGGAAGATAACTGCAATCTGAGATGTCATGCTTTTAGGAAAGTCTCATTCTACATTTTCCTGCACAGTTCTGTGGGGGGAAATGGAAGAAATAGGGGGACTTGCTTGTAAATATCAAAGCTCACACTTCCTTTCCTACCTCACACTGATAACCAGAAAGACTTGCAAATTCAGCGAAGAGTACTGCCCAAACCTTAAAAGTAAGGGTTAGGCTGACTGCTTAACCACACAGACTTAGACAATTGTTTTTGGTGGCTTGGTTTTAATGTAATTACAAATATATAGCACATTTTTATATGAAAATTAAGTAATACATATAATAAGCAACAAGCAAAATTTCCTCATCATTTCTTCCTCACATTTGAATTTTCCAGCTCCATAAGGGCTCTGTTCACTATTTGGACATGTTTTTAGATAGGAGAGGCTTGCTGGAGGTTTTTTCAAGCTAAATTAGAGGAGAATTGGAAAAAAACAACAACAATGTAGCAGGAAGCTCCATCTGTCACATTTCCTCAGTTGTAGAAATAAGTCTCAATTAAGAAATCTAAAAATTCCACCCAAGAGCTTTCAAAGATTCAAAATTTGTAACAATTGACACTAACATATGAATAAATGCCAAATCTCAAACTTCATGCTATTAAAATGATGCCACATAAAGACTCTCTGTAGTGAATTTTCACCCTCACCACAATCTCTCATTAGTTTATCTCCCATTTGGTTGACTTTTCTTCCTGTTGGTGTTGAAAATATGAAAGGGGACAATGAGTCCACTGTCAAATCAAACTTCTTAACAGTAAGTCACTCGGTTGTGTCCAACTCTTTATGACCCCATGGACTGTTGCCCACCAGGCTCCTCTGTCCATGGAATTCTCCAGGCTGTGGGTTGCCATCCCCTTCTCCAGGGGACCTTTCTGACACAGGGATCAAACCCAGGTCTCTTGCATGGCAGGCAGATTCTTTACCGTCTGAGCCATGAGGACGCTGGTCCTAAAGATACATGCATCTCTGTAAGCTAGTCAAACCACACAGATACCCCCTTGTACTATGTTAGACTATTGACTAGATCCTGGTTTTAGGCTGAGGAAGATAACCAGAGGATGCTTTCTCAGCTATCCATACCTACCATGGTTCTTTGTGGCTCTTAATGGTTGAGATTATATGTCACTGGCATTCCTGTGAGCCACTTACAGCTTAAATTCCAGCTGGTCTTTGCCCCCCCCTCCACCAATGTGTGAAGTCACCGAGACCCAGGAGAGCTTTGGCTGCAGAGCCACCTGTCAACATCCCTTCAGGGCAGCTGTGAAGCCATAGTCACTTCCGTTCTTATTCACACAATGAACATCTAATGTGTCCGGCNCAGCCGGTCTTTGCCCCCCCTCCACCAATGTGTGAAGTCACCGAGACCCAGGAGAGCTTTGGCTGCAGAGCCACCTGTCAACATCCCTTCAGGGCAGCTGTGAAGCCATAGTCACTTCCGTTCTTATTCACACAATGAACATCTAATGTGTCCGGCTCAGATGCTTGGCAACAAATATGAGTAACACAGAGTCCCCGCCTTCAGGAAGTTCTCCTTATAATTCAGATGTTTAACAAAGTTAAAAGACAAAACTGATTAGAGTAAAATACTAACAACTTCTGAGATAGAAACTTCTGACCAGAATATATACATAGCTCCTATAAATCAGTAAGAAAAAGCAAATAATCCAATATAAATATTCGAAGGATATGAATGGCCAGTTCAGGGAAGAAGAAATACAAATCATTAGTACATAAAACTGTGGAACCTCAATATGGAAATGCAAATTAAGATAATAAAGAGGACTTCCCTGTGGTCCAGTGGTTAAGAATCTGCCTGCCAAGGCAGGGGGACACGGGTTTGTCTTCCTCTGGTCCAGGAGGAATCCACATGCCACAGGTCAGCTAAACCTGTGTGCCACGAATTCTGAGCCCTTGCACCAGAGCCTGCGCTCCAGGACAAGAGAAGCCACGGCAATGAGAAGCTGGTGCGCTGCAGCCAGAGAGCAGCCCCCACTCACTGCGACTGGAGAAAGCCTGTGCGTAACGAAGACCCAGCAGNTCAGCTAAACCTGTGTGCCACGAATTCTGAGCCCTTGCACCAGAGCCTGCGCTCCAGGACAAGAGAAGCCACGGCAATGAGAAGCTGGTGCGCTGCAGCCAGAGAGCAGCCCCCACTCACTGCGACTGGAGAAAGCCTGTGCGTAACGAAGACCCAGCAGAGCCAGAAATAGTTTAAAAAGATGATAAAGAGATGTCATCTTAAGACATTAAGTTAGAAAACAATAAATCATTAGCATCAATTATTAGGTGTGGGGAGATGGTCCCCCCCAAGCTCAGCTGGTGACAGCATAAATTGGTGTGCCATATGGGGCAACCTTTGATTTTTAACTTAAAAATACTCATATTCTGTGATCTAGAAATCTTGCCTTGAGGTATATTTCTAATAGCCAAGCATCTGCAAGGAGAGAGCTTACAGAGTAATCTGTAATGCCAAGACGCAGGAACACCTGAATGCTCACCAATGGAAGAACAGGCAGTTAAACATACTATTATCAGTTCTAGACAACAGAGTGTTATGAAGCACTTGAAAAGAATAAGCTCTGTTTCTGTGGACATGGAGAGCCCCCCCCCCCCCCCCCCGCAAGAACACTTCCCAGAATGGAATAACCCACGACTTTATTGAGAGACTACTAAGTACCCATCGTAAGAAATAGGGAGGGCCCTGCCAAGACACCACTGGAGGCCCACAAGTCACCTCTCTTTGCTCTCTTCTCTTTCTGAAAATTCCTTTAGATGGATTTCTCCACTTAGATTTGTTCTCAACTTACATCTATTTTATATTTCCTTTTTCCCTTAACGTTCAACATACCTGGAATTTCCACGACATTAGCCTTCAAAACTTAATCATTATTTCAGTTACCATTTTTATAAATTTCAAAGTCCTTTTTGTGTTTTCTTCCCCTTTCTCCTCTTCTCCCCCTTTCTCCCCCCAACATTCTCTTCTGACACTATTAACTACAGCTTTGGTTCCCGTCCTGCATCTCCTGTTTCCACGCAGCTTCTTTTCCCCATTTGTTGCTTTTGTTCTTCATTTTTCATGCCAGTGCCTTTCCTTGAATGTGTGATGACTTTTGGCCATCCATTCATAATTTAGAGAGACTCAAGTAGGGCTGGGTTTGTTAAGTGAAAAGTGAAAGTGAAGTCGCTCAGTCGTGTTCGACTCTCTTGAGACCCCATGTCCTGGGTTTGCTAAAGGCTGGTATAAAAAAATAAACAGAAACTTCTATTAAAAGAGTATGGAGACCAGAAGGGGGAGCTCTCAGGTCCTGTGACAGGAGCAGACTCTGATGGGAAAAAGAAATATCTCTTCTTTCCTGGTAAGGACTCATCCTGAATATTCAATGGAAGGACTGATGCTGAAGCTGAAGCTTCAATACTTTGGCCACCTGATGCAACGAGTCAACTCACCGGAAAAGACCCTGATGCTGGGAAAGATTGAAAGCAGGAGGAGAAGGGGATAACAGAGGATGAGATGGTTGGATGGCATCACTGACATGAATGTGAGCAAACTCCGGGAGACAGTGAAGGACAGGGAAGCCTGGCATGCTGGAGTCCTCGGGGTAGCAAAGAGTCGGACACGACTGAGCGACTGGACAACAAAAAAGGAAGGGCCATGGGTTCTGTTTGCTGGACCCCTCCCAACGTTCCTCCCCACTGCAAAGTGCTCTCTGCCCTTGCCATGTGGCAGACTCACATGCTGTTTGCCATGGTTGCAGCCTCTGAAGTGCAATTTGCTGCTGATCCTGAGTAAACCTATCTTTGGAGAAATAGCCACATATTCGTCTCAGGTCAACATTGCCTTCACAGAAGACACCAGACAAACAGCCTTCTCCCTGAGGGATTCGTGTGGCTGCATTTTTCTCCAAGGTCCTTCCTGTCTCCAGAGCAGAAGGCAGGTGCCAAGTGTGGGAATGACCTTGAGGACTCATTGTTCAGGGTCTGGATTATTCTTCACTTGCCCCCTACTTATCTTCTGCTCAACATGGGGTCTGACGTCCATGGCACCTTGGGATCGAATCCTGAGTGGAACCTTCCTGACTCCCACAGGTATTAATTCCCCCTCTTGCCCCCATTTCCAGCCCCCAGCCTCATGCCTCCCTTCGCAGACCAGACCACCTCCGCCTCAGCACTGGGCCCCTGGGGTCATCTTCAGTTATCAGTTCTCCCATCATGCAAGCCTTTAGCCTGAACTTCTGTTCACTCATCACCTCTTAGTATTTGTTGCGAAACTTTTCCACGTAAAAATGATTAACATATTTGGTCATTTTACTTTGAATTGGGATTCTGAAATAAATCTCTGTGACCCTTAAAAATGGGGTTAGTTGTCCAGTGGAAAATAAAGAATGGGGCTTCCCTGGTGGCTCAGATGGTAAAGAATCTGCCTGCAGTGAAGGAGACACAGGTTCAGTCCCTGGGTCGGGAAGATCCCCTGGAGAAGGGAATGGCAACGCACTCCAGTGTTCTTGCCTGGAGAATTCCTTGGACAGAGGATACTGGCGAGCCACAGTCCGTGGGGTCACATGGAGTCAGATACGACTAAGCGACTATCTTTTTTAACTTTGTCCAATGAGGAAACTGGAGAAGGAAATGGCAACCCACTCCAGTATTCTTGCCTGGAGAATCCCATGGACGGAGGAGCCTGGTAGGCTACAGTCCACGGGGTCGCAAAGAGCCGGACATGACTGAGCGACTTCACTCGCTCAATGAGGAAAACCGCTCACTGGGGCTATGTCTTTCTTCACCACTAGATGGTGCTGCCCCACCTGAAGATAAAATGAGGCCGGTCACCTCTGCTTCAGTAGGAACTGGATTGCTGTTCTTAAGGATTTCTCATTTGGACAAAACATATGCTCTTACATAAGGCCATAGTGTTTTTTAAGTGTCTTTTTCTATTCCAGAAAAATATCATCCATATTAGAAGGGGAACACTTTTTACCCATGGTCTTTAAAGCCTAAATGATAAATGAGTATTTTTACGAACATTTGCCAAATGTGAAATCTTTGATCAGCTACTTACTTTTTTCAAGCCTAACTTCTCTAATCTATAAAATGATGAAAATAATAACCTGCTAGAATAGACAATTCTAGCAGGTAAATATTCATTACATATCTCAGAGGGGTAGAGGGTAGGTGCACAAAAAATATGCTAAGCATGGCAACTATTAGAATAAACACTTGACTTTAAAAATGATCACTTTGAAAATTAATTTATGAACCAGGGAGAAGCAGAAGATATGAACAGGCCAATCACAAATAATGAAACTGAAACTGTAATTTTAAAACTCCCAACAAACAAAAGCCCAAGACCAAATGGTTTCACAGGCAAACTCTACATTTAGGAAGAGTTAATATCTATCCTTCTGAAACTCTCCCCAAAATTTGCACAGAGAGGAACACTCCTGAACTCATTCTATAAGGCCACCATCACCCTGATACCAAGCCAAAGATCACACACACACACACAAATTACAGGCCAATATCACTGATGCACATAGACACAGAACTCCTCATCAAAATACTAGCAAACCAAATCCAACAGTACATTAAAATGAACATACACACGATCAAGTGGGATTTATCCCAGGGATGCAAGGATTCTTCGGTATAAGCAAATCAATCAGTATGATACACTTCATTAACAAATGGAAGAATAAAAACCGTATGACTGTCTCAACAGATGCCGAAAAGAGCCTTTGTCCCAATTCGACGCCCGTTTATTTTCAGCTGTGCTGGGTCTTCGTTGCTGCAGGCGGGCTCTCTCTAGCTGTGGCGAACAGCTCTCTAGTTGCAGGGTGCGGGCTTCTCACTGTGGTGGCTCCATGCAGAGCCGCCATGCAGTCTCTAGCAGCTCAAGCTTTTGTAGTTGCGGTGCATGCGTTTAGTTGCTCCACGGCATGTGGAATCTTTCTGAGCCAGGGGTCGAACTTGTGTCGCCTGCATGGGCAGGTGGATTCTTAACCACTGGACCACCAGGGAAGTCCCAGGACCCTCAACACCCACTTATGATGGAAAAAAAAAGTCTCCAGAAAGTGGGCATAGAGGGAACCTGCCTCCACATTAAAAAGAGCATATATGACCAACTTCCCTGGTGGCTTAGATGGTAAAGAGTCTGCCTGCAGTGCCGGAGACCCGGGTTCGATCACTGGGTCGGGAAGATCCCCTGGAGAAGGAAATGGCAACCCGCTCCAGTATTCTTGCCTGAGAATCCCCTGGATGGAAGAACCTGGCAGGCTACAGTCCATGGGGTTGCAAAGAATCAGATACGACTGAGCAACTTCATGATATACCCACAGCTAACATCATTCTCAGTGGTGAAAAGCTGAGATCATTTTCCTCTAAGATCAAGAACAGGACAAGGATGTCCACTCTCACTGAGGCAGAAGTTATAATGAGGCCCAGGATGAGCAGCTGGAATCTGTCCTCTGAACAGATACTTCAGGATAAAGATAATGGCAGGAGCAAGGAGGAGCTGAGTCCTTTCTGGAGAGAAGAAGAAGAGGCAACATCTTTCTCAGTCTTGAGATCGAGGAGACCTCCCAAACTACACATACACAGAAATGTTCCTCAGAAGTCAAGGAAAGCAGGGAGCACCAGACCTTCTTCTTCCCAGAAACTCTTGCACTGGAATCCATCTTGGCTAAAAGGTGTGCAAACATGAGGAGAGGACCCTGGGGTGGACCAGACATGGACTCAGAGCTAGACAAGGCAACATGCTTGGCCAGAGGGAACCCAGACCCGACCCGTGTAAGTGATCTGAACTACTCTAAGAGTGCAACTTCTGAGCCTGCCCGCATGTCTAGCCACACGTACGTTTCCTGACCTGCCCCCACCCCCAAATGAACGATTTACTTGTCTCACTACCTTCCATCTCTTTGTTGTAATTTCCTTCCTCAAAGCAGATGACCTAGGGTCTTGAAACTGGCCACTGGCCCCCCTGGTCTAGTGGCGAGGATTCAGTGCTCTTACTACCACAGCCTGGCTTCAGTCCCTGGTTGGGGAACTGAGATCCCACTTCAGGCCGTGGCAGGTGGAGGCCACCCAAGATCATTTTTGGTACTAAAAGCTGAGAACCCAAGGTAAACTGTGGGCATTGCTGGCTGCAGCTCAAGGCTCCTGACTTTTTCGCTTTTGCCCTCTTTCACTCGCTGCTTTGCTTTATTTTCATGACCCATGGGGCATGATCTCAGTCCACTCCCTGCGTTATGACTCCTGCCAACTGAGCGTGGCCAGGGATGTCCTCCAGGCCATGTGGATCCAAACAACACTTGGGTGACTGCTGACGCTGTCCTTTGGGAGCTGACAGAAATGTGATTTCTGGACATGAGGGAACGCAAGGGGTCTCTGTGTGTGATTCTCTCCGTGTCTCTGGCCCACATGGCGCCCTGTCTGTGGTTTTCTGTCCCACTGTATTCACACAGCAAGGTCTCTTTCTCACTTTGTATCCCCATGCGCTTTAAGGGAAGGCTTTGCTGGACCTTATTCCTAAACTGCATCCCTGCTGCTGCCAGACTCACTGTTGCCTGTGTCAGATGAAGTTAGGAAGCGCCTGATGACTTTATTTTAGCCACCAGACAGCAGGGCCATGGATCTGGGTTCTTCTGGCATCTGGTCTTTCAGCTCACTCAGTGTCCAAATATATACCGTGAGAATTTTTCTACGCCCCAGTCCCGGGTCTTGAACCCTGTGTCATCGTCTATAACACCCAACTCCAGTTTCTCCAAGGGTTCTTCTTGGCATCTATTAGACTCCTTTTACTCCAGGCCTTGGCAGCCTACACACTGCCATGCACAGCCTATCGGGCTGGCCACTGCCCAGAAGCCCTCATTATAAACTTGGTAGATGTTCAATCATAAATAATACACCCCAGTGTAGGAAAACTCGTCATAGGACATAAACTCTATAGGCAACAGATCTATCCTCAGTGGACTGGCACTGATTCAAATGTCCTCTCTTGGCCACATGAGGGGACACCCTGCACAAGGTACCAAGGATGACCAGGGACGTCTAGGTAGGAATCAGTGGGGAAGCAGAAGACACGCCAAACCCCATCTGCAGTAAGATCAAAGGAAATGTAGAGGACGCTCCGAGTCTCCTTCAGATGCCTTCTTGCGACATTCCCAGGGCACGAATTCCATGCCTAGGAGAGCTCCTTTCTTCTCAGTTGCAGGTTGCCCAGCATGGGAGGAAGCCGGGCCAAGCTGGAAGAAACACCTCTGGATGTATGCATAAGAACTGGGAACTTTTAGACACACTTTCAATCTGTGGTGCTGGAGAAGACTCTTGAGAGTCTCCTGGAGAGCAAGGAGATTAAATCAGCCCTGAATATTCACTGGGAGGACTGATGCCAAAGCTGAAACTCCAATATTTTGGCCGCCTGATGTGAAGAACTGACTCATCAGAAAAGACCCTGATGCTGGGAAAGATTGAGGGCAGGAGGAGAAGGGGTGACAGAGGATGAGATGGTCGGAGGGCATCACTGACTCAATGAACATGAGGTTGAGCCAGCTCTGGGACACAGTGAAGGACGAGGGGTGCAGCCATGCTGCAGTCCATGGGATCACAAAGAGCTGGACACCACTGAGCGGCTGAACAACACAAAGGAGGGAAAACAAATTCTACTGCAGCACTGCTTGGGTATATGTTCAGCAATGAAGAAAAATGGCCGGAAAGTAGCTCTCTAAATTACAACACCATTCTGCAATTGGATATTTATTGCCCAAAGATAGGATAGTGGACTGAGATTCCCTATGTTGAAGCCTTCATGGCCCTTTGCCAAGATTCTGCCCCGACTCTTGTAATCAAAAGCCCAGGGGACCAGAGAACTCTCTTGACATGATGCCCTTCTAATTCCCCCAACTCCTGAGGGGGAACTGAGCTCCCCCTACTCCTGACAGCACCCCTACTTCTTCAGAGCACTCACTCTTCTGGGCTCACCCACCTCCCTGGATCCCTCTGACCCATCCACAACTCCACGTCCCTAAGTCTCTCCCTATGACTCTCTCTTCCTCCTCAGCATGGTCTTGATTATTAAATACCCCAAAGGCCACCTCTAGGAGTGTGGGCATGGGGGCTTGTGGACAAAACTATAAATTTTGGAGCTTCCACCCAGTATCGGGCAGACTGGCTGTTACGCCAAGAAGAAGAGACGTGTCCCTCTGGGGTAACTCACAATGGAACTTCTTATCATTTAGGATCAGGAGAATTATGACCTCTTAGGGAAGTGGCAAATGGCACAGGGACAGTCAAAGTACGTGTGCCCTATTCTTTAACTGATTTGCGTGCTCAATCTCTTTAGTTGTGTCCACAAAGAGCGATCCCATGGTCTGCAGCCCTCCAGGCTCCTCTGTCCATGGGATTTTCCAGGCAAGAATACTGGAGTGGGTTGCCATGCCCTCCTCCAGGGGATCTTCCCAGCCCAGGGATCGAACCCGGGCCTCCTGTGGCTCCCGCATTGGCAAGCAGGTTCTTTACTGCCGATCCACTGGGGAAGCCCTAGTTCTGGCATAGTTACTCCATTTTGATGTTCAAATGCATTCCCTTCCTCCAAAAATAGAGACCGGGTTGCTTTTCGGAAGATGCTAGTTAGTTGGCTGAAGGGTTTCAGGTCCTAGCTCTGGCCTTTTATTTAACTTGGAAGGATGTCCAAGCAGTGCTATCTGCATGCTGTACTCCTGAGGAAAAGCGGAGACTGTGGGCAGTAGCCCAGGGACACGGTGGCCAGCTTGGCGGGGCCCTCCCCAACATTCTGTTATGAATGGAGACGCTGACCCAAGTCAAGAGCCCTGTTGGAATTATCATTTCTGGGAGGGAACAGAGTCAGGAAGCATAAGATCCACTGTGTATTAGAAGGGATGAGAAAGGGTATCAGAAAGCCCATTAACTATACAAGGGTTAAAGGAGTGACGCAAGAAGAAAAAGAAAACCCAGGCCTCTTTCAGGGATGGCTTGTGGAGGCTTTCAGAAAATACTGACACCAATAATACTGACCCCTCCACTCCTGAGAGACAGTTCCTGCTGGCACAACCGAGAAAGCCAGAAAGAGCCCCCTGAACCATGCCCAGCCTGCAAACAAACAGGTCTTTGGAAGAGGGACTGCCCTTGGTCTGGAAGGGGAGGGGCGGGGGGCTCCCACTCGCAAGATGCTGCACAGTTAAGGCAGCCTGGGAGATGTCTGTCTCCACCAAGTAGCGCCGGTGGTCCCTGACATGGAGGTAAGAAGACTGATTTTTTAAACTGAGGGAGCCACTTACTCTGTCCTGATCTCTCACACTGGGTCTCCTTCCTCTAAAAGCTGCACAGGGACTGGTGTCGATGGAAAGCCTCCCACCTGCTATTTCACTGTCCTCTCCCCTGACAACCTGAACAGTGTTTCAGTCCCGCCTTTTGGTTGTACCTCAGTGTCCTAGGGCTTCCCTGGTGGCTCAGAGGTTAAAGCGTCTGCCTCCAATGCGGGAGACCCGGGTTCGATCCCTGGGTCGGGAAGATCCCCTGGAGAAGGAAATGACAATCCACTCCAATATTCTTGCCTGGAGAATCCTGTGGACAGAGAAGCCTAGTAGGTTACAGTCCACGGGGTCGCAAAGAGTCGGACACGACTGAGTGACTTCACCTCACCTCAGTGTCCTAATCCACTGCTGGGGAGGGACCTTCTGGACTCCCTTGGGACCATTAAACAAGTAGGACATATGGCAGCCCCACATTTTGACTCTGACTACATCAGACCAACCAGAAGAGCAAGGTCCTATTCCCAGTCATATTCTACAAGGAGTGAACCTGCATTTTGGGACCAAGGAGTACCCAGGAGGGCCTTAAATACCCAGCCTGAAAGAATTAGTCTTAGGCCAGAAGCCACTTGCCCTTGTAAGAGGCAATATCCAATAATGCCTAGTAGGTTACAGTCCACGGGGTCGCAAAGAGTCGGACACGACTGAGTGACTTCACCTCACCTCAGTGTCCTAATCCACTGCTGGGGAGGGACCTTCTGGACTCCCTTGGGACCATTAAACAAGTAGGACATATGGCAGCCCCACATTTTGACTCTGACTACATCAGACCAACCAGAAGAGCAAGGTCCTATTCCCAGTCATATTCTACAAGGAGTGAACCTGCATTTTGGGACCAAGGAGTACCCAGGAGGGCCTTAAATACCCAGCCTGAAAGAATTAGTCTTAGGCCAGAAGCCACTTGCCCTTGTAAGAGGCAATATCCAATAAAGCTGGAAACAAAGGAAGGGTTAGAAGCCCTTGTAGATAAATTCTTAACACATGGCCTCTTGGTGCCCCGCCAGTCTCCATGCAATACTCCTGTTTTTCCGGTTAAGTCTACTGGGAATATTGAGTGGGACAAGACCTTAGAGCAGTAAATGATGCTGTGGTCCCTACATAGCTTTGTGCACAATCCTTATAAAACATCACCTCAGATCCCCGAGGATGCTAAATGCTTACTGTGCTTGAACACAAGGAGCCCTTCTTTTGGATCCTAGTCCATCTCTCTCACAATATTTGCTTGCCTTCGAGTGGACTAACCACCACTCAGGCCAAATGCACCACCACCCCTGGATAGTATGGCCTCTGGGCTTTCCAGATAGCACACACTTGTTCCCCTAGGCCCCAGGAAAACAACTATGGGAGATACAACTATAAGAATGGGTGAGTCTACTGTGTGTACATGATATAATATGTACCTCACCATGGAGGTCTCAGATCAAAATACCACTTAAGTCCTTAATTTGTTGGGGGGGTTGCTACAGAACCTCTCAAAGGCACACCAAATCTCAATGCAATGAGTTAAATATCTGGGATATATTACAAACAGAAATAGACAGTTATGTCCATATAGAAAACAAGCTACATTTAGGCTAAAGCACTGCAAAGATCAGCCTGCAATACAGGAGACGCGGGTTCAATCCCTGAGCCGGGAAAATCCTCCAGAGAAGGATGAGACAAACCACCCCAGCATCCTTGCCTGGGAGATTCCATGGACAAAGGGGCCTGTTGGGCTCCACAGGGTCTCAAAGAGTCGGACACGACCTAGTGCCTCAACAACAACAAAGACAAAGAAACGTGTCCGTGCTGTTTTGCACATGGTAGGAGTTTGTAGAATCTGGTTTCCAAAATTTGGGCTCATGGCTAAGCCTCTGTATGAAATCACTAAGGCTCAGATAAGCAATCATTACTTTAGTATGAAGAACCGGAAAAGCTTTTTAATGATATCAAGCAGGCCCTCACCAGAGCTCCTGCTCACGGTCACCCCAATCTGAAAAAGCCATTCGTCTTGTATGCAGCTGAAAAGCAAGGCACAGCTCTGGGGTTCTCATGCAGAAACTGGATAAATTCCTCAGCCTACTGGGTATTTTTCCAAAAACTAGATTTCATGGCCCAAGGTTGGCCTGGCTGCTTCCGGGGGGAAGCTGCCACCACTTTATTAGTGGAAGCAGCTCACAAGCTTACTTTTGGACAGCCGCAGGAAGTCCAGACCCCTCATCAAGTACAAGGGATTCCAAGATTAAACACCACAGCTGGCTAACTGAAGGCCGTCTTACCAACACCACACTGTGCCCCTTCACTCCCGAGAGCTAACCCACAAAACTTACCACAACCTCGTCCTGGCTATGCTTATGCCTGATGAGAGCCCAGAGCCGACACACTCCTGTCTCAGAGCCCTGGAGCCTATTCTGTTAGATTAGACTTATAGATGGTTTACTGATGGCAGTAGCTTTGTGAAGGATAGAGTCAGGAGGGCAGGGAATGCTATTGTGAGTGCTCATAGTATCAGAAAAACAAAATCTTTAACACCCAACACTTCAGCCCAGAAGGATGACTTGATAGTTCTCCCCTAAGCCTGAACCCCAGAGGAAGGAAAAATTATAAATACATACACAGACTCAAATGTTGCCTTCCTTCCTTCTCATGCCCATGCAGCTGTCAGGAAAAAATATATAACTTTTAAGAACAAGAAATTCCTCTATCAAATATGAGGCTGAGATTTTTATATTTCATAAAAGCAGCTCAAAAACCAAAACAGGTAACATTCATTCAGTGCCACAGGTACCAAAAGGGAACTTCTCAGAGTATCCAAGGAAACTGCAGGGCAGGTTGAGAAGCAAAGAAGACAGCCCTGATGCCCATAACAGAAGAAATGGCACTGACCCCACCCCTTGCCCCTTCTAACCTTTTCTCAGACACTCAGCTTCCAAAGAGACCTGCTCGTGAGATGAAGGAGGAACTAAGGAGTAACATGTTCATCAGAAATCACTCATACTTCCTGCTCCCAGTGGAAAATTATTAAAGGGTCACATGATTCCATCTGGGGAGAAATGCAATGTCTACAATTGTTCTCTGTCCTTTTACAGGGGAAGGGCTCCTGGATATAACCAAAATGACTACTTAAGCCTGCAGATTCTGCTCCACTCACAGTCCAAGAGGCAACCTCAAGCCTCCCCATCCTGTTAGCTCAGTCCAGCGATGAGAGACTTTTCCAGGAGAGGACTGGCAAATAGATCTCCCTCACAAGCCCCAGGGCTTCAATACTTGTTAGTCTTTACAGACATTTTCACTGGATGGGTAGAGGGCTCCCCACTAGGACAGAAGCAGCGGAAGTGGCTAAAGCACTTCTAGTAGGAATCATTCCTAGGTTCGCTTTGCCCCACCACCTTCAGAGCGACAGTGGACCCTCATTTGCAAGAGAAGCTCCCCACCAGCTTTTACAGACACCACCTTCATTCATCCTGGAGACCTCAGTCCTCAGGAAAAATGAAACAGGCTAATCATACTCTAAAGAAAGCCCTGGGCAAACTCTGTCAAGAAGCATCAGAATTGTGGTAACGCCTGCTGTCAACAGCTCTCGTAAAGGTCAGCTGCTGCTGCTGCTAAGTCACTTCAGTCTTGTCCGACTCTGTTCGACACCTTATCTTTGCTAAAGGAGGCAAGAATATACAGTGGATTAAAGACAATCTCTTTAATAAGTGGTGCTGGGAAAACTGGTCAACCACTTGTAAAAGAATGAAAAAAGAACACTTTCTAACACCATACACAAAAATAAACTCAAAATGGATTAAAGATCTAAATGTAAGACCAGAAACTATAAAACGCCTAGAGAAGAACATAGGCAAAACACTCTCCGACATAAATCACAGCAGGATCCTCTATGATCCACCTCCCAGAATACTGGAAATAAAAGCAAAAATAAACAAATGGGATCTAATTAAAATTAAAAGCTTCTGCACAACAAAGGAAACTATAAGCAAGGTGAAAAGACAGCCCTCTGAATGGGAGAAAATAATAGCAAATGAAGCAACTGACAAACAACTAATCTCAAAAATATACAAGCAACTTATTAGAAGCTCCCCACCAGCTTTTACAGACACCACCTTCATTCATCCTGGAGACCTCAGTCCTCAGGAAAAAGAAAACAGGCTGATCATACTCTAAAGAAAGCCCTGGGCAAACTCTGTCAGGAAGCATCAGAATTGTGGTAACGCCTGCTGTCAACAGCTCTCGTAAGGGTCACCTGCTGCTGCTGCTAAGTTGCTTCAGTCGTGTCCGACTCTGTGCGACACCTTATCTTTGCCAAAGGAGGCAAGAATATACAGTGGATTAAAGACAATCTCTTTAACAAGTGGTGCTGGGAAAACTGATCAACCACTTGTAAAAGAATGAAAAAAGAACACTTTCTAACACCATACACAAAAATAAACTCAAAATGGATTAAAGATCTAAATGTAAGACCAGAAACTATAAAACTCCTAGAGGAGAACATAGGCAAAACACTCTCCGACATAAATCACAGCAGGATCCTCTATGATCCACCTCCCAGAATACTGGAAATAAAAGCAAAAATAAACAAATGGGATCTAATTAAAATTAAAAGCTTCTGCACAACAAAGGAAACTATAAGCAAGGTGAAAAGACAGCCCTCTGAATGGGAGAAAATAATAGCAAATGAAGCAACTGACAAACAACTAATCTCAAAAATATAAAAGCAACTCCTGCAGCTCAACTCCAGAAAAATAAACGACCCAATCAAAAAATGGGCCAAAGAACTAAATAGACATTTCTCCAAAGAAGACATACAGGTGGCTAACAAACACATGAAAAAATTAGGGGATTGAAACATGTATAATATCATATAAGAAATGAATCGCAGGTCCAGGTTCGATGCATGATACTGGATGCTTGGGGCTGGTGCATTGGGACGGCCCAGAGGGATGGTATGGGGAGGGAGGTGGGAAGGGGGTTCAGGATAGGGAACACGTGTACACCCGTGGCGGATTCATGTTGATGTATGGCAAAACCAGTACAACATTGTAAAGTAATTAGCCTCCAATTAAAATAAATAAATTTAAATTAAAAAAAAATAAAGAAAACCCTGGGCAAACTGTCAGGAAACATCAGAATTGTGGTAACGCCTGTTGTCAATATCTCTCATAAGGGTCAGCTGCTGCTGCTGCTAGTTACTTCAGTCATGTCCGACTCTGTGCGACCCCATAGACAGCAGCCCTCCAGGCTCCTCCGTCCCTGGGATTCTCCAGGCAAGAACACTGGAGTGGGTTGCCATTTCCTTCTCCAGTGCAAGCAAGTAAAAAGTGAAAGTAAAGTCGCTCCATCGTGTCCGACTCTTAGAGACCCCATGGACTGCAGCCTACCAGGCTCCTCTGTCCATGGGACTTTCCAGGCAAGAGTACTGGAGTGGGGTGCCATTGCCTCCTCCCATAAGGGTCAGAGCAGCCCCTAAAACAACCATTAAGTTAAGCCTCTTTGAAACAACCTATGGAAGGCCATTCTGAGAGAGTCAATTCCTAGGCAGGTTGATAAGAAGTCCAGGGTTCCTGAGGAGGAAAAAGGGGTCCAGGGCTCTTGAGGAGGAGATAGGGGTCTGGAATTCTCAAGGGGGAGGAAAGGATAAACATCTTTTTTTTTTTTCTCTCTCTATATTCTTTAGTTTTAGTCACATAAAACATTTTTTTCTTTAAGCCAAGAACTGATGATCACAGAACAAACAACTCAGTTTAAACTCTGTACTAAGGCTTATATAATAACAACGTATCTTGCTTGAGGACAGTTTCACCTTCCTGAAAACGTTCTGACTAATTCTGATATCTTAGAATGTATATTTTGGGAGTGGGTCTGGTAAAATCTTTCTACTGTTAAGTTCTAATCCTGTTATCTTAAAATGTAAATTGTGGGAGTGGGTCTGGTAAAATTTGTACAGCCTTGAGGCATTCTTTTGATTTATTGTAATAACTAACTAAAGANTGACTAATCCTGATATCTTAGAATGTATATTTTGGGAGTGGGTCTGGTAAAATCTTTCTACTGTTAAGTTCTAATCCTGTTATCTTAAAATGTAAATTGTGGGAGTGGGTCTGGTAAAATTTGTACAGCCTTGAGGCATTCTTTTGATTTATTGTAATAACTAACTAAAGAAGTATATAATTCCCTTGCTTAGACTTGTAAACCCTGGGGAACGGGTGCTCTATTAAACCTGGGAAGATGACCTCCCTGACTACCATCCACTTCCAAATGAAAGGGACCTTACCAAGTCCTGCTGAGCGCTGGACAGCAGTTACACTGCAGGGAGCCACTAGCTGGGTTCATCTGTTCAGGATTAAACCTGCCTCCACTGATACTTACAGGAATCCAAAGACTCACTTTCAGCTCTTCTGTGAATCCCCCCCCCTTCCCCTGAGACCCCACAGGATATGGAGGACCCTGGACAACCTGAAAACTCCAGGTGGATTTTTTGAGTGAGCCTCTCCAAGACTTAATTCTCTTGTTCAGGAAGGATAAATAAGGACTTCCCTGGTGGTCCAGTGGTTAAGAATTCATCTTGCAATGTAGGGGATGGAAGTTCAATCCCTGCCTGGGGAACTAAGATCCCACACACTGCAGAGCAACCAAGACCACATGCCAAAACTCAATAGCCTGTGAGCAGAGACATTACTTTGCCAACAAAGGTCTGTGTAGTCAAAGCTATGGTTTTTCCAGTAGTCATGTATNGAATTCATCTTGCAATGTAGGGGATGGAAGTTCAATCCCTGCCTGGGGAACTAAGATCCCACACACTGCAGAGCAACCAAGACCACATGCCAAAACTCAATAGCCTGTGAGCAGAGACATTACTTTGCCAACAAAGGTCTGTGTAGTCAAAGCTATGGTTTTTCCAGTAGTCATGTATGGATGTGAGTGTTGGACCATAAAGAAAGCTGAGCACCGAAGAATTGATGCTTTTGAACTGTGGTGTTGGAGAAGAGTCTTGAGAGTCCCTTGGACTGCAAGGAGATCCAACCAGTCAATCCTAAAGGAGATCAACCCTGAACATTCACTGATGCTGAAGCTGAAGCTCCAGTACTTTGGCCATCTGATTGGAAGAGCTGACTCACGGGAAAAGACCCTGATGCTGGGGAAGACTGAGATCAGGAGGAGAAGGGGGCAGCAGAGGATGAGATGGTTAGATAGCATCACCGGCTCAATGGACATGAGTCTGAGCAGACTCCAGGAAATCATGAATGACAGGGAAGCCTGGCTAGCCACAGTACATGGGAACTCGAAGGGCCAGACTTAGCGACTGAACAACAGCCTTGAGTCACTTGGAGGTATTTTAGACAACAAAAAGACAGTGAGATTCTTGCATATTTCCCTCCTCTGCTTTTCCTGTGTAACTATTCTGCCTGGGTTCTCAGAAAGTACTTGATTCATCCGTAGTTCCCCAGACTGAGATGGAAAAAAAGAGCCATTTATATAAAATGGAGGAGGAAAACCATGAGATCTCTGACTTTGTCTTTATGTAAAAATTAACTTCTAAATGAGCTGTATTCAATTGGCTTAAAGGAAAAGGAGAGTTTATATACATTCTCAGATATATAAAAGAGGCTCCCAGGATACATTTCAGGTTCATGTGATCTGGGAAACAGTCAACATTTAATTAATATCTGGTATTAGAGTTAGCTTAAACTTGTGCATTTAATTAATGCAGACCTGACTTTAGAGTGATAAAACATTAAATACAATTATTTTATCATACATAGGGTTACTGAGTATAATAAGTGCATATTGTATCTGTTGTGAAATTTGTCAACAGGGAAAATAAGCTGATATGATTAAATTTTTGAGTAAATATAACTGGGACAAGAACTTTTTGGCAAATTCTGTAGCAATAATTATCTAAAATACTCTTTCCAAATGTTGATAAACTGAAACTACATTAAGTTAAATGAGAGGAATTCATTGAGCATCCAGGCCATTTCAAATAAGATAAAATATTGGGAATATTAATTGCTAAACAGGTCCAAATTTGCCTGCTTTTGTTTCCTGTGAGAGAAAAACTAAAGCTGGTTTGTGTCACCTTGAGTTGTTTTTACCAGTCTATACAATGCTAGCGTAAGACAGTTCATGGTTGTTTAAGGAACGTAGGATGTGTGTTTTCGGAGAAGAAGGTATGAGGAAAGGAAGTGTACTTCGTTGAAAGGGAAAAGGGTGATCTTGTCCTGGAACTGGCTATTCCTGAATGGGGAAAAAATAAGGGACAAAGTACGGCTACAGAAATTAGCAGAAGGTTTGTGAAAGAGGAACCCTGAGAAAGGAAGTTTGTTATGTGGTCAGGGTTTTATAAAGTTGGATTCAATTTAATTAGGTAGACACATTTTACTAAGAATAGGTTGACTGATGCAGGACTGGATTTGGTTTCTCTCTCACAAGGGAACAGTTTTCCTGGAATACGCCTTTTGATATCAGATCATGAGTTTCTGTGCCTTTAAGTAATCTGTATTTACTTTTGAAAAAATTTTTTTCCCCTTAGCTCAATGAGTAATAGCTTAGTTTCACTCTGTGATTCTGTCTGACTGGGTGTTTGAAAACTTTTTGGCAGGCTTACTTGGTGGCTCAATGGTAAAGAATCCACCTGAAATGCAGGGGACTCTGGTTCGATGCCTGGTCTGGAAGGATCCCATGGAGCAACTAAACCCCAGTGTCACAACTATTGAGCCTCTGCTCTAGAGACTGGGAGCCGTGACTACTGAGTCCGCGTTCCCAAGGGGAGCACAGCTAGAGCGTAGCCCCTGCTCACTGCAAGCAGAGAAAGCCTGCCCAGCAACAAAGGCCCCGCACAGCCAGAAATCAAAATAAATAAATACAGTTATAAAAAAAACTTTTGAGATTTCTGACACATTCCCCAAGAATCAAATTCTAACTAAAGCTCCTTTGACCTCAACCTACTTTAGGGTGCTTCAAAGGGCCCCTGGAGCACCACAAAAATATGTCCTAAACTGGGTTCATTTGATATATTAAATTACACAGGAAACATGTCCAAACTCACTGTTGCCTACGTCAGATAGAATCATCAGGTCCTCTCTAATTTTATCATACCTGCCAAAAAGACAGAGGAAAAACATTTGGGTTCTTCTGCTTTCACCCTACTCTATGTCCAAAAAATCCCATGAGAATACTCCCACCTCCAGGCCCTCATTTTCTGACCCCCATGGCATTGTCCACTGAGCCCAACTCCAGTTCCTCTAGGAGGTTCCTTTCTGCACCTCTGGGACCCACTTTCCTCCAGGCATTGGCAGCTCATATACTGTTACAACTACCTACTGGGCTGGCTGCTTCCAAGGAGGCCACATCCTAGGTTTAACAGATGCTCAATATCAAGGAATACACCCCAACACAGGGAAAACTGTTATAGGACATGAACTTTATAGACAACAGATCCCCCTCAGGAGAGTCCTGATAACACACTGGCACTGCTTCAAACGTTCCCTATCGGGTACCCCTCATGTGAGAGACTGGGTGGACAAGAGACATCTGGTTAGGAACTGATGGGAGAGTAGAGGACCCTCAAAATCCCATCAGATGAGAAGGGAATTCAGAGGACACTCCAAACCCCTCTGACAAGAACCTCCCAGTAAATGTCTCCAGGACTCTGGACTTCGTTTCTGGGAGCACTCTTGGTTGCAGGTTACTGGACATGGGAGGACCTTCCTCTAAGCCAGAAGAAACGCCTCGGGACTGTATCCTTAGTAGTAGTAGTGTTAGCTGCTCAGTCATATCTGATTCTTTGTGACCCCATGAACTATAGACGTATGGGCTTTCCTGGTGGCTCAGATGGTAAAGCATCTGCCTGCAGTGTGGGAGACCTGGATTCGATCCCTGGGTTGGGAAGATCCCCTGGAGAAGGAAATGGCAACTCACTCCAGTGTGCTTGCCTGGAAATTCCATGGACGGAGGAGCTTGGTAGGCTATAGTTCATGGGATAGCAAAGAGTCATACACAACTGAGCAACTTTACCCGCTCAACTTCACTCAGACTATAGACCACCAGGCTCCTCTGTCCATGGGATTCTCCAGGCAAGCATACTGGAGTGGGTTGCCATTCCCTTCCCCAGGGGATCTTCCCGACCTAGAGACAGAATTAGGTATCCTGCATTGCAGAAAGATTTTTTAACATCTGGAAGATCTCAAATTGTGAATTATAAAAAATAGACAGAGTGAAAAGGGAAAAACTTAAATTGTACTGTAACACTGCCTTGCCTTTATGTAAGTTAGGGAAATGGAGAAAAATGGCCTGAATATGGGTCTCTAAATTACAATACCATCTTGCAACTGGATCTTTATTGTCCCAAAATGGATTTGTTCAAGCCTTCATGGTTCCGTATTAAAACCAAGTTCTACCCAGCTCCTATAAGCAAAAACTTGGCAAATCAGAAAGCACTCTCGACATTTTAAATGACTCTCTTATAACTTTCCCCAATTTCAGGGGTGAAACCAAGTCTCCACTGCTTTCCAGTGCCACCGAGTTCCCCAGATCCCTCTGACCAATTAAAAACTCACCTCCCTATGTCCCATACACCTTCATCACACCTGAATGGAGACTCGTGTCCCTGGAGTAACTCATAGTGGAACTTCCTATCATCCAGGATCAGAGAAAATATGTTCTCGAAGGGAAGTTGCAAACGGTGAAATGACAGAGTACATGTTCTCTTCTCTTTAATTGATTTAGCCCAGTGGAAACAGAGACTTTTACTGAAGACACTAGTAGATTTGCTGCAGGGTTTCAGGCCCTAACTCTGGGCTTTAACTTATAAGAAGGTCCAAATAGTCCCATCTATAGTACTTGCTTTGGCCTTGAGGAAAAACAGAATTTGGGCAGTAGCCCAGGGGAACAGTGACCAACTTGCCAGGGACCAACCTGAACATTTTCTTATGGGGGAGACACAGTCTCAAGTCAGGAGCCACACTGGAATTATAATTCCCAGGAGGGAATAGAAGTGATGAAACATGTGATCCACAGTGTTATTACAAGCGATGAAAAACCCTATCAAAAAGCCAATTAATATGAAAGGGTCAAAGGCATAACCTAAGTAGAAAACTACTGCACAACTGCGCTCATCTCACATGCCAGCAAGGTGATGCTCAAAATCCTTTAAGTCAGGTTCCAACAGTTCATGAACTGAGAATTTCCAGATGTACCAGCTGGATTTAGAAAAGGCAGAGGAACCACAGATCAATTGGCAACATCATCTGGATCATAGAAAAATCAAGAGAATTCCAGAAAAACATCTACTTCTGCTTCATTGACTATGCTAAAGCCTTTGAATGTGTGGATCACAACAAACTGTGGAAAACTCTTCAAGAGATGGGAATACCAGACCTGCCTCCCAAGAAGCCTGTATGCAGGTCAAGAAGCAACAGCTAGAATCTGACGTGGAACAACAGACTCATTGAAAGATGGAAGGGGGTGTGTCAAGGTGGTATATTGTCACTCTGCTCACTTACCTTATATGCAGAGTGTCTGTGTGCTAAGTTGTTTCAGTCATGTCTGATTCCATGTGACCCTATGGAAGGTAACCTGCCAGGCCCCACTGTCCATGGGATTCTCCAGGCAAGTATACTGGAACGGGTTGCCATGCTCTTCTCCAGGGGATCTTCCTGATGCAGAGATGGAACTCATGCCTCTTACCTCTCCTGCACTGGCAGGCGGGTGCTTTACTACTAGCCCACGAGAGAAGCCCCTGTATGCAGAGTACATGATGGGCAAGGCCGGGCTGGATGAATCACAAGTTGGAATCAAGATTGCCAGGAAAAATATCAATAACCTGAGATATGCAGATGACACTATCCTAATGACAGAAAGTGAAGAGAAAATAAAGAGTGACTATGCTAAAGCCTTTGAATGTGTGGATCACAACAAACTGTGGAAAACTCTTCAAGAGATGGGAATAGCAGACCTGCCTCCCAGGAAGCCTGTATGCAGGTCAAGAAGCAACAGCTAGAATCTGATGTGGAACAACAGAATGATTCAAAGGTGGAAGGGGGTATGTCAAGGCGGTACATTGTCACTCTGCTCACTTACCTTATATGCAGAGTGTCTGTGTGCTAAGTTGTTTCAATCATGTCTGATTCCACATGACCCTATGGAAGGTAACCTACCAGGCCCCACTGTCCTCGGGATTCTCCAGGCAAGTATACTGGAACGGGTTGCCATGCTCTTCTCCAGGGGATCTTCCTGATGCAGGGACAGAACTCATGCCTCTTACCTCTCCTGCACTAGCAGGCAGGTGCTTTACTACTAGCCCACGAGAGAAGCCCCTGTATGCAGAGTACATGATGGGCAATGCCGGGCTGGATGAATCACAAGTTTGGAATCAAGATTGCCAGGAAAAATATCAATAACCTGAGATATGCAGATGACACTATCCTAATGACAGAAAGTGAAGAGAAAATAAAGAGCCCCTTGATGAAGGTGAAAGAGGAGAGTGAAAAAGTTGGCTTAAAGCTCAACATTCAGAAAACTAAGATCA
>SJYX01003297.1:6716-19471 GCA_006410675.1 Oreotragus oreotragus | reverse complement strand
TCAACATTCAAAAAACTAAGATCATGGCATCCGATCCCATCTATTAATGGCAAATAGATGAGGAAACAATGGAAACAGTGGCAGATTTTATTTTCTTGGGTTCCAAAATCACTGTGGACAGTGACTGCAGTCAGCACATAAAAAGATGCTTGCTCCTTGGAAGGAAAGCTATGACAAACCTAAACAGCATATTCAAAAGCATAGACATCACTTTGCCGACAAAGGTCTGTATAGTCAAAGCTATGGTTTTTCCAGTAGTCATGCACAGATGTGACAGCTGGATCATAAAGAAAGCTGAATGCTGAAAAACTGATGCTTTGGAACTGTGGTGTTGGAGAAGACTCTTGAGAGCCCCTTGGACAGCAAGAATATCAAACTAGTCAATCATAAAAAAAAAAAAATGAACCCTGAATATTCACTGGAAGGACTGATGCTGAAGCTCCAATACTCTGGCCACCTGATGCAAAGAGGTGACTCATTGGAAAAGACCCTGATGCTGAGAAAGATTGAGGACAGGAGGAAAAGAGGATACCAAAGATGAAATGGTTGGGTGGCATAACTGACTCAATGAAAATGAGTCTGAGCAAACTCCAGGAGATAGTGAAAGACACAGAAGCCTAGCATGCTGCAGTCCATGGGGTCCCGAAGAGGTGGACACAGTCAGTGACTGAATAACAACAAATAAGAAAAAGCTCTCTTTCAGGAATGGCTTATGGAGGCTTGTATAAAATTTACTAACATCGAACCCTACCCTCCTGAGGGTCAACCCCTGGTGGCACAACATTTGGTCAATCTGCCCCGATATTAGGTAGAAACTGTAGTAGTTAAAATTAGGTCACAAACCCCACTGACCCAACTCCTAGAGGTGGCCTTTAGCATATTCAATAATTGAAATCAAGCTGAAGAGGAAGAGAGAGCCCAAAGTGAGAAAAGACAGGCCAGGGATCAAGATAAACTGATGGGGGGATTCTGGGGGCTCCCTCTGAGATGTCTATTTCTATCAAGGAGCTCTGGGTGGTCCCTAATGTGGCAGATAGGAAGATCGGGTTTTTTTTAATGGACATGGGAGCCACTTGCTCTGTCCTGATCTCTCACAGTGGGCCCCTTTCCTCAAAAGCTTCACAGGGACTGGTGTCAATGGAAAGCCTCCCATCTGTTACTTTACTGGCCTCTCCCTTGACAGCCTGAACAGTGTTTGATCTCATGTGCCTTTGGTTGTCCCTCGGTGTCCTAACCCACTACTGAGGAGGGACCTCCTGGGCTCCTTGGGACCATTAAACAATTAGGACAGCTGGACCAGCCCCATATATTGATTCTGACTACATGAGACCAACCAGAAGAGCAAGGTCTTATTCCCGGCCATATTCTGCAGGGAATGAAACTGCATTTTGGGAACAAGGAGAACCCAGGAGGGCCATCAATGCCCAACCTGTAAGAATTAGGGTAAGTGGCTTCTGGCCTAAGCCTAACAAGAGAAAATAATCCCATTAAATTGGTTTATAACCCCTCATAAATAAATTCTTAACTCATGGCCTCTTGGGGCCCTGACAATCTCCATGCAATATTCCTATTTTTCCCATTGTTAAGTTTCTTGGGGAATATCTAGCGATAGAAAAACTTAGAGCAAGAAATGATGCTGTGGTCCTTATTCACCCCCTTTTGGCCAATCCTTATGAAATATCACCTCGAATCCCTGATGCTGGGAGCCAGCACAGGAGATCCCACCCATGACGAGGTCATACGGAAGAGACCTGACAAGCAAGGTGGATCAGGACTCGAGGGACTCCCCTGGACCTGCTTGAGCATCTACCCAAAAACCATAATCTGTCTGTCTTACTATTTTGTGCCTTTCACCAACTCTTCTGACATTAACAGGGGGCTATTCTCGACCACCTTTCTCTGAAAAAAAAAAAAAAAGTCAACTTAGGGCTTTAGTTAATAAGTCTCCTAGACATGATAGGAGTGTTTCAATTCAGACCCCTCTGATGGCTCTCTAGCTTGCTTGGCAGGTTTATTTAGACTCTTGCAGCTATGCATGTGATTGTTTACAGCCTCCCAACTATGAGAGGCACGGGAAGCCTAAAACATTCTAAAAATATAGAGCTTTTCAAAGAGTTAAAAACTATTAGAGTAGTGCTGGTGTAGGATTTCACTGTCGAGCCAATGCTTGCTGCCAAGTTCCCATATCCCTTATCCATTGTGCACCTGGGAGTGCATTAATTAACATAGTTGGAATGTAAGAAAAACAAATAGTAGCCTTGACTTTAACCACATCAGACCTTTGAGCTAACTGGTTCTTTCTTTGTTGTAACTCACTGCACCTTTGCTCCGTGAGGATGTAACCCTGTTTAGCACTTTTCGAGGCTGACATAGATTAGAAATATAAAGAAAAAACACTTCAGGGGCAAAAACTGCTGGAATGTTTGGGCTGACTCTGCAGGACCTTGCATCTTTCATTTCCCTCTATGTACAAGTCAAGGTATAAAAGCTTCCCTGAAAAATAAAGTGACAGACCAGTTCCACGAAAGCCTGGTTCCCCCGTGTCTTTCTTTCTTTCTCTCTCTTACTCTCCTTTTCAGGCTGATCCCTTGGAACACAGAGGCTCTCTGCATTCACTTTCCTGCCTGGGCTTCTAAGACCTGAATGGGAAGGCGTTCTGCATCTTCACTCCCTCAGGAGACAGGGAGGGCGCCTGCGGCCTACGTGAACAGAGAAAGTCCCTTGACCTGGGGCTTTATTGGCTTTCTGTGTAAACCAAGGAATATTAGCCTCTATTCTTTCCTCTCTCATTCATTCATTCATTCATTCGCCGACACCATCACACTTCGGATACCCTGGATCCAACCGAGGCTAGACCCAGGTACTCTGAGGATGTCTAGGCTTTACTGTGCTCAACCTCATCCAGTCTTTCCCTCCTTACAGTATATGTTTGCCTTTGAGTGGACTAACCACCACTTAGGCCAAAGGTAAAAATACACCTGGACAGTATGGCCTTGAGGAGTTTCAGGCAAGTCCACACTTGATCTCCCAGGGCCTAGGAAAACAATTCTGTGAGATACATCTCAAAGAACAGGCTATTCTACAGTATGTGCATGATATATTAATATGTACCTCACCATGGAGGGCTCAGATCAAAAGACCACTTAAGTCCTTAATTTTGGGGGTGCTACAGAGCCTCTCAAAGGCACAACAAATTTCAAAGCAATGAGGTAAATATCTGGACTACACTATCCAACCTCAGAAATAGACAGTTACCTCCACATAGAAAACAAGCTGTATTTAGGCCTAAGCACTCCAAAGATCTGCCTGCAACACAGGAGACACAGGTTCAATCCCTGGTTTGGGAAGATCCCCTGGAGAAGGAAATGGCAATCCACTCCAGTATTCTTGCCTGGAAAATCCCATAACCAGAGCTGGACACAGCTTAGAGACTCAGTAACAACAACTCCAAAGACAAAGAAACATCTCTGTACCTTTTTGTGCATGGTAGGATTTTGCAGAATGTGGATTCCAAAATTTGGGCTAATGGCTAAGCCTCTATGTGAAGTCACTAAGGCTCAGATTTAAAATTATTACTTTGGAATGAGAGGAACAGGAAAAGGCTTTTAATGATATCAAGCAGGCCCTCACCAAAGCCCCTGCTCTAGGTCACCCCAGCCTGAAAAGGCCCTTCATCTTGTATATGGCTGAAAAGCAAGGCACAGGTCTGGAATTCTCATACAGAAACTGGGCAAGTTCCTCAGCCTGTTAGTTATTTTTCCAAAAACTACATTTCATGGCCCAACGTTGGCCTGGGTGCCTCTGGGCAGTAGCTACTACTGCTTTATTAGCAAAAGAAGCTCACAAGCTTACTTTCGGACACCCACAGGAAGTCCATACACCTTATCAAGGGCAAGGGATTCCGGAGATTAAAGGCCTCTAATGGCTAACTGAAGGCTGCCTTACTAATACCATGCCATGCTACTTGACTCCCGAGGGCTAACCCACAAAACTTAACCACATCCTCATCTCGGCTATGCTTATGCCTGGTGAGAGCCCAGAGCTGACACATTCTTGCCTCAGATCCCTTGACCAGGTTTAATGCCATTGGGTTCCAAAATCACTGTGGACAGTGACTGCAGTCAGCACATAAAAAGATGCTTGCTCCTTGGAAGGAAAGCTATGACAAACCTAAACAGCATATTCAAAAGCATAGACATCACTTTGCCGACAAAGGTCTGTATAGTCAAAGCTATGGTTTTTCCAGTAGTCATGCACAGATGTGACAGCTGGATCATAAAGAAAGCTGAATGCTGAAAAACTGATGCTTTGGAACTGTGGTGTTGGAGAAGACTCTTGAGAGCCCCTTGGACAGCAAGAATATCAAACTAGTCAATCATAAAAAAAAAAAAATGAACCCTGAATATTCACTGGAAGGACTGATGCTGAAGCTCCAATACTCTGGCCACCTGATGCAAAGAGGTGACTCATTGGAAAAGACCCTGATGCTGAGAAAGATTGAGGACAGGAGGAAAAGAGGATACCAAAGATGAAATGGTTGGGTGGCATAACTGACTCAATGAAAATGAGTCTGAGCAAACTCCAGGAGATAGTGAAAGACACAGAAGCCTAGCATGCTGCAGTCCATGGGGTCCCGAAGAGGTGGACACAGTCAGTGACTGAATAACAACAAATAAGAAAAAGCTCTCTTTCAGGAATGGCTTATGGAGGCTTGTATAAAATTTACTAACATCGAACCCTACCCTCCTGAGGGTCAACCCCTGGTGGCACAACATTTGGTCAATCTGCCCCGATATTAGGTAGAAACTGTAGTAGTTAAAATTAGGTCACAAACCCCACTGACCCAACTCCTAGAGGTGGCCTTTAGCATATTCAATAATTGAAATCAAGCTGAAGAGGAAGAGAGAGCCCAAAGTGAGAAAAGACAGGACAGGGATCAAGATAAACTGATGGGGGGATTCTGGGGGCTCCCTCTGAGATGTCTATTTCTATCAAGGAGCTCTGGGTGGTCCCTAATGTGGCAGATAGGAAGATCGGGTTTTTTTTAATGGACATGGGAGCCACTTGCTCTGTCCTGATCTCTCACAGTGGGCCCCTTTCCTCAAAAGCTTCACAGGGACTGGTGTCAATGGAAAGCCTCCCATCTGTTACTTTACTGGCCTCTCCCTTGACAGCCTGAACAGTGTTTGATCTCATGTGCCTTTGGTTGTCCCTCGGTGTCCTAACCCACTACTGAGGAGGGACCTCCTGGGCTCCTTGGGACCATTAAACAATTAGGACAGCTGGACCAGCCCCATATATTGATTCTGACTACATGAGACCAACCAGAAGAGCAAGGTCTTATTCCCGGCCATATTCTGCAGGGAATGAAACTGCATTTTGGGAACAAGGAGAACCCAGGAGGGCCATCAATGCCCAACCTGTAAGAATTAGGGTAAGTGGCTTCTGGCCTAAGCCTAACAAGAGACAATAATCCCATTAAATTGGTTTATAACCCCTCATAAATAAATTCTTAACTCATGGCCTCTTGGGGCCCTGACAATCTCCATGCAATATTCCTATTTTTCCCATTGTTAAGTTTCTTGGGGAATATCTAGCGGTAGAAAAACTTAGAGCAAGAAATAATGCTATGGTCCTTATTCACCCCCTTTTGGCCAATCCTTATGAAATATCACCTCGAATCCCTGATGCTGGGAGCCAACACGGGAGATCCCACCCATGACAAGGTCATACGGAAGAGACCTGACAAGCAAGGTGGATCAGGACTCGAGGGACTCCCCTGGACCTGCTTGAGCATCTACCCCCAAACCAGAATCTGTCTGTCTTACTATTTTGTGCCTTTCACCAACTCTTCTGACATTAACAGGGGGCTATCCCCGACCACCTTTCTCTGAAAAAAAAAAAAAAAAAAGTCAGCTTAGGGCTTTAGTTAATAAGTCTCCTAGACATGATAGGAGTGTTTCAATTCAGACCCCTCTGATGGCTCTCTAGCTTGCTTGGCAGGTTTATTTAGACTCTTGCAGCTATGCGTGTGATTGTTTACAGCCTCCCAACTGTGAGAGGCATGGGAAGCCTAAAACATTCTAAAAATATAGAGCTTTTCAAAGAGTTAAAAACTATTAGAGTAGTGCTGGTGTAGGATTTCACTGTCGAGCCAATGCTTGCTGCCAAATTCCCATATCCCTTATCCATTGTGCACCTGGGAGTGCATTAATTAACATAGTTGGAATGTAAGAAAAACAAATAGTAGCCTTGACTTTAACCACATCAGACCTTTGAGCTAATTGGTTCTTTCTTTGTTATAACTCACTGCACCTTTGCTTCGTGAGAATGTAACCCTGTTTAGCACTTTCTGAGGCTGACATAGATTAGAAATATAAAGAAAAAACACTTCAGGGGCAAAAACTGCTGGAATGTTTGGGCTGACTCTGCAGGACCTTGCATCTTTCATTTCCCTCTATGTACAAGTCAAGGTATAAAAGCTTCCCTGAAAAATAAAGTGACAGACCAGTTCCACGAAAGCCTGGTTCCCCCGTGTCTTTCTTTCTCTCTCTTACTCTCCTTTTCAGGCTGATTCCTTGGAACACAGAGGCTCTCTGCATTCACTTTCCTGCCTGGGCTTCTAAGGCCTGAATGGGAAGGCGTTCTGCATCTTCACTCCCTCAGGAGACAGGGAGGGCGCCTGCGGCCTACATGAACAGAGAAAGTCCCTTGACCTGGGGCTTTATTGGCTTTCTGTGTAAACCACGGAATATTAGCTTCTATTCTTTCCTCTCTCATTCATTCATTCATTCATTCACTGACGCCATCACACTTGGGATACTCTGGATCCAATCGGGGCTAGACCCAGGTACTCTGAGGATGTCTAGGCTTTACTGTGCTCAACCTCATCCAGTCTTTCCCTCCTTACAGTATATGTTTGCCTTTGAGTGGACTAACCACCACTTAGGCCAAAGGTAAAAATACGCCTGGACAGTATGGCCTTGAGGAGTTTCAGGCAAGTCCACACTTGATCTCCCAGGGCCTAGGAAAACAATTCTGTGAGATGCATCTCAAAGAACAGGCTATTCTACAGTATGTGCATGATATATTAATATGTACCTCACCATGGAGGGCTCAGATCAAAAGATGACTTAAGTCCTTAATTTTGGGGGTGCTACAGAGCCTCTCAAAGGCACAACAAATGTCAAAGCAATGAGGTAAATATCTGGACTACACTACCCAACCTCAGAAATAGTTACCTCCACATAGAAAACAAGCTGTATTCAGGCCTAAGCACTCCAAAGATCTGCCTGCAACATGGGAGACACAGGTTCAATCCCTGGTTTGGGAAGATCCCCTGGAGAAGGAAATGGCAATCCACTCCAGTATTCTTGACTGGAAAATCCCATAACCAGAGCTGGACACAGCTTAGCAACTCAGTTAACAACAACTCCAAAGACAAAGAAACATCTCTGTACCTTTTTGTGCATGGTAGGATTTTGCAGAATGTGGATTCCAAAATTTGGGCTAATGGCTAAGCCTCTACGTGAAGTCACTAAGGCTCAGATTTAAAATTATTATTTTGGAATGAGAGGAACAGGAAAAGGCTTTTAATGATATCAAGCAGGCCCTCACCAAAGCCCCTGTTCTAGGTGACACCAGCCTGAAAAGGCCCTTCATCTTGTATATCACTGAAAAGCAAGGCACAGGTCTGGGGTTCTCATACAGAAACTGGGCAAGTTCCTCAGCCTGTTAGGTATTTTTCCAAAAACTACATATCATGGCCCAATGTTGGCCTGGGTGCCTCTGGGCAGTAGCTACTACTGCTTTATTAGTAAAAGAAGCTCACAAGCTTACTTTCAGACACCCACAGGAAGTCCATACACCTTATCAAGGGCAAGGGATTCCGGAGATTAAAGGCCTCTATTGGCTAACTGAAGGCTGCCTTACTAATACCATGCCATGCTCCATGACCCCCGAGGGCTAACCCACAAAACTTAACCACATCCTCATCTCGGCTACGCTTATGCCTGGTGAGAGCCCAGAGCTGACACATTCTTGCCTCAGATCCCTTGACCAGGTTTAATGCCAGTAGTTCTAATCTAACTGAGGAAATAGAAAATTCCAGGGAAGAATGGTTACTGACGGCAGTAGCTTTATGAAGGACACAGTCAGGAGGGCAGGGGATGCTACAATGAACACTCATAGTGTCAGAGATGCAAAAACTTTCCTGCCCAACACTTCAGGCCAGAAGGATACCCTGATAGCTCTAACCTGAGCCTTAACCTTAGAGGAAGGAGACACAGACTCAAAATATGCCGTCCTTATTTTACATGCCCACACAGCTATCAGGGGAAAAAGAGAACTTTTACAAGCAAGAAATTCTATAAAATATGAGGCTGAGATTTTACATTTCACAGAAGCAGCTCAAACACCAAAACAGGCACCAAAAGGGAATTTCTCAAATTATCCAAGGAACCCCCAGGGCAGATTGGGAAGCAAAGAAAGCAGCCTTGCTGCCATAATAGGAATGATACTGATCCCATCCATTGCCCCTCTACCATTATACTCAGATACTCAGCCTCTGAAAAGACCTGCACACGAGACCAAGGAGCAACTAAGGAGAAAGATAGACAAATCTAGACAGCATATTAAATAGCAGAGACATTACTTTGCCAACAAAGGTCCGTCTAGTCAAAGCTATGATTTTTCCAGTAGTCATGCATGGATGTGAGAGTTGGACCATAAAGAAGGTTGAGTGCCAAAGAATTGATGCTTTCAAACTGTGGTGCTGGAGACAACTCTTGCAAGTCCCTTGGTGAAGGATAGGAAAGACTGGTGTGCTGCAGTCCATGGTGTCGCAAAGAGCTGGACGTGACTGAGTGACTGAACAACAATATAAACTGGCATATATAAATGGTCTTTATATAAGGGGCTAACAGCTCTTATTTAATTGTACTGTGGGATAAACGAGGCATATGGGCTTCCCTGATAGCTCAACTGGTAAAGAACCCACCTGCAATGCAGGAGACCCTGGTTCAATTCCAAGATCTGCTGGAGAAGGGACAGGCTACACACTCCAGTATTCTTGGGTTTCCCTTGTGGCTCAGCTGGTAAAGAACTTGCCTGCAATGCAGGAGACCTGGTTTCAATCCCTGGGTTGGGAAGATCCCCTGGAGAAGAAAAAGGCTACCCACTCCAGTATTCTGGCATGGAGAATTTCATGGACTGTATAGTTCATAGGGTTGCAAAGAGTCAGACACGAATGAGTGACTTTCACTTTCAAGCAAGGCATATAGATTGCCACTAAGAAAATAATAACTAAATGTACTAAGGAAACCAATAGTTACCTCAGTCATACAAAATAAGTAAACTGGGGACTAACATTTAAGGGTTAATTTTTAAAAAGTGACTTTCGTTTACTTTATAAACTCAGAAAAACCTTTGCTAAGTGCTTTATACAAACCTTTGAAGACATGATAAATTAAAACTCTAACGTTATAAGCTACCACACAATTGCACTCATCTCACATGCTAGCAAAGTAATGCTCAAAATTCTTCAAGCTAGGCTTCGATAGTACATGAACCGAGAACTTTCAGATGTTCAGGCTGGATTTAGAAAAGGCAGAGGAATCAGAGATCAAATTGCCAACATCCTTTGGATTATAGAAAAAGCAAGAGAGTTCCAGAAGGACATCTATTTCTGCTTTATTGACTATACCAAAGCCTTTGACTGTGTGGATCATGACAAACTGTGGAAAATTTTTAAAGAGATGGAAATACCAGACCATCTTACCTACCACTAAGGAAATAACACTGAGAAATCTGTATGCAGGTCAAGAAGCAACAGTTAGAACCAGACATGAACAACGGGTTGGTTCCAAATTGGGAAAGGAATACGTCAAGGCTGTATATTGTCACCCAACTTATTTAACTTCTGTGCAGAGTACATCATGAGAAACGCTGGGCTGGATGAATTACAAGCTGGAATCAAGATTGCCGGGAGAAATATCAATAACCTCAGATATGCAGATGATACCACCCTTATGGCAGAAAGTGAAAAAGAACTAAACAGCCTCTTGAAAGTGAAAGAGGAGAATGAAAAAGCTGGCTTAAAACTCAACATTCAGAAAACGAAGATCATGGCATCCTGTCCCATCACTTAATGGGAAATAGATGGGGAAACAACAGAAACCATGACAGACTTTATTTTGGGGGGCTCCAAAATCACTGCAGATGGTGATCACAGGCATGAAATTAAAAGATGCATACTCCTTGGAAGAAAAGTGATGACCAACCTAGAGAGCATATTAAAAAGCAGAGACATCACTTTGCCAACAAAAGTCCATCTAGTCAAGGCTATAGTTTTTCCAGTAGTCATGTATGGATGTGAAAGTTGGACTGTAAAGAAAGCTGAGCACTGAAGAATTGATGCTTTCGAACTGTGGTGTTGGGGACGACTCTTGAGAGTCCCTTGGACAGCAAGGAGATCCAACCAGTTCATCCTAAAGAAAATCAGTCCTGAATATTCATTGGAAGGATTGAAGCTGCAATACTTTGGCTACCTGATGCAAAGAACTCATTGGAAAAAACCCTGATGCTGAGAAAGATTGAAGGCAGGAGGAGAAAGGGACGACAGAGGATGAGATGGTTGGATGCCATCACCAACTTGATGGACATGAGTTTGAACAAGCCCCGGGAGTTGGTGATGGACAGAGAAGTCTGGCTTGCTGCAGTCCATGGGGTTGCAAAAAATTGATTATGACAGAGCAACTGAACAGAACTGAAAGTTATAAAACATTGAACTTGGTAAATTACATTTCAGTTTGATAAAAATCTTGCCATTGATTTCAGCAACTTTAGGTGACAAAGCCATTGTTTGGAAAACTAAACAACTGTTTTTGTCTCACAAATGTCTAAACTAGAATATGAATAGAAGCCTCAAGGACCTATACTAGGCCCAAATAAGCAGGCCAGACCTGCAAACCAAGGGGGGAAAGTGGCAGTTTTAAATCTAAACTGCTAAGAATGTTTCCTCAGCCAAAACTTACTGATACTAAACCTTAATCATCTAAGTANGTTTATCTCCCTCTGTGATTATTACAGGGAGGCCAATGAGATTGGATGAAGGACTATATGCCCCGATATTACTTAAGGGAGATATATTATTGCAAGGGTTTAATCAACTTATTGGCAAGTCATTCTAAACTTGTTTCTAAAGCTTATTGCAGTAATCTATCCTCAAATGAAGATCAGATGTCCCATAACTTACAACCAGGAGGCTATGTTTATTGGAAAAGAGATCACTTAAAGAACTCCCTTCAACCTGAATGGAAGCACCCTTATTAGGTTCTTTTGACTAGCTCATGCACATCAAAACTGAAGAGAATTCACGTTTCCTACCTAAAAAGGGCTCCTGTACCAGACTGGTCTATAGAGAGAACTGCTGACCTCAAAGTCACCTTAAAACAATGCTCTAATAATAAGGAAACACCACGGCCAGGATGAGAAGATGGTGATACTGCAAGTAGACAGCTGACACAAGATGCCGGACCTCGCCTGTATGATTGTTCCTAAGTTTTCTTCTTAGTTTCTTGGACTCTTTACATATGAATCAAATGTTTTGTCTATCATGGGCATGATCTTATGCGAGTTTTCGAAATAAATCAAACTGCTGGGTTTGTGGTCAGTTACCTGCATCCAGTACTTCTGGTTTACCTTGATAGGTTTCTCCCCTCCAAGGCTCTGACTGGATGGCTCTTAGTTTATTTTAGAAGAAAGGAATTATAGTTCTGTCTGGGCTACTACTGATATCACTAGATGAGACTCACTCACTTGACCAATCAAACATACTAATTCTGGCCATAAATATGAATTTTCCCTTAAGGTTACTCAAGCTCAGTAATAGCAACAAGCAATTCTAGTCAAGGAAAAAAAAAAAACAAAACTAAACTCTAGACAATTAGGAGAGACACTTGCTCACTCAAGGGATGGATTTATCTGGCTAACACCAGGCTATGGTCATCTAAGCCTAAAAGGCCCCCTATGCTGGGAACAATTCAATCATACCAAAGATAATTAACCAAATAACACTAGAAAATTAGGCTGAGTGTCTTATGAAAACTGCCAAAGTACCATTTCTCTTTAAAGATAGTGACTGATATGGGACAGATTGGATTAGATGTCCAGAAATATACTGGCTAGTAACTAACTGGACTCAGTGGCTTTGTGGATCCAGTCTATGACCCTGGCTTCCACCAGATCAGCCAGAAAGATGTACTTTAGGATTCCCTGGGGCTCGAGGGCACTTATGTACAAACTTAAATGTGACTCCTGCAAATTTACCATTAATAGGATTCCCATGACCCAAGAGATCAGTGTTTCACTGGTATGATCACATAGCAGCCATTTTGCACCTTCAGTAGGATTGGAAAATGTTATTTCTCACATTGAAGCCTTAACAACATTCACTTAAAAGGCATTAAATGATAGCAACCAGGCTATTAGTCTACTAAATTCTGAGGTCTCTATGAGGAGAAAAGCTGTCTTCCACAATCATATGGCCCTTAATGTCCTTACAGCATCTCAAAGGAGCACCTGTGCTATAATTCAAGCTGAATGTTGTGCTTGCATACCAGATAATCCTCTAATGGGTGATGTTTTAGGAAGATGGTTTGGTTCTGAAAGCCCATGGCTTAAATCCCTGTTTGTAACTTTAATCACCTTATTAGCTGTATTACTTGTAATCTTTTAAGATTGTTGTCTTTTGTATT
>SJYX01003296.1:302015-331894 GCA_006410675.1 Oreotragus oreotragus | reverse complement strand
TCAGTTTTCATTCCAATCCCAAAGAAAGGCAGTGTCAAAGAATGTTCAAATTATTGCACAATTGCACTCATCTCACACACTAGCAAAGTAATGCTCAAAATTCTCCAAGCCAGGCTTCAACAGTACGTGAACCGTGAACTTCCTGATGTTCAAGCTGGATTTAGAAAAGGCAGAGGAACCAGAGATCAAATTGCCAACATCCACTGGATCATCAAAAAAGCAAGAGAGTTCCAGAAAAACACCTACATCTGCTTTATTGACTATGCCAAAGCCTTTGAATGCATAGATCACAACTGTGGAAAATTCTGAAAGAGATAGGAATACCAGACTACCTGCCCTGCCTACTGAGAAATTTGTATGGTGAGGAAGCAACAGTTATAATTGGACATGGAACATCAGACTGGTTCCAAATTGGGAAAGGAGTACATCAAGGCTGTATATTGTCACCCTGCTTATTTAACTTCTATGCCGAGTACATCATGAGAAACGCTGGGCTGGATGAAGCACAAGCTGGAATCAAGATTGCTGGGAGAAATATCAATAACCTCAGATATGCAGATGACACCACCCTTATGGCAGAAAGTGAAGAGGAACTAAAGAGCCTCCTGATGAAGGTGAGAGAGTGAGAAGTTGGCTTAAAAGTCAACAGAAAACTAAGATCATGGTATCGGGTCCCATCACTTCATGGCAAATAGATGGAAAACAGTGGAAACAGAGACAGATTTTATTTTGGGGGGCTCCAAAATCACAGCAGATGGTGACTGCAGTCATGAAATTCAAAGATGCTTGCTCCTTGGAAAAAGTTGTGACCAACCTAGACAGCCTATTAAAAAGCAGAGACATTACTTTGCCAACAAAGGTCCATCTTAGTCAAAGCTATGGTTTTTCCAGTAGTTATGTATGGATGTGAGAACTGGACTATAAAGAAAGCTGAGTACTGAAGAATTGATGCTTTTGAACTGTGGTGTTGAAGGAGACTCTTGAGAGTCCCTTGGACTGCAAGGAGCTCCAACCAGTTGATCCTAAAGGGAATCAGTCCTGAACATTCATTGGAAGGACTGATGGCAAAGCTGAAACTCCAATACTTTGGCCACCTAATGTGAAGAACTGACTCATTTGAAAAGACCCTAATGCTGGGAAAGATTGAAGGTGGGAGGAGAAGGGGACAACAGAAAATCAGATGGTTGGATGGCATCACTGACTCAATATACATGAGTTTGAGTCAACTCTGGGAGTTAGTGATGCACAGGGAGGCCTGGTGTGCTGCAGTCCATGGGGTCACAAAGAATGAGGGACAGAGCAACTGAACTGTTCTTATTAGTGTCCGTTGGCATCTCAATATAATTTTAGTTGAATCAAGAATTTTGAAAACATGTTTCAATTAAAATATGCTTTTGTTTTGCCAGCAACAAAGTTTTAAAAATCACAAATCATTAGATCTCCATTAAGAGTACCAATCTTTGAATGTGGTGATGCTAACAGCTAGCAGACACACACACAAAAGAAAGAGAGAGAGAAAGAAAACAATTATTCCCCAAGCTGAGGTTCAGGTTAATATAAGAGCTGAAATACAAGTGCAAGTTTAAACGAAGGAAGAAAACTTCTTAATCTTACTTATAAAACTCAAAAGGTATCCCATCCCAGAGAATTTCCATTGCTTAAAACACATTTATTTTAGAACTTTTATTATGTCCTTAAATTTTTTAAGTGATTTGAATTTCAGTTATGTTCATCAATCTAAAAAATTTCCACCCATTGATTTTTAGATGATGGCTTGAATTAGGTGATACTGAGTCATAGTCAATTTGTAAATATGTACCTATAGCACAATTTTCTTTCAAAAGTTAGTAACATGTAGATTAGCCAACTGAAAAATAGCTAACTTGCTTTTATCAGCACATTTTTAAATAACAGCTAATCAAAGAGTAGACATTCATTTGCTCTGAACAAAAAACACTTGCTTCATTAAACATGCCGACAGTTCACATGATAAATTTAAATAACAAATACAAATTCTGCAAGCATATTAAGTGATAACAAGAGAGGCAAAAGAACATACTTTTGAAAAGGGGTTATTTCTTTATGTAGATAATTTTATCACATTTACTTGAAATACACATGAAAGAGCACTGATGTTGAATAAGTTGTTACAAAAACCCAACTTTAATTTCTATTACAATACTATCAAAAGAAAACGACTGTGAGTAGCAGGCGAAGAAGAGGAAATAATAGATCAAATAAACTTAAGTTCAAAGGGTAAGCAAAGTATTCAAAGAACATTTTCATCCTTAAAGACACATTTTTGTTGAAACCAGATAGGAAAAAGACTTACATGTATTAACTCCTCAACTGAAATGTGAGTACCCTATTATTGAAGATGGGCTTCCCAGGTGATACAGTGGTAAAGAATCCTCCTGAAAAGCAGGAAAAGCAGATGTGAGTTCGATTCCTGGGTCAGGAAGACCCCCTGGAGAAGGAAATGGCAACCCACTCCGGTATTCTTTCCTGGAAAAGTCCATGGACAGAGAAACCTGGTAGGCTACACAGTTCATGGGGTCACCAAGAGTCAGACGCTACTGAGCACACACACATACATTACTGAAGATCTCTTCCTCTATCCACTGCTTCTAGAATAAATCACATCTTTTTAGCAAGATATAAACACTTTGCTTCCTAATATGATTGCAGTGAAAACTGCAAGAATGTCAAATGTCTTACAACAGGGAAATCTCTAGTTTGTGAAGCAGTTTTAAGCTCCAGGAGATGGTGAAGGACAGGGAAGCCTGGCATGCTGCAGTCCATGGGGTAACAGAGTTGGACATGACTGACTAAACAACAAATTCCAAACAAAATGTTTAACTTATGGAGAGAATTCTTGTGCCTTTTTATTGCTTTTTAATATTATTGACAGAACTTAACTAGCATATAATAACCTATTTGTTTTCTGAGCTCCTGAGTTACCCAAATCAGCTAATAACGAACTTGTAGTGAAATTCTTATAGGTTATTTCATTTCTATCAGTTCAATTCAGTCGCTCAGTCATGTCCCACTCTTTGTGACCCCATGGACTACAGCACGCCAGGCTTCCCTGTCCATTGCCAACCCCCAGAGCCAGTGATGCCATCCAACCATCTCATCCTCCATTTTCCCCTTCTCCTCCTGCCTTCAATCTTTCCCAGCATCAGGGTCTTTTCAAAAATGAGTCAGTTCTTCACATCAGGTGGCCAAAGCATTGGAGTTTCAGCTTTAGCATCCATCCTTCCAATGAACACCCAGGACTGATTTCCTTTAGGATGGACTGGTTGGATCTCCTTGCAGTCCAAAGGACTCTCAAGAGTCTTCTCCAACACCAAAAAGGCAAAAAGACATGACACCGAAAGTTGAACTCCCCAGGTCAGTAGGTGCCCAGTATGCTACTACTGGAGATCAGTGGAGAAGTAACTCCAGAAAGAATGAAGAGGTGGAACCAAAACAAAAACACACCCAGTTGTGGATGTGACTGGTGATAGAAGTCAAGTCCAATGCTGTAAAGAGCAATATTGCATAGGAACCTGGAATGTTAGGTCCATGAATCAAGGCAAATTGGAAGTGGTCAAACAGGAGATGGCAAGAGTGAACATCAACATTTTAGAAATTAGCAAACTAAAACGGACTGGAATGGGTGAATTTAACTCAGATGACCATTATATCTACTACTGTGGGCAAGAATCCCTTAGAAGAACTGGAGTAGCCATCATAGTCAATAAAAGACTCCAAAATGCAGTACTTGGATGCAATCTCAAAAATGACAGAATGATCTCTGTTCATTTCCAAGGCAAACCATTCAATATCACAGTAATCCAAGTCTATGCCCTGACCAGTAATGCTGAAGAAGCTGAAGTTTGAACGATTCTACGAAAACTTACAAGACCTTCTAGAACTAACCCCCCAAAAAGATGTCCTTTTCATTTCATTTCTATAGTAACAGAGAAGGCAATGGCAACCCACTCCAGTACTCTTGCTGGGAAGGTCCCATGGATGGAGGAGCCTGGTAGGCTGCAGTCCTCGGGATCGCTAATAGTCAGACACGACCTTCACTTTTACTTTTCACTTTCATGCATGGGAGAAGGAAATGGCAACCCACTCCAGTATTCTTGCCTGGAGAATCCCAGGGACGGGAGAGCCAGGTGGGCTGCCATCTATGGGGTCACACAGAGTCAGACACGACTGAAGCAACTTAGCAGCAGCAGCAGTAACTCATTACACTGATTTCTGCAAATGTCTTCTCCAATGCCAGAAGCCAACTTACTGTATAATAGAAAAAAAAAAAAATCTGATTCCCTATTAGATTTCTTTTCTTTAAACTTTGTGCTTACTCATGCAACTCTGATTTAAGAATCATTCATCAGAAGCATGCTAGCCATCACAATCTGAACGTTTTCCAAAATCTCAGAGGCTTAACATAATAAGTTTACTTGTTTCCCACAAGAAATTCAAAAAGAGTGTCCATGGTTGTCAGGGAGCCTTCCATCTAGTCATGGAAAGACCCTGGCTCCTTCTGTTTCAGAACCTCCTCTAGGGTTCAGTTGGTGCATTTGGCCAATAGTTGGAAAAATCAGGTCCATCACTTCTAGTCCATTCTACTGTGTGGAAATCAGCTATATGATGCCGACCCCTGAGAAGGGAGTATAATATGTGCAGTAATTGTTTGACCAGAGAAGAAAGTGTAGTGGACAGCTAGACACTCACTGATACACAAATGACTTGCCTGCTCTTCTGTGTGTTTTAACATCTGAAGTGAAGTCGCTCAGTCGTGTCTGACTCTTTGTGACCCCATGGACTGTAGCCTACTAGGCTCTTCTGTCCATGGGATTTTCCAGGCAATAGTCCTGGAGTGGATTGCCATTTCCTTCTCCAGGGGATCTTCCCAACCCAGGGATCGAACCCGGGTCTCCTGCATTGTAGACAGACGCTTTACCATCTTAGCCACCAGGGAAGTCCTTTAACATCTGAAGAGGTGTTATATTCCTTTGGCCCATACATAAGGACTCACAGGGGAAAACAGCACAGAAACTATACTCTGGCATTTTACTTCTAAACTGTTCAACAATTACTTTCCTCAGTCTTCATATACTTTCTTGAAAATCTGAGTTAACACTCAAATCCTCTCCCACGAGAAATGCAATTGCTGTCACTCATCAAGATTTCCCACAGATGCATTGGTTTCTGGTTTTTAGAAACTGTCAAAGAAATTTGTTCTGTGAATGTATTTGCTTCAAACACACCTCTGTTCCAGCAGCTATATCAGCCTTCATCTCGTGAGCCAGATCTGCACCCAGCTCTCTGCGGGCCTTTGATCCTTGGAGGCACACCCTCCTGTTCTCAAGCCAGGTCAGAATGACTTCACCTCAGGTTGGGTTTTCACTCGCTGCCTCATAAAGCTGTCCTCGACGTAATTTAGGAATCATCTGATGGCTGCAGTTATAACCCAGCAGATGTCTAGGTAGTTACAGCCCCCTGGAGCATGGTGCCATTCAATTTGGAACTCTGAAAGTGGTCCAGTATTTTGCACTTTTGCTATTTGCTTTGCCCCAAGGGACTCCAGCAGATGCCCCTGGCATTTCCTCTCTCATCTCCATTCTTTATATACTCTCCTAACACCCAATAACTTTCTTTTTATCAACCAATTACAGTCCCTTGGCAATACCAGTCAAAACAGCATCTTGAATATAACTAATCCCTCCTCAAGAGGTGAAAAGGCTTCATGTGTGACGTATTCTCAATATGTTACACAAGACGCAAAAGAAGATGAGGTTGCTTCATTATACTGAACCAGCATTTTGAGAATTCAGAAAGAAAATAGCACTCTTATAATCTAATAATATTAAAGTTTAATATTATGCATGCAATAATATTAAAGTTTATGTACTCTATTCAACCTTCAAAATGAGAATTCATAGGGAAAAAAAGTAATTTGGATTTTTAAGAGGCAACTGAGTTCTGCTACCTCGTCAAATACTTTATTAATTATTTCTCTATGTGCTCCTGTTTAAATTGATTTCCATTGTACCACATGAACTGTCCATCACTGATTTAGAATGCAACATCCATACTAATTTTCTAAAACCCTCTTTCCTACCCTTCTCCTTCACACAGACACACACACCCAACACACTACAGCTGCCTACAATCAAAACTACCCAGACATGGCAATAAACTGAGTTGAGGGTACAGATGCCATGAACCCCATGTCATATTCTGCAGGGCAGAATATTTTAACCAACATTTATTTATGATAGGATCTGTACTTGTTGATTTGCCAAGATGAAACAGACTCAACCTAGAAATTGGAATCTGAGTTTAATGAGAACTTGACAATCCCTTAACTAAAACAGAAGGAAAAAATATTGTTATAGGATCATAAAAACAACTATATGAGTACATACCCCAAAGAGAGGCCAAAAATTTTTGGCAATATTCTCCACTCACAGAACAATTTATTATAATGAAATGTATTTCCTCTCACTAAGATAAGGTGAGAGCAGTTTTATTTTGGAGTTCCTATTTATCACACCATACAGAATATTTTCAAATTCATAGGCCATGTTTCCATAAACATAATCATTTAATTCACCTATGTACTGCATAAATTCCACATTAAAATAAACAGTGCATATTAAACAATGTATTTGTTTCAGAATTTCAATATTTACTAAATAGATTTTGAGATTTTAGGAGAAGTTTTCTTTAGAGAGATTTTTTTACCCAACTCTCCATAGCACTAAAACAAAGCTGCTGCTGCTGCTAAGTCGCTTCAGTCGTGCCTGACTCTGTGCGACCCCATAGACGACAGCCCACCAGGCTCCACCATCCCTAGGATTCTCCAGGCAAGAACACTGGAGTGGGTTGTCATTTCCTTCTCCAATGCATGAAAGTGAAAAGTGAAAGCGAAGTTGCTCAGTCGAGTCCGACTCTCCACGACCCCATGGACTGCAGCCTTCCAGGCTCCTCTGTCCATGAGATTTTCCAGGCAAGAGTGATGGAATGGGTTGCCATTGCCTCCTCCAAAACAAAGCTACACAAGGTAAGGAGCATCTTGTGGTGATAATGCTTTATTTTAATGAGGTTATCACACATATTTAAGAGAAAATATCCACACTTAACTCATCTTTCACTCCTAAGCCAGTGAAAATAAACAAGCCAAATATTTAATTAGGCACTGGTAGAACTCTTTGCTGATTCTTCTGGGACTGAGTTGGCAAGTGGATATCAAAGTTGATTTACTGAAAATATTGTATCCAGTTCCTTGACTATAATTTATCCAAATGTCTGAAGAAGAAACTTAAGCTGATGGCTTTTATTTGTAAGCAACTTTCTTTACAGAGTTGTTTGTGATCCTAAAACACAATTTTATAAAGAAATGTTTTTGTTTTTTTTTATAAAAAGGTATTTATTACAGTCTCCCAGACTTGGGTTTGCACTGTGATTTTTATCAGCAGGTGCCTTCCACAACTTCTTCCGCATGGTTTCTAAACTTGAATTCTGTCGTGAGTTATGTAAACGTACACCATCAAGTAAGCTGAATAATGCCAGGTCTCCATTTTGACCACACCATACTTGCTCATTTGCTTTTTCCAGTCAGAACTAAGGGAGGAGGTGTGGCTCGCTGTTGCTCGGTCTTCTGTCTTCATACTCAGAGCTGCTAAGTGCCTACACTTCATTTTAAACACCCTTAGGAACAATGCAGTTGAGAGAGAATTTCACATCAGTTTCGTCTATAACAGTCCAAACAGGAAGTTAATGGGAATTTAATTCTCCGGCATAAGCCCTCACAGGTCTTACCTGGATTAAACAGTGAGACCTGAGGTGTGGGAGAAGGAACGGGAGGAAGCTGAACTTCCAGACGGCCCCCAAAAACCACCCCACCCTGGGAAATAAATGATACCAGACAAACGCCAGGACCTATTTTTAATGTGAAAAAAGTGGAAGTGTTAGTTGCTCAGTCATGTCCCACTCTTTGCAACCCCTGGGACTGTAGCCTGCCAGGCTTCTCCATCCACAGGACTTTCCAGGCAAGAGTAATGCAGTGGGTTGCCGTTTCCTTTGACCCAGGAATCAAACCCAGTCTCCTGCATTGAAGGTGGGTTCTTTAACGACTGAGCCACAAGGGAAACCCTATAGGGGAGTGGGTTGCCAAGCCCTCCTCCAGGGGAACTTCCTGACCCAAGGGTTGAATCCAGAGTTTCCACTTTGCAGGCAGATTCTTTACCATCTGAGCCACTATAAACACAGACAAACCAGAACAAGAGGCTTCTCCCACCCCCACCGTGCTACCTGGATTCCCACCTCCCCACAGGTCTCTATGCACACTTGGAACAAAAAGATCTTCCCTCCACTAACCTGTGTTTGCAACCAAAACAAAGCAATTGTAAAGAACAAAGTTTAATGAAGTACGAAACAAATACAGCCCAGAAAAAGGCAGCAATGCTCAACTGATTTTTTTTCTTAAATAAAATCAATAAACTCTTAGTAAGACTAATAAAAAAATTAAAAGGTAACAGTACCAATATCAGGAAACAGGAAAAAACAACATACATAATAAATCTTTTATTAGAATATGAACAATTCTTTGCCAGTAAGTAAAACATTTAGGTAAAATTGACAACTATAATTTTAGAAAACACAAATAGCCAAACTAAGCATTTTAAGAATTTTGAATGAGATTTTCTTCTATGTACTAAAAAATTAAATATAGAACTAAAGACTTCTCTAAAAAGAAAACTCTTTGCTTACAGGGCTTCATTGGTGAATTCTTCCAAAACTTCAAGGAAGAAATAAAGCCAAACATTTACAGAAACTAAAAAAAAGGTGGACTAATTCCAATTTCAATTTGTTAGGAGGCCAGAGGAGCTCATTACTAAAATCTGATGAGGGCATGATAAAGAAAAAACATCCTCAATAAAACATTAGTAATAAAATTGAGAGATATATGGAAAGACAATGTATTTCTGCTTCTAGGGAGAGTGGTGCAAATTGTGGGAAATCCTAAGTCACTAGAAAATAAAATGAACTATTCTCCCCCTGCCCGCCCCCGCCCCACACACACAAAACCTATTTTAAAGCACAGAAGAAATACCGCAAAGTGAGAATTAGTAGACTTCAGATCCTAACCAATGTTGTGAAGTCACAGGATGCCTAGTTATTTGCCAGTTTTAGATGTAAAGCAAAATGATAAGAATTTGGGGGCTGCTGCCCCTGCAGAGTTGACAAACCAGCAGAATTTTTGACCATCTTCCAGAGCCAGAAAGACAAAAAATGAATGCTTGAGAGAGGGACAAAAGCACGGACATTTTCCCCCAAGACATCTCCTGTACCTTGAAACTGCCTGGACAGGAAACTATATTTCTAAAGGGATAGGCTTTGCAAAGCAAGTGGAGCTTTCCAGTTTTCACAGTGCAGCAGAGACAAAAACTGGAGTTCAAGAGACAGCCTGCAAGCAGAAGAGGCTTTTGGCCCCCAGGTGGCATGTCTCTACACCCCAGCAGCTGCGAGGAGTGGCACGTCACCCTGTCCAGAGTGTAGCCCACCTGCCATCCAGCCCAGTTCCTAATTCTGACCCATTCTTTCTCCCTGCTGCTGCTGCTACTGCTGCTAAGTTGCTTCAGTCGTGTCTGACTCTGTGCGACCCCATAGACGGCAGCCCGCCAGGCTCCACCATCCCTGGGATTCTCCAGGCAACAACACTGGAGTGGGTTGTCATTTCCTTCTCCAATGCATGAAAGTGACAAGTGAAAGCGAAGTCGCTCAGTCGTGTCTGACTCTTAGCGACCCCATGGACTGCAGCCCACCAGGCTCCTCCATCCATGGGATGTTCCAGGCAAGAGTACTGGAGTGGGGTGCTAGAAGAGGATAAAGCAGAGATCCTCTATATTATTTATAAGAGCTTTCTCATTCAATAAAAATGAATAAGCACACTAAGATAAAACAACATGAAATCAACTCATCAATAAAAATAATAGAAATAGATTGATGTTTCATTCAGATATGAAACTTAAAAGGATTTAAAGTAACTATGATGAATATGTTTGATGGAGAAAAACAATGAAACTTTGGAGAATCTCAGAAGAGAAATAGGCTCTCAAGAAAGATTAAAGTTGTTTCTTTAGGAGGAAAAAAAAATCCCAGTAAACATGTGGCAGTGAAAGTGGAAAGTCACCCAGTCATGTCTGACTTTTTGTGACCCCATGGGCTGTATAGTCCATGGAATTCTCCAGGCCAGGATACTGGAGTGAGTAGCCATTCCCTTCTCCAGGGGATTTTCCCAACCCAGGGATCAAATCCAGGTCTCCCACATTGCGGGCAGTGTTTTTGCCAGCTGAGCCACCAGGGAAGCCCAAGAATACTGGAGTGGGTAGCCTATCCCTTCTAGAGCAGATCTTCCCAACCCAGTAATCGAACCAGGGTCTCCTGCATTGCAGGCACATTCCTTTATCAGCTAAGCTATCAGAGAATCCCAACATCTAGCAAAAATATTAAATAAAAGTGGGAAAAAAAAACACAAATTATACTACCAGGAATGAAAAGAGAGTATCACTAAAAGTCCAAGGAAATCTGAAATATAACAGTTCTATTATGAATGACTTCAAGCATAGAATACTGAAGATTACTTGAAAGAACTAAATTCCATGAAAAATATAATTTATAAAATAAGACAAAAGAAATAGAAGATGTGATTGCTTATAATGCTATTTTTAAAATTAATTTGTAGTTTAAAATATTTTCAAAAACAAAACTCTAGGTGTCTTCATCAGTAAATTCCTCCAGTAACTAGAAATAATGCCACTCTAATTAAAGTTATTCAGTTAATATGGAATAAAAAGGACTTCCCAAATTTATCATGGTGATCAACTTGATAACTGCAGAAAAAGTATTTGATAAAACTCAAACCCAAGTTATGGTTTTAAAAATTAGCAGATAAGGAATTAAAAGTAATTTCTCTAATCTGGTAAAAAAATATGCATAAAAATGCCTACAGACTGTAGCATACTCATTGATGAATTATAGATAGAAAGCTTTCTCACTAAGAATGTGACTCATGACACTCACCACTGCTATTACTATTCAATACTTTACTGAGGGGATAAGCCAATGTAATAAGGCAGTAACATGGAAAACCTGAAGACTGGAAATAGGGGAAAAATTAGTCATTTTCCCCATGTGATACTTTCTTTACAGAAAATCCAAAATAATCTAGAAACAAAGTATTAGGATTAGCGAAAAAAATTAGCAATCTTTGAATGCTATTTTTTAAAATATCAGTGGTATTGCTACCTAATGAACTGGAAAAGAATTTTAAATATCTTCATTACAATAGCATCTGAAAAGTATCAAATTTCAGAAGATATGCATGATCTCTACACAGACAAATAGAACTAACAAATATGATAAATAACCCGCAAAATGGCCTTCACCTATACAGCTTCCTATAATTTGACAAAACTCTAAGAGAAATGCAGTGGAGAAAGACTTTTTTTTTTTTTTTTTTNGGACAATCACAGGGCTCCTGATACTTCTCAGCATCTTGGGTAGCACTGCCTCATACTGCCACCTGTGTGTGTGTGTGTGTGTGTGTGAGTTGCTCAGTCATGTCCAACTCTTTGGAGTCCATGGACTGTAGCTGGCCAGGCTCCTTTGTCCATGGATTTCTCCAGGCAAGAATACTGGAGTAGGTAGCCATTACCTTCTCCAGAGGATCTTCCCCACACAGGGATCGAACCTGCATCTACTGCATTGCAGGCAGATTCCTTACCATCTGAGCCACCAGGGAAGCCCAGTGCTACCCTTGCCCATGCCATCTCCTCACTATCCATCTGCCACACATATCTCACATGTGAGTCAGTCATTCCCCATCATTCCCCATAATCTCCCAGCAGCTTCCCATTGTCTTTAGAATAAAACCCAAATTTCCAAGCCTCTAAGCCCTCTGTGCCTGGCAGAGCAAGGCCCCTCAACTGGCCCACCAGGTACCCCCTTGTGGGTCCCCAGTGCTCCAAGCACCTCACCTCTTCCCATGACTGGCTCCCCAAACAAGCCCCCAGGGTCAGTGAGTGACAGACTTTGCATGTGTCTCTCCAGCATGTGCAGAAANATTTTTCTCAGAAGCCTTTCCCTTGGGCAGTTCATTTCCCCCTGGTCTCCTGAGTGGCCCCTGGAGGTAGGCTTCATCAGGAATGAACAGTGCAGCCATCAACATCTCATGCCAACTAGAAACCCAAAATGCATCTGGTGTATTGCAGACGTGAAGGTGGCCGAGAGGCCGGAGGAAGAGCAGAATTTCCAGCAGCTGCTACAGAAATAGCACAGCCAATTAAGATGCCAGCTGCACAGAGGCAGCAATACAATCTGGAGCATTAATAACTCTGGACTGTGCATTTTTAGGAAAAGAGATTTGCCTTTTACCTGCAGGTTTGGTGATAAAGATTTAGAGCAGGGCCAGCCAACTGGCATCCCAATAAGTCCCTCCCCCACTGTGTGTTGTAACCGGATCCTCCCCAACTACACTTGCTTGGCTCCGGCCTCCTAAGTACTTTTTGGTTCACCTGCTTGTACAGCTGCTCTTCTCGAGTTGAGGTCAAAGAGCTTGACCAAAATAGTTCTCAGGAGAAGAATAAGATTTAATAAGGAGAGAAAACTAAAGGAAAAATTGCCTCCATGGAAATAGCTACACGATGTGTGAATACAGACACTATTTCAGTGACTAGGAACAGAGTTCTATTAAGTGAACGTCGATATCTCACATTTTGCANTCCAACTCTCACATCCATACATGACCACTGGAAAAACCATAGCCTTGACTAGACGGACCTTTGTTGACAAACTAATGTCTTTGCTTTTCAATATGCTGTCTAGTTTGGTCATAACTTTCCTTCCAAGAAGAAAGCATCTTTTAATTTCATGGATGCAGTCACCATCTGCAGTGATTTTGGAGACCCCCAAAATAAAGTCAGCCAATGTCTCCACTATTTCTCCATCTATTTGCCATGAAGCAATCGGACTGGATGCCATAATCTTAGCTTTCTGAATGTTGAGCTTTAAGCCAACTTTTTTACTCTCCTCTTTCACTTTCATCAAGAGGCTCTTTAGTTCTTCTTCGCTTTCTGCCATAAGGGTGGTGTCATCTGCATATCTGAGTTTAAGATATGCACATGTCATACACTTTTAGATATGAATAATCTTATGAATAATACTATTTAACACAAAATATTTGGAGCCACAGCTAAAGGCTTTATGTTTATGGACTTGTTTGCTTAGTCAGTTGTGTCTGATTCTTTGTGACCCTTTGGACTGTAGCATGCCAGGCTCTTCTGCCCATGTGATTTTTCAGGCAAGAAGGTTGGAGTGGGTTGTCATTTTCTTCTCCATTCGGTCTTCCCAACCCAGGAATTGAGCCCACGTCTACATTGCAGGCAGATTCTTCACCTGTTGAACCGTCAGAGATGCCCTATTAACTTGCTTGCTGTCCTCACAAAAATGCCCTATAAGGTATTTACTCTGTTCTCGCTAGTCTACAGATGAGAAAAGTGAGGCAGATTAATTTCCCCAAAGCCTCAGAGCTACTAAGGACCAAAATCAGAATTTGGTGCCACTGTGAGATTTTGTATTCTTCAACAATATGCTATATGCTTCACTTGCTGGGATTATAATGATAGCTTCATAATCAGCTTAGCAAACTGCAGTCAGGTTCTATCTAACATAAATCTGCATTTATTGTACTTTGCAGAAACTATAATCTGGAAATATTGTGTCTTTCTAGTTTTTGGGAAATGTTTCCTCATCTCCTTTCCGTGTATAGGTATATGTGTGTACTAAATCACTTCAATTGTGTGAGACTTTTTGTGACCCTATAGATTGTAGCCTGCCAGGCTCCTCTGTCCATGGGATTCTCCAGACAAGAATACTGGAGTGGGATGCCATTCCCTTCTCCAGGGGATCTTTCTGACCCAGGGATCAAATCCATGTCTCTTATGTCTCCTGCACTAGCAGGCGTGTTCTTTACCACTAGCAGATCTCTGTATACTGATAGATATCTTAATCCTGTCTCTTATACACATCTTATTGTATAATTTTGGGATTCTCCAGACAAGAATACTGGAGTGGGATGCCATTCCCTTCTCCAGGGGATCTTTCTGACCCAGGGATCAAATCCATGTCTCTTATGTCTCCTGCACTAGCAGGCGTGTTCTTTACCACTAGCAGATCTCTGTATACTGATAGATATCTTAATCTTACTATAATATGTCCCAACTTTCATACTCAGAACAATTTCTTCCCTTTTAAGGAAACCATGTACTTTTACATCTATCTTTCCCCAAGATATATAAATTGCAAACTGAACCCTCAAAGGCAAAGACATCAAATGTCAATGACTTCTGAATTCTGAGTGCTGTCTGTATGCGTTTACCTCCCCTCTACTATCAATGTGCTCTCATTTGACAGAAAAGGAAACTGATGTTCATGTGATTTTATAAAACCACAGGAAGACTGGAGGCAAGCAGGGATTTTTGTTTGTTTGACTTTGTTTTAATCTACCTCATCAATTCACCACTATGGAATATGTGATTTAGTTTTCAGAAAATGGTTTGCAAAGTGTCCTTCAGGAACATATCTTTTCAAAGCAAGAGGCAAAACTATACATTCTCAGTAGCTCCAGAAAGAAACAACCAGCTTATAAATCATCAGTGCCTTTGTTTTCATGTCTCCCTTCCCAGTTTAGTAAATTTTCTGCTCATTAGTCCTTTCCTCCTAAAGATAAATAAGCTCAGAAGGAAGATCTAGCTCAAATCAGTCAATTACATTTCCTTGCCAGTAACTGAAGCAAAAGGATAAGGCACGGTGGTCAAGGATTCAGAGACAACTTGAGAGATCATCTGTGAATTTCAATTACCCTAGTATGTCTTCTTTATAAATTGCAAACTGAACCCTCAAAGGCAAAGACATCAAATGTCAATGACTTCTGAATTCTGAGTGCTGCCTGTATGCATTTACCTCCCCTCTACTATCAATGTACTCTCATTTGACAGAAAAGGAAACTGATGTTCATGTGATTTTATAAAACCACAGGAAGATTGGAGGCAAGCAGGGATTTTTGTTTGTTTGATTTTGTTTTAATCTACCTCATCAATTCACCACTATGGAATATGTGATTTAGTTTTCAGAAAATTGGTTTGCAAAGTGTCCTTCAGGAACATATCTTTTCAAAGCAAGAGGCAAAACTAGACATTCTCAGTAGCTCCAGAAAGAAACAACCAGCTTATAAATCATCAATGCTTTTGTTTTCATGTCTCCCTTCCCAGTTTAGTAAATTTTCTGCTCATTAGTCCTTTCCTCCTGAAGATAAATAAGCTCAGAAGGAAGATCTAGCTCAAATCAGTCAATTACATTTCCTTGCCAGTAACTGAAATAAAAGGATAAGGCATGGTGGTCAAGGATTCAGAGACAACTTGAGAGATCATCTGTGAATTTCAATTACCCTAGTATGTCTTCTTNAAGATCTAGCTCAAATCAGTCAATTACATTTCCTTGCCAGTAACTGAAGCAAAAGGATAAGGCACGGTGGTCAAGGATTCAGAGACAACTTGAGAGATCATCTGTGAATTTCAATTACCCTAGTATGTCTTCTTTTTATTATCATTAGTAATTGAGAATCCAGAGCCTGGAAAACTGGAAATCTTGCTGGAAGGGGTGAGAGCTGAAGGATAATTTTACCCAAACTTCTCTAAGATGAGGAAATTCTCAGAGATGAGGAAGTTGAGGACTTGTGAGGATTATTTGTCTATCCAAAGGCATGTAGCTAGATAATGGCTCAGCCTGTGAACTCCAGATATTCACTCTCTTCTAATTGTATATACAGAAAACAAATGTTTTCTTAATTTCATGTCAGTAACAGTACAATTTCATTAAAATAAAAAATGAGTTACTTTACCATGATACTCCCCAAACAGATAGGTATAGTCTCAAAAGGAGCAGAGCATGCTGGGAAAATCCCTAGAAATAAGAAGACTGAGATCAGATTATGGCTTAATGCTATAGTAGCTCTGTGATCTTCAGCAAATGGCCTTACTTCTCTGAACTTTTGTTTTCTCATCTGCAGAAAAGAATTATCCCTAGCTTGTCTGTCTCACAGAGTTTTGGAGATGGTCAGAAGATACAAAAATAATAATGTGTTAGTGGTAACATATGGGGGACTGTCTATATGCCTTCCCGAGCATACCAGCATCAGTGGTCTAAAAATTAAAAAAAAAAAAAAAAAACTTATGATGCTTATCTGAAATCCTCATCTTTCAAGATTTCATGTATATATGTAAACCAAAATAACTTACAGAGAGCTTTCTCCATCTGACTGAAAAATAAATAGAAAAGCATTATTTCCAAGTCCTTGGAAACCAGCTCAAGGCCGACACCTCTTGCTGTGCCTAATGTTATAAAAATCTATAAGCCATTAACTCTAGCCACATTAAATATATAAAAATCAATTCCAATGCCCTATACTTCTTTCAAAGTCCCAGTGCGTAACAGGAAATATATAAGAAAATACTACCTGCTTCCCTATGTTCTTCAGATGTTTCTCTGATTTATCCTGGAAAGTCAGTCAGTTGTGCCCACCTGTACCAGGGACATTAGGAAGCAGTCAGCTAGTCTTATGGTCTTTGGGAAGTTCACAGTCAGACTCTGTTCAGAGGCCAAGCCCAGCTCTCAGGTGGTCAAGCCAGGCCTCCATGGTACTAGAGCCACAGCCTCTGGGGGAAATCACCTGTTACCATGGTCCAACACCAAGCTTTGACTCACTGTACAGGACTCACTTCCTTCCTTCACTATGAAAATACAGGGAATTTTACTTTCTGGGAAAGCTCCAATTAACCCAATGATTACAGCTATATGGTTGACAGCAGCTTTATCCTCTCCTCTTTCAATATGCATGTGTTTATAGATAGCAGATGCAGATGACACCACCTTTATGGCAGAAAGTGAAGAAGAACTAATGAGCCTCTTGATGAAAGAGAAAGAGGAGAGTGAAAGAGTTGGCTTAAAGCTCAACATTCAGAAAACTAAGATCATGGCATCTGGTCCCATCATTTCATGGCAAATAGATGGGGAAACAGTGGAAACAGTGTCAGATTTTATTTTGGGGGGCTCCAAAATCACTGCAGATGGTGATTGCAGCCATGAAATTAAAAGACGCTTACTCCTTGGAAGGAAAGTTATGACCAACCCAGACAGCATATTAAAAAGCAGAGATATTACTTTGTCAACAAAGATCTATCTAGTCAAGGCTATGGTTTTTCCAGTGGTCATGCATGGATGTGAGAGTTGGTCTGTGAAGAAAGCTGAGCACTGAAGAATTGATGCTTTTGAATGCTTACTCCTTGGAAGGAAAGTTATGACCAACCCAGACAGCATATTAAAAAGCAGAGATATTACTTTGTCAACAAAGATCTATCTAGTCAAGGCTATGGTTTTTCCAGTGGTCATGCATGGATGTGAGAGTTGGTCTGTGAAGAAAGCTGAGCACTGAAGAATTGATGCTTTTGAACTGTGGTGTTGGAGGAGACTCTTGAGAGTCCCTTGGACTGCAAGGAGATCCAACCAGTCCATCCTAAAGCATATCAGTCCCGGGTGTTCATTGGAAGGACTGATGTTGAAGCTGAAACTCCCATACTTTGGCCACCTCATGCGATGAGTTGACTCATCTGAAAAGACCCCCTGATGTTGGGAAAGATTGAGGGCAAAAGGAGAAGGGGACGACAGGGCATAAGATGGTTGGATGGCATCACCAACATAATGGACATGGGTCTGGATAGACTCCAGCAGTTGGTGATGAACAGGGAGGCCTGGTGTGCTGTAATTCATGGGGTCACAAAGAGTTGGACACGACTGAGCAACTGAAGTGAACTGAACTAATAGCTAGCAGATTTTTTTAATTAGTTGATTTACAATATTGTGTTAGTATCAGGTGTACAGAAAAATGACTCAGTTATATTTTTAAAATTGTATTCCATTATAGGCTATTCTAAGATATTGAGTATAATTCCCAGTGCTAAACAGTAAATCCTGGTTGCTTATCTATTTTCTGTATAGTTGTTTGTATCTGTTAATTCCAATTCCTAATTTGTCCCTCTCTCCCTCCCTCTCCTGTTTGGTAACAGTAAATTTGTTTTCTATGTCTGTGAGTCTGTTTCTATTTTATATATAGATTCATTTGTGTCATTTTTAGATTTCACATATAAGTAACATATCATATCTGTCTTTGTCTGACTCACTTCACTAAGGATAATATTGATAATATTCTCTAGGTCCATCCGTGTTGCTGCAAATGGCAATACTTCTTTTTTATGGCTGAATGGCATTCTACTGTGCATGTATATGTATGCATATGTACACACATACATACTCACACGACCCCTTCTTCATCCATTCGTCGATGGACATTTAGGTTGTTTCTTTCTCATGGCTATTATAAATAGTGTTGCAGTGAACACTGAGATGCATGTATCTTTTCAAATTATAGTCTTCAAAGTTTCCAGATATATACTCGGGAGTGGGATCACTGGATCTTATGGTAGCTCTATTTTTAGTTTTTTAAATACCTCCACGTTGCTTTCCACAGAGGCCGCCAATAATGTATGAGGGGATCCTCTGTCTCCACACCATCTCTAGCTTTAACTATTTTCAGACATTTTGTTAGGCTTCCCTGATGGCTCAGATAATAACGTGGGAGAGGGAGACCCAGGTTCGATCTCTGGATCGGGAAGATCTCCTGGAGAAGGGAATGGTAACCCACTATAGTAGTCTTGCCTGGAGAATCCCATGGACAGAGGAGCCAGGTGGGCTATAGTCCATGGGGTAGCAAATGTAGTGTTTTTTAATTTAATTGATTTTTTAAAATTGGAGGTCAATTACTTTACAATATTGTAGTGCTTTTTGCCATACATTGACATGAATCAGCCATGGGTATATGTGTGTTCCATTCTCTAATAATTAGTGATGGGCTTCCCCTGTGGCTCAGTGTCAGAGAACTGCCTGCAATACAGGAGATGCAAGAGATGTGGGTTCCGTCCCTAGGTCTGGAAGATCCCCTGGAGGAGGGCATGGCAACCCACTCCAGTATTCGTGCCTGGGAAATCCCATGGACAGAGGAGCCTTGAGGGCTACAGTCCATAGGATCACAAAGAGTCAGACATGACTGATGCAATTGAGCACAAACACAAATAACTTGCAATACTGAGCATTTTTTCATCTGTTTATTGGCCCCCTGTATGTCTTCTTTGGAGAAATGTCTGTTTAGGTCTTCTTTATTGTTCTAATAAAGGTGCACAGAAAGGTTAATGAAAAATTATAAATGAACTTTAAATTTTTCAGCCTAAATCACAGATAAAGAAGGGAAGTTTATTATGTCTAGTCCCATCAACCAAAAAAGGATTTGCTAGAGACTTAAATGGGAAGATCAATAAACTTGTAAACCAATAACAGGGAACATTTTATGAAAAGGGAAATTTTCATTAAGGTTTTCTGGGATGATTGCATAAGTGTGAACATATATGTAAATATCATTAGCTATACCTCTAGTGTTTATGTGCTTTACTGTACATAAAAAATACTTCAATTAGAACAAGAGAGAATACATTTTGCATTAATATTTACTACACATCCAAGTACATACACTCATGTACACTCATACACTTGAAAATTGCTTCAAGAAACAAGATTCCTCTTTGTCTTAGGATACATTCCAGTCTATTCTAATCTTGTCTATTGACACAAAGCAAACAACAAGGTAACAGCATTAAACACTTGAATTCATCTGGAAAACATTACTTTAGAGTCACTCTCTTTTTCTAATGAATAGGAGTTTAAGCAAAAAATTTAATTTATATATTTATATACAAATGTATCAGATCCCTATAGATTTTACCAAGTCATTCTCTCACCTGAACAAATTTTTCATTTCACTTTCAATTTATTGTCTTAGTATCCTTACTTTCCCATAACCCTTCATGAATCATTTTGATTAACAAAAGAAAGTCAAGAAAATTCTTCCACCAACAAATTTTCTGGCACTTTTTTAATAATCCTGTTGTTACCTTTTGAAATAACCACCACGATTTCCAAAAGTTTCTCTTTGGGGGTTATAACCATCAATCATTTTTATCACTAAAGGCAAACTGATGTTTTTAAGTGCACAAAGGAAGTCTTTATCATCACCAATGTGGTGATAACTTAGGATTATAGTGAAGATTCACTCAGCAGTGACTCACAGCTGACCCTGGCCCTATTTAGGGTAAAGTGCAGCCTCTTGATGAAAGTGAAGGAGGAGAGCGAAAACGTTGGCTTAAAGCTCAACATTCAGAAAACTAAGATCATGGCATCTGGTCCCATCACTTCATGGGAAACAGATGGGGAAACAGTGTCAGACTTTATTTTGGGGGGCTCCAAAATCACTGCAGATGGTGACTGCAGCCATGAAAGTAGAAGACGCTTATTCCTTGGAAGAAAAGTTATGACCAACCTGGATAGTATATTCAAAACCAGAGACATTACTTTGCTGACTAAGGTCCATCTAGTCAAGGCTATGGTTTTTCCTGTGGTCATGTATGGATGTGACAGCTTTTCTTTCTGTAAAGCTTTTCTTTATGTACAGCTTTTCTTTCTGTAAAGAAAGCTGAGCGCCAAAGAATCGATGCTTTTGAACTGTGGTGTTGGAGAAGACTCTTGAGAGTCCCTTGGACTGCAAGGAGATCCAACCAGTCCATTCTGAAGGAGATCANTATATATATATATATATATATATATAAAATTTAGAGGAGTACTAAGAAATCAGAGAATAAGCAGTTATAAAAATACATTAAAGCCAAATCTATTCAACAGCTCACCTCACAGGCAAACACATAGGATCAAATCAAAGCCAGACATATGAGCATCTGGGTCAGGTTCAGCATCCTAGTCCAGCACATCCTAAGCCCCATGCAGTTCAAATGTATATAAAGTAAAAATGCTTGAGCCACTAGGTGTGGTCAAGATTCATATTGTTTGAAGTGTAAATAGTCCTTAAAGATTTACTGAGCAAGGCCTTGCCCACCAGAACAAGACCCAGTTTTCCCCACAGCCAGTCCTTCCCATCAGGAAGCTTCCATAAGCCCTTTACCCTCATCCATCAGAGGGCAGAGTGACTGAAAATCACAATCATAGAAAACTAACCAAACTGATCAGTATAAAAAGGCAAAAGTATATGACACTGAAAGATGAACTCCCCAGGTTGGTAGTGCCCAATATGCTATTAGAGAAGAATAGAGAAATAGTTCCAGAAAGAATGAAGAGGTTGAGCCAAAGCAAAAACAATGCCTAGTTGTGAATGTGTCTGGTGATGGAAGTAAAGTCCGATGCTGTAAAGAAAAATATTGTACAGGAACCTGGAATGTTAGGTGCAAGAATCAAGGTAAATTGGAAGTGGTCAAAGAGGAAATGGCAAGGTTGTACATCAACATTTTAGGAATCAGTAAACTAAAATTTACTGGAATGGGTGCAAGAATACACAGATCTTAATGACCCAGATAACCACGATGGTGTGAACACTCACCTAGAGTCAGACATCCTGGAGTGCGAAGTCAAGTGGGCCTTAGGAAGAATAACTATGAACAAAGCTAGTGGAGGTGATGAATTCCAGCTGAGCTATTTCAAATCCTAATAGATGATGCTGTTAAAGTGCTACACTCAATATGCCAGCAAATTTGGAAAACTCAGCAGTGGCCACAGGACTGGAAAAGCTCCTTTTCATTTCAATCCCAAAGAAGGGCAATGCCAAAGAATGCTCAAACTACTGCACAACTGCACTCATTTCACATGCTAGCAAAGTAATGCTCAAAATCCATCAAGCTAGGTTTTAACAGTATGTGAACAAAGAACTTTCAGAAACACAAGTTGGATTTAGAAAAGGCAGAGGAACCAGATATCACATACCAACATCCGTTGCATCATTAAAAAAAAAAAAAAGAAAAAGAAGAGAATTCCATAACAACTTCTGCTTTGTTGACTATGCTATAAAGACTTTGACTGTGTGGATCACAGCAAACTGTGGAAAATTCTTAGAGAGATGGGAATACCAGACCATTGTACCTGCCTCTTGAGAAATCTGTATGCCAGTCAAGAAGCAACAGTTAGAACTAGACATGAAACAACAGACTGGTTCAAAATTGGGAAAGGAGTATGTCAAGGCTGTATACTGTCAGCTCTGTTTATTTAACTTATATGCCAGTTCAGTTCAGTTCAGTACATTTCAGTCACTCAGCCGTGTCCGACTCTTTGCGACCCCATGGACTACAGTATGCCAGGCCTCCCTGTCCATTACCAACTCCCAGAGATTACTCAAAATCATGTACATTGAGTCAGTGATGCCATCCAACCATCTCATCCTGTCGTCCCCTTCTCTTCCTGCCTTCAATCTTTCCCAGAATCAGGGTCTTTTCCAATGAATCAGCTCTTCGCATCAGGTGGCCAAAGTATTGGAGTTTCAGCTTTAGCATCAGTCCTTCCGATGAACATTCAGGACTAATTACCTTTAGGATGGACTGGCTGGATCTCCTTGCAGTCTAAGGTATTCTCAAGAGTCTTCTCCAACACCACAGTTCAAAGCATCAATTCTTCAGCTCTCAGCTTTCTTTATAGTCCAACTCTCACATCCATACATGACTACTGGAAAAACCATAGCCTTGACTAGATGGACCTTTGTTGGCAAAGTAATATCTCTGCTTTTTAATATGCTGTCTAGGTTGGTCATAACTTTTCTTCCAACAAGCAAGTGTCTTTTAACTTCATGGCCACAGTCACCACCTGCAGTAATTTTGGAGCCCCCCAAAAATAGTCTGTCACTATTTCTATTGTTTCTCCATCTATTTGCCATGAAGTGATGGGACTGGACACCACAATCTTAGTTTTCTGAATGTTGAGTTTTAAACCAACTTTTTCACTCTCCTTTTTCACTTTCACCAAGAGGCTCTTTAGTTCTTCTTCATTTTCTGCCATAAGGATGGTATCATCATTATGTCTGAGGTTATTGATATGTCCCCTGGCAATCTCCATTCCAGCTTGTGCTTCTTCCAGCCCAGCATACCTCATCATGTACTCTGCATATAAGTTAAATAAGCAGGGTGACAATATACAGCCTTGACATACTTCTTTCCTGATTTGGAACCAGTCTGTTGTTCCATACCCAGTTCTAACTGTTGCTTCCTGACTTGCATACAGATTTCTCAGGAGGCAGGTCAGGTGGTCTGGTATTCCCATCTCTTTAAGAATTATCCAGAGTACATCACTGAACTGCTGGGCTGAATGAAGCACAAGCTAGAATCGAGATTGTTAGGAGAAATATCAATAACCTCAGAGATGCAGATAATACCACCCTTATGGCAGAAAATGAAGAGGAACTAAAGAAACTCTTGATGAAGGTAAAAGGGGAGAGTGAAAAAGCTGACTTAAAACTCAACATTCAGAAAACTAAGATTTGGGCATTCAGTCCCATTACTTCATGTCAAATAGATGGGGAAACAATGAAAACAATGACAGACTTTATTTTCTCCAAAATCACTGCAGATGGTGACTGTAGCCATGAAATTAAAAGACACTTGCTTCTTCGAAGGAAAGTTACGACAAACATAGACAGCATATTAAAAAGTAGAGACGTTACTTAGCCAACAAAGGTGCATAGAATCAAAGCTGTGGTTTTTCCAGTAGTCATGTATGGATGTGAGAGTTGAACCATAAAGACGGCTGAGCGCCAAAGAATTGATGTTTTTGAACTGTGGTTTTGGAGAAGACTCTTGAGAGTCCCTTGGGCTGCAAGGAGATCAAACCAGTTAGTCTTAAAGGAAATCAATCCTGAATATTAATTTGAAGGACTGATGCTGAAGCCGAAGCTCCAATTTTTTGGCCACCTCGATGCAAAGAACCAACTAATTGGAAAAGACCCTGATAGTAGGAAAAATTGAAGGAGGAGGAGAAGGAGGTGATAGAGGATGAGATGGTTAGATGGCATCACAACTCAATGANGGTTGACAGGAAATTGACTTCCTTCTAATTTCTGACATAGTTTAGCCTACCAGAATCCCCAAAGACTCATCCTGATATGCTGCAGTGGTCCTTTCCACATCTGAACAAACCTTCAGACTCACTTAGGACTTCTTTGTACTTCTCCCCCAACTTTTATTCTGAATTTGCATGTAGAACTGTTTTTAATGCCTGTAAAAAAAAAAACATCATCTTTGAATTGGTTTCACTGTTCTTGCTTGTGTGTTTTTTATTTAGCATATATTTTACATATACATATATTGGGGATTCTAAATCTTACAGCATTTCTCCCTCACGGTATCATATCTCCAAGTATAAGCATCTACTGAGCATATAAGTATAGCAGAGGGATCCTTGAGAAGAAAAATGATGCTGTGCCTGCTTCTGACCACCAGAGCCAAGATAGACGATGTGGACTTCACTCTCTCAGTCACCTGTCACTGCAGTTCACCTCTAAGAGCTGCAAGTTGTGTGTGTGACCTTTCCTCATCATTGTTCTTGTTCCAGGGACTGATATATATCTTTAGGGGGAACATGAGGCCACATTTACATTTTAAAATAATTTATAATTATGAAATAGTTAAAATATACAAAAAAGTACATTCAATAATTGAATAAAAGTCACAGATGTATACTTGTATTTAACAGAACGATGTCATATTTGCATAGAACTTTTTTAAAGAACTAAAATACATTAGATGCTATGACTATCCCCTTTTTTTGGATCTCCCTGAATACAATATAGCAATGAATATACATGAACAAGAGGTACATGTATAACAAAGGAGGACCTGCTAGGACAATGCAAAGTTATGTGAGAAATGTTAGCTACAAAAGGCTCCATCTTGTAGGAACATATAGGATTCTGCATATTAGGGATACAGACATGTGTGTCCACGCCACACACATAAACATGCTATAGAACCACAAGGAAGTTCATGCACATGGTAACTGCTAACTGCAGCATTCCCCTCTCTCTTCAATTCTGGGAAGTAAAGACAGAGAATGGGATTGGGGAAATCACACGTAAAGACACACAGTCAACCACAGGTCCACCTACGACCCAGCAATTCTACTGCTAGGTATATAGCCTAGAAAGGAGTGTCTTTGAACATGAGCCAAAGATATTAACATGAAGTCAAAGTACAGGTACTCAAGAGATACCTGGAGCAATAGGCAAGCTTGGACTTGGAGTACAAAATGAAGCAGGGCAAAGCCCAGCAGAGTTTTGCCAAGAGAATGAGCTGGTCATAGCAAACACCCTCTTCCAGCAACACAAGAGATGACTCTTTATATGGACATCACTAGATGGCCAATACCAAAACCAGACTGATTATATTCTCTGCAACAGAAGACACAGAAGGTCTATAGAGTCAGCAAAAACAAGACAGGGTGTTGACTGTGGCTCAGATCATGAAGGCCTTATTGCAAAATTCAGACTTAAATTGAAGAAAGTGGGGAAAACCACTAGAACATTCAGGTATGACCTAAATCAAATCTCTTACAATTATATGCAATGGAAGTAACAAATAGGTTCAAGGGATTAGATCTGATAGACAGAGTGCCTGAAGAACTATGGACAGAGATTTGTAACATTGTAGAAGAGGTAGTGATCAAAACCATCCCCAAGTAATGCAAAAAGGCAAAATGGTTGTCTGAGGAGGCCTTACGAACAGCTGAGAAAAGAGAAGCAAAGGCAAAGGAGAAAAGGAAAGATATACACATCTGAATGCAGAGTTCCAAAGAATAGCAAGGAGAGATAAGAAAGCCTTCCTCAGTAATCAATGCAAAGAAATAAGGAAAACAATAGAAAGGGGAAAGACTAGCGATCTCTTCAAGAAAATTAGAGATACTAAGGGAAAATTTCATGTAAACGTGGGCACAATAAAGACAGAAGTGATATGGACCTAACAGAAGCAGAAGATGTTAAGAAGAGGTGGCAAGAATACACAGAAGAACTATATCAAAAAAGATCTTAATGACCCAGATAATCACAATGGTGTGATCACTCACCTAGAGACAGACAGCCTAGAGTGAGAGGTCAAGTGGCCCTTAGGAAGCATCGCTGCAAATAAAGCGAGTGGAGGTGATGGGATTCCAGCTGAGCTATTTCATATCCTAAAGATGATGCTGTTAAAAAGCTACACTCAATATTCCAGCAAATTTGGAAAATTCAGCAGTGGCCACAGGACTGGAAAAGGTCAGTTTTAATTCCGATGCCAAAGAATGCTCAAACTACCTCACAGTTGCACTTATCTCACATGCTAGTAAATTGATGCTTAAAATTCTCCAAGATACGCTTCAACATACCAACAGTGAACCAAGAACTTTCAGACGTTCAAGGTATATTTAGAAAAGACAGAGGAACCAGATATCAAATTGCCAATATCCGCTGGATCATGGAAAAAGCAAGAGAGTTCCAGAAAAACATCTATTTCTGCTTTATTGACTATGCCAAAGCCTTTGACTGTGTGGATCACAATAAACTGTGGAAAATTCTTAAAGAGATGGGAATACCAGACCACCTCACCTGCCTCTTGAGAAATCTGTATGCAGGTCAGGAAGCAACAGTTAGAACTGGACATGGAACAACAGACTGGTTCCAAATAGGAAAAGGAGTACGTCAAGGCTGTATATTGTCTCCCTGCTTATTTAATTTCTATGCAGAGTACATCATGAGAAATGCTGGACTGGAAGAAGCACAAGCTGGAATCAAGATTGCCGGGAGAAATATCAATAACCTCAGATATGCAGATGACACCACCCTTATGGCAGAAAGTGAAGAGGAGCTAAAAAGCCTCTTGATGAAAGTGAAGGAGGAGAGCGAAAAAGTTGGCTTAAAGCTCAACATTCAGAAAACGAAGATCATGGCATCCGGTCCCATCACTTCATGGGAAATAGATGGGGAAACAGTGGAAACAGTGTCAGACTTTATTTTTTTGGGCTCCAAAATCACTGCAGATGGTGACTGCAGCCATGAAATTAAAAGACGCTTACTCCTTGGAAGAAAAGTTATGACCAACCTGGATAGTATATTCAAAAGCAGAGACATTACTTTGCCGACTAAGGTCCGCCTAGTCAAGGCTATGGTTTTTCCTGTGGTCATGTATGGATGTGAAAGTTGGACTGTGAAGAAAGCTGAGCGCCGAAGAATCGATGCTTTTGAACTGTGGTGTTGGAGAAGACTCTTGAGAGTCCCTTGGACTGCAAGGAGATCCAACCAGTCCATTCTGAAGGAGATCAACCCTGGGATTTCTTTGGAAGGAATGATGCTAAAGCTGAAACTCCAGTACTTTGGCCACCTCATGCGAAGAGTTGACTCATTGGAAAAGACTCTGATGCTGGGAGGGATTGGGGGCAGGAGGAGAAGGGGACGACCGAGGATGAGATGGCTGGATGGCATCACGGACTCGATGGACGTGAGTCTGAGTGAACTCCGGGAGATGGTGATGGACAGGGAGGCCTGGCGTGCTGCGATTCATGGGGTCGCAAAGAGTCGGACACGACTGAGCGACTGAACTGAACTGACTGACAGAGTACGTCATGTGAAATGCTGGGCTGGATGAAGCATAAGCTAAGATTGCTGGGAGAAATATCAATAACCTCAGATATAACAATGACACCACCCATATAGCAGAAGGTAAAGAGGAACTAAAGAGCCTCTTCATGAAAGTGAAAGAGAGAGTGAAAAAGTTTACTTGTAACTCAACTTTCAAAATACTAAGATCATGGCATCCAGTTCCATCACATCATGGCAAACAGATGGGGAAACAATGGAAACAGTGACAGACTTTATTTTCTTGGGCTCCAAAATCACTGCAGATAGTGACTGCAACTATGAAATTAAAAGATGTTTGTTCCTTGGAAGAAAAGCTATGGCCAACCTAGACAGCATATTAAAAAGCAGAGACATACTTTGCTGACAAAGGTCCTTATAGTCAAAGGTGTGGTTTTTCCAGTAGTCACGTATGGATGTGAGAGTTGGACTATAAAGAAAGGTGAGCACTGAAGAACTGATCCTTTTGAACTGTGGTGTTGGAGAAGACTTTTGAGAGTCCCTTGGACTGCAGGGAGATCAAACCAGTCAATCGTAAAGGAAATCAGTCCTGAATATTCATTGGAAGGTGAATACTTCAGCCAATACTTTGGCCACCTGGTGGGAAGAATTGACTCATTTGAAAATTGACCCTGATGCTGGGAAAGATTGAAGGCAGGAGAAGGGGACAACAGAGAATGAAATGGTTGGATGGCATCACTGACTCAATTGACACGAGTTTGAGTAAGCTCTGGTAGTTGGTGATGGACAAGGAAGCCTGGTGTGCTGCAGTCCATGGGGTTGCAAAGAGTCAGACATGACTGAGTAGCTGCACTGAAGTGAACTTGAACATGAAAGATAGGTATGTGTCCAGCCACTGGACAAAGTCTATATAATCCCATCCGCATGAAGTTCAGAGTTGGAAAAACTCTTTTCTAGTAAGAAATATAAGGAAAGAAATAAGAAAATTGATTAATGAGATAGCCCAATAGTGAATGGGAGGAGGCATCAGGAAGACTTCAGGGTGATGACAATGATCCCTATCTTGGTCTGGGTACTGCTTAGGCGTGTGTAAGTTCATAGAGTTATACCTTTAATATTTGTATGTATTTTGTATTTAAATTGCATCTCAATATTGGGGATTCCCAGCTGGCTCAGTGGTCAAGAATTTGCCTGCAATACAGGAAATCCGGATTCTATCCCTGGATCAGGAAGATCTCCTGGAGAAGGGAATGGCAACCCACCCCAGTGTTCTTGCCTGGAGAATTTCTTGGACAGAGGAGCCTGTAGGATATAGTTCATGGGGTCACAAAGTCAGACACGACTGAGCAACTGACCATGCATGTATTCTAAAATAAGAAACAAAGCACCTTCTTCATTATCATATTTCTGAGACTTTCATTCTTTTTGCCTTTCCACACTCTGGACTCAGGTTTGAATACTTTTGAAGTCTTAATTAACAAACAATGCCTATCCTGGTGAAGAGTTCCTGGGAATTACTGGGGTCTTCTGTTGTTACCATTTCCTTTATTTGAGAGTTTTTTTTTCTTTCACCATCCTGCTCAATGTTTCCATAACATCTGATCTGCTGTGTGGGTCATATTTTTTTACCCTCTAGTTTCAGTTTTAAGACCTTTAAGTCTTAGACATGCGTTTCTCCAAATAACCTGTTCTTTTCCATGATCCTAAACTTATACTTAGTGTTTCAAGATCCTGAACCCTGCATCAGAAAGTAAAATCTTAACTCCTCTCATTTCCCAGAATTTGGATGGGAAGGAGTTGGAAAAACTGCACTTTTAGACACCAGACAGAGGGGTACACGAGTGCGTGCTCAGTCACGAAATCATGTCCGACTCTTGCAGCCCCATGGACTGTAGCCTGCCAGGCTCTTCTGTCATGGGATTCTCCAGGCAAGAATACTGGAGTGGGTGGCCATTTCCCTCTCCAGAGGATCTTCCCAAGCCAGGGATTGAATCTGAGTCTCCTGCTTGGCATGTGTATTATTTACCACTGAACTACCTGGGAAGCCAAACCCAAAAGCATGAGAAACTGGAGGTGGTTACACAAACGATCCAGAATAAAATACCTTGGAATAAACACAAACTAACCTCTTCTATGCAAATATACTCTATCAGCTTGGAAAACAGGCACTTCTGTTGGACATGCATGGAATGTTTCATTAACATCTCTATCACCGGGATCCCGAGCATACCAGCATCAGTGGTCTAAAAATTAAAAAAAAAAAAAAAAA
>SJYX01003296.1:273390-289083 GCA_006410675.1 Oreotragus oreotragus | reverse complement strand
TGGTGTCATCTGCATATCTGAGGTTATTGATATTTCTCCCAGCAATCTTGATTCCAGCTTGTGTTCCTTCCAGTCCAGCGTTTCTCATGATGTACTCTGCATAGAAGTTAAATAAGCAGGGAGACAATATACAGCCTTGACGGACTCCTTTTCTTATTTGGAACCAGTCTGTTGCTCCATGTCCAGTTCTAACTGTTGCTTCCTGACTTGCATGCAAGTTTCTCAAGAGGCAGGTCAGGTGGTCTGGTATTCCTGTCTCTTGAAGAATTTTCCACAGTTTATTGTGATCCACACAGTCAAAGGCTTTGGCATAGTCAATAAAGCAGAAATAGATGTTTTTCTGGAACTCTCTTGCTTTTTCCATGATCCAGTGGATGTTGGCAATTTGATCTCTGGCTCCTCTGCCTTTTCTAAAACCAGCTTGAACATCAGAAGTTCACGGTTCACATAATGCTAAAGCCTGGCTTGGAGAATTTTGAGCATTACTTTACTAGCATGTGAGATGAGTGCAATTTAGGGTCAGGGAATAAATATCCACTTCAATAATTTCTTGCTTATTGTATTTACCACATCAATTCATGTACATGCAACTATGAAGAAATAAGACTATTTTCTTTACACCACATGTGAAAGTCAGTGGAATATCTCATAGTTATGCATGTATTTAAGACCGTGTCTTATTTTAAAGGGCTTCCCTGGTGGCTCAGATGGTACAGAATCCACCTGCAATGCAAGAGATGTAGGTTCAATCCCTGGGTCAGGAAGATCCCCTGGAGAAGCTAATGCCTCCCCACTCCAATATTCTTGCCTGGGAAATGCCCTTTTTTTCCATTTTGATATAGGAAGAAAAAACTGTAAACTCATTTCATCTAATTCAATATAGCTCTGACTTTCTATGCTTTTCTGTATAAAGATGAAACACTAGTCACAGTTCACTTCGATACATGGATTACTAAGGAAAGGAAAAAAATGGGTCAATAATATTTCATTTGAGGCAATCTCTCTCTCTTTCTCCTTTGGGAAAACAAACCTCAATCTCATATTCAATATTAGCTTGCACTTTTACCTTAGACAGAGAAACAACCAGTTAAATCTTCCCTCAATACTAACAAGAGTTTATAGAAACAACACAGAGCGATACCCCCACGGCAATCTGTAATGAACACAAATCAATCTGTATCAGGACCTATTGACTTAGTTTTCAGGCACTTAGGATCACAGAATGGTGAGTCTCTTCAGTAAAAGGAGTCAGTCTGACCAGAAAAAGCGCCATTTTTTCATTATCAGTTTACCATTTATTTCTTTTAAGAGACACTATTGCAAAGTGGTACTGGAATTTGACAGCCTGAGTTTGATTCGTGATTTTGCTATATTGTCAATGGAAGTAGGTCACTTAATCTCTCTAAGACTTAATTTTAAAGGGATAATAATAACCAGTCTTAGATCTATGCTGATAATCATATATAATATATATATAGCAAGCAATAATTGTAAAAGACCAGTAATTATGTAATTAGCATAATTATAATATGAAAAAATACAATATATTGTCATAAGATGGCAAACACCCTCTTCCAACAACACAAGAGAAGACCCTACACATGGACATCACCACATGGTCAACACCAAAATCAGATTGATTATATTCTTTGCAGCCAAAGATGGAGAAGCTCTATACAGTCAGCAAAAACAAGACCAGAAGCTGACTGTGGCTCAGATCATGAATTCCTTATTACCAAATTCAGACTTAAACTGAAGAAAGTAGGGAAAACTGCTAGACCATTCAGGTATGACCTAAATCAAATCCCTTATGATTATACAGTGGAAGTGAGAAATAGATTTAAGGGCTTAGATCTGATAGATACAGTGCCTGATGAACTATGGAATGAGGTTCGTGACATTGTACAGGAGACAGGGATCAAGACCATCCCCATGGNAAAAAAAGACAGCACAAATGAAAAAGATTGAATAAGCTAGGAAGTGTGTTCTTGTAGGGCGTGACTTAAAAGTAAACGATATTGCATGGCATAGCAATGTAAACAAAGAATATCGTTTTAACCCCAGATTCCACTCTAGCCAACTGGAAAGATGAGAGAAGAATGCCCTTTGGGAGGTGGTGATGGTATAACGAGGGAGCCTCGAGGGCTGCCGTCTGTGGGGTCGCACAGAGTCGGACACAACTGAAGCGACTTGGCAGCAGCACATGGTATAAGAGTGTCGTGTTCCGCATTTTACAGAGTAGTAAGACATTAGGCAAGCTCTCCAAACGATCATTTAAGAAATATCAGTGTACATGTATCACTTAAATATATGGAATCAGATATCAGAATTGAAAGTTAAAAGCGGTGTCCTTTTCCATGAGAGGATTGAACCTCCTTGAGGTTGGGGAGGGCTGGGTTAGATTTACTTGTTAGGCTTCCTGCCCTGGGCCAGCCCATAGATATAACCATACTGAAAGGAACCAGTTGAGGCAAAAGTCTTACCTGTATCGGAGGCTGCTCGCTTAGGCAAAGCATCATCTTTCATAATAAAAGCAAACCGGGCTCTGTGGGAGAAGGTGAGGGTGGAATGATCTGAGAGAATAGCATTGAAACATGTATATTACCATATGTGAAACAGGTTCGATGCATGAGACAGGGGCTCAGGGCTGGTGCACTGGGATGACCCTGAGGAATGGGATGAGGAGGGAGGTGGGAGGGGGTTCAGGGTGGGGGACACAGGTATACCCGTGGCTGATTCATGGCAGTGTATGGCAAAAACCACTACAATATTGTAACTTAATTAGCTTCCAATTAAAATAAATTTAAAAAGTAAACCACACACACACACAAAAGTGGTTTTGGAAGAGAAGGAGGGAGTGGCAGGGACAAGTGGGGTGGGGGGTGGCTGGTTTGGGTTCTAGACCTCTTATACCCTGCTTGCCTTTTTAAGCTCTAGGCATATGTGACTTTGAAAGGTTTTAGATTGGTTTTTAAATTTACTGGAATCAGAGGCTATAAAAGCAAAGTACACAGTACCCCTCTCCCAGAAAAAGCAAAAACAGCGCAAGAAGAGGTCAGTGGTACTTTTCTTGATCTCTTTCAGAACTCATTTATCTATCTCATGTCTAATGACAAAATAGGGGCCTGAGAACCGTCTACCAGTCTCACTCCAGCTGACATCTCCTGTCATCTGCAATCACCCCCCCATATTCTGTGTTTAAACTCTACTGGGCCACTTCATGTTCCCTTTATAATGCCTGTATTTTCCCTTACCTGAGCTTTTGCTTATATAATTGGTGCAGTAGTAAATAATTCACCTGCCAATGCAGGGGACAGCAGGTTCAATCCCTGGGTCAGGAAGATCCCTTGGAGGAGGAAATGAAAACTCACTCCAGTATCCTTGCCTAGAAAATTCCATGGACAAAGGATCCTAGTGGGCTGCAGTCCATGGGGTCACAAAAATATAACGCATAGTTATATTCACCTTCCATTCATATATATCCCCCCCAACAGACATACACATCCCTTCCCCAAATCCCCTGGTTGCACCTGCATCTCTCCCTGTTTGTATATCAGCCAGGACCCCCTCTGTGGATCACAGCATCCTCCCCTTTCCTTTAATTCCTCTGGCTTTATCCTTGACACCACTGACCACACATGGCTTTCAATCAGTCATATTTTTTTTTTCCCTTGTTGAGCCTATTCAGAGTTAGCAGGTAGCAAGGGCAGGTACCATATTGCACAGATATTTACTCGTCTTCCAGAGGCTGGCAGAGTACTGACATAATACAGGTATTGCTTCAGATAATAATTAAATGAATAAATGAATCTTCCATTACATTTGAAATCTGTTCAGTCATATGGCCCTACCTAAACATCTGTATCTATATAAATAAATATTACTGGAAGGAAAGGAATTTATGTGCCTTTTTGTTTTAAGGAAGCTGATGTGTTTTCTCCTAAAAGAGGAAGATCATACTCAGAGCCCAGAGGGTTAGCTGCTCCCTAAAACTTTTGCTTGTGTTTCCTTTGTGGGGAATGTGGAAAGGTGTCACCCAGAGGGTTTATATTTGACTCTGCAGGGACTATAGGGTAGCTTGGAATTGAGCAAAATGTCAATAGAATGTTGCCTTGGTCTTAGGGTAGGGAAGCTTTTAAATATCCCCCTGTGTGTGGTGGACATAGCCCTGTCTAAGATGTAGCAGAAAAGGGTAAAGCACTAATTTAAAGCAGTGCGTGTGTGCTCAATCCATTTAGTTGTGTCCGACTCTGCAACCCTATGGACTGTAGCCTGCCAGGCTTCTCTGCCCATAGGATTCCTCAGACAAGGCAAGAATACTGGAGTGGGTTGCCAGGCCCTCCTCCAGGAGATTTTCTCAACCCAGGGATCAAACCTATGTCTTTTATGTCTCCTGCATTGGCAGGTAGATTTTTTACCACTAGGGCTACCTGGGAAACCAACATGAAGCAGATTTTCAGTAGTCAGTGATAACACAGTCATCTGGTTGACCAGCCACTAGGATTTCCAACCACAGCTTTGCACCTAATTGCTCTTTCTACTTCATCAGGCTTTATACCATGCTGCCCACATCTCCTTATAACCACTCAGATGATCCCCTAACAAAATCACAAGATGAATCTAAAATGTTTCTTTTGTGAAGATAACAGAGTATGCCCATCCATATTATGGTGTATGTGAACAGTGGAGTAGCTATGAAGCCATTAACAAGAATGAGGTAGATCTCTACATTCTGATACAGCAAGGGGCTTTAATATATCTTGCTAAAGGGAAAAAGTAAATGTGGAATAAGCTCTTCTTCAGGTCTACTCGGATACCATCTTTTCCATGAAGCCCCCCTCAACCACTGCATTTATAGTTGCAAACACGTGCCCTCCACGGCTGGCTTTTTCTTCATTAAAATTTACTCCCATTTGACATAACGTGTATTTGTTTGTGATGTAGCTCACCCACTCGAATGTCAGGTGATGAGGGATGTTGCATGTTTTATTTACTGCTTCTCCCCCTGGAAAAATAAATGACTGGAATGAATGCATTTGTGTGGGAAAGCTGATTATTTGCATAGAAGGCTACTGTTTGCACAGAATTTCTAGAAACCGACAGAGGCCTAACAGTAGTTCTCTCTGCACAACACGGGGCATGTGGGAGGAAGGCAGACTGTTACCGTTTCTATCTTCACCATGGACGTGCGTCACTTTCTAAAATAAAGACACAAGTGTAATAGAAAATCCATCTAGAACGTTTCTCTACTAGCTATAGAAAAATATAAGTTATTTAGTCATCACTGTCTCTGTTCCTGAGATAATGGACACAGTCAGAATTCCTCTTCTTTCCAGAAGTCAAGTTGTATGTGGACCACCATTCAAGTCCACAGTTTCTATTTTGTGAAGCCTTTACCAGCAGAGGCTTTTTATTTTCCATCACAGTAGACCATCTGTACTTAGGTTGTGGTGAGGAAAAATTGGGTTTCTAGGTCAGATGTATTTCTATCTTCTGAGTCTCAGCTAAGTGACCTGTGGCAGGTAACCTAACCATCCTGAGTCTTATTTCCCTTCCCTATAATATTGGGATAATTCTTCTTAAAAGCAAAGGATATGGTCCAAGCAAAACAAGGTGAAATGTGTGTATTCAGGGCCTCACAGTATCTAGTGCAAAGCAGGGCTCAGTAAATGTTAAGTTCTTCTGTTTTCCCTACAGAAGCTGACCCAGGAATATTCTTATCCCTAATGACACAAAGCATCATCAAGGTCCCAGCATCACTGAGGACTTTATCAGAAGAGCAAAGTTTCCAGCCCCAACTGATCCAATGAATCAGAATTAGATGTTGCCATTTAACAAAATACCCAAGGGATTCCTAGACACAATAAAGTTTGAGAAGCTCTGTTTTTATGTTTCTGACAGCAGTGTTCCAGACAGGCTCATATTAGCCTTGTTTTTTATGTTCGGTATTTTGTGAGATGTATTTGGAGGTCTTACAGTCTTCTAAATGCCGGGGAGGCACTGCTCTTACCCAGAGTTAGCTAATTCCTAGGGCTTCCCTTGTGGCTCAACTGTTAAAGAATCCACCTCCAATCTGGGAGACCTGGGTTCCATCCTTGGGTTGGGAAGATTCCCTGGAGAAAAGAAAAGCTACCCACTCCAGTATTCTGGCCTGGAGAACCCCATGGACTACAGTCCATAGGGTTGCAAAGAGTTGCACATGACTGAACAAATTCCACACACGCACACAGAGGTAGCAAACAGCTTGCCTGGGGTCACACCGCTGGTTTGCACGTGAACCAGCCCTGAGCCCGTGTCCATACCTGCCCCTTTTATTCAGGCTCTTGTTATCCAGAGCAATATCCCCCTGCTCCAGATTGTTCCAGAGCCAGCTGCTGGACAATTAGGAATCGTCCCAATGTCTTAGAACACACTGAAAATATTTAAGCTGCCGAATTCAGAACCTTCTTACCTTGCAGAAACCATGGAGAGACTTTTGTCCACACTTTTCCCTTATTTCTCCTGCTCGTGGGCAATCCTGGTACCTCCCCATGTGGCCCTGCACACCCCTCCCCTTGGGAACTATAGGTGACAAACTGTCATTTCAGTGACACGTGTCTCCCAATCTGTTAGCTGTGTCATTGTTCAGTCACTAAGTCATGTCTGACTCTTTGAGACCCCATAGAACTATAGCCTGCCTGGCTCCTCTGTCCTTGGGATTTCCCAGGCAAGAATCCTGGAATGAGTTGCCATTTCCTTTTCCAGAAGATCTTTCCGACCCAGGAATCTAACCCACGTCTCCTGCATTGGTGGGCGGACTCTTTACCACCGAGCCGCCTGGGCAACCCCAGCCCTGGATACATTTGAAAACAAGCTGCCCCTGTGAAACTTTTTTTCCTAGTGAAGTGCTACCTGCCAGTCCTTCCCATTCACCTTGGCAACTGGAGTTTCATTTAGAGAAGTGATGGAGGGTGCACAGCAGAGCCAGGTGTTCTGGTGGGCATGGCTAACAGGCTGAAACACAGGAAGACGCTTAAGCCACCTCATCAGGCTGAACTTTTAAATAAAGACGATCAAGGGGAGCCGTGAACAGGGTTGTAAATCTGCTTAACACAGTCTGACTACATTGAATGCCAGTAATGCTCCTTAAGCATAAGCTTTGCACACTCTAGAAACTGCTATTACAAATGCTTAGGCCCTCCAAGATAATGGAACCATTTGAATTGAAACACACAAAACTTAGATTAGTCTGGGACATCCAGGAAACAAGTGAAAACCTACCACCCACATCCATTCATTTCTTCCCTGTGGCTTCTTAATACCGTGTGTATGTTTTAAGTAGAGATAACTTACCAGGGAGCAGCTTTCAGGTCACCCAGCAGCTTCCCTCGCCACATTTGCATTTATTTACCTCTTGGGCTTCCCTGGTGTCTCAGTGGTAAAGAATTCGCCTGCCAATGCAGGAGACACAGGTTCAATTCCTGGGTTGGGAGGATTCCCTAAAGAAGGAAATGGCAACCCACTCCAGTATTCTTGCCTGGGAAATCCTATGGACAGAGGAGTTTGGCAGGCTACAGGCCATGGGGTCGCAAAGAGCTGGACATAACTGAAACAACTTGAGTTTTTCTTTTTTTCTTTTTCTTCTCTTCTGCTTTGAAAAGAATCTTGATGTATGGAAGTGAGCTAACTGAAGCTGAAGTTCATAGAAGCAAATATTAAAAGAGTATAAAAGGGATTTTTCTCCCTGAGACTCAAAGAAAAAAAATGCAGGAAGGAATATCCATTTCAGAAATATTCCACATGTGTTAGGTAAAGTGATGAGAACAGAAGATAATAATTTCGTGGTAGCTTTTCCTTTATAAAAATTTTTGCTACGGTTTTATTAGGGAATTAGGATTTGATTAGCAGCTTTTAATTAGAAATATTAGACAAGGAAAATTTTCTTTATTTTATGACTCTCAGTTGTGCTCTCGTAAAAAAACAAACCCTTGTCACCACTGCCCCACACACACACACACACACACACACACACACACACACACCCCCACCCCACCCCACCCCCAAGGTAACTGTGTGAGGTGATGGGTATGTTAACTGCTTTATTGTGGTCATTTCACAATATAATGTGTGTTGATGAAAGAAATTAATCAATAGTCAATCTGAGAAAGAAGTATGAATTTTGTTCAAGCCAACCTGGGGATTATAACCTGAAAGACAGCTGAGAACTCTGAGAGCTGTTCCAAAGAGGTAAAGCAGGGAGGTTGGTGTATATGTGACTTTTGGAGAAGGGAATGCATGCAATTAAGCAAGCATTTTGGTAAAAGGTTACTGCTGGTTGCAAGGAAGAGAAGGGTTTCATGGTTTTAGAGGATGCAAGGATCTGAGAGCTGATAAAATTTTCTCCTAAAATGTCTAGTGATCTTAGGTTCAATTTTGCCAGTTTTCCCAGAGCACGAAGTACTGCATCCTAATCTTTGCCCCGAATTCCTTTGAGGGTGTGTTGTAGGTCAGCAATTGCAGTGGTTAATGACTTGAGTCTTGTAAAACTGGATGGTGAGCAACCTTCTTTATTTTACAGTCCCTCCTTTTCAGTTTTAATTTCACCCACGGTTTTAGAGGCATACCAGGACCAATTTGTCCCACTGTGCTAGGAATGCTCATTTCCAGGTCAGCCAAGGATTTCGTTGATAGGCTTTCAACATGCTGTTAGTGCACTAGGTCTCGTTAACAGTAGCTGAAAGCCCAATTTTATAGGTAAGGGAACCAAGACTCTGTTACGGTTCAGGAGATGGTTTTCTCTAATCCACATCTAGAGTTATACTTGCCATCATGGATGTTAATAGGACTCTGTGTTTGGTATATTGTTTCAAGTCACCTGGTCATCATTTTTTTAAAATCACTTTACCATTTATCATCGCATTTGATAGTGCAAGAAACAATAATCTTGTACAATAGAATACAAGTAGTATAATACAAGAATACAAGTAATACAGTTAGTAACATTAACAAGGTCGTAAATATTTAAGCCAAGAACTTCCGTTAGTGCAGCCCAGGATCTCCTCTATCTTTTTTTTTTTTTTTCCTCTATCTTTTGACCAGTCTCTTCTGCACCAGTCACTATCTTTAAGGGAAATAATATATTGGCTCTGTGTGTGCAGAGATGTGTACACATACAAGGCAAATGGTGGGCCATCATGACCCCTTACAGGATTGAGAAAGGAATGCTTATCTTCCAAGGAGTTACATGGCTGGTGCCAGAAGAGAAATTGATCTTATGGTTGAACTGGCCTTTTTGCCATTTAGGAGGTCTGGGTAACACATGGAGCAGCTTCACAGTGCACACTCGTTGGGAGGGAGGAAGCCCAAACAGGCAGAGGAGAAAAAAAAAAAAATGTGTTAATTTTTTTTTCGTTTTGCCTTCAATTATGAATTGTTATTTTGTAATATATTATTGGGTTGACCAAAAAGTTCTTTCGAGTTTTCCCATAAGAAGTTACGCAAAAGCCCAAACGAACGTTGTGTTTGGTCAGCCCGGTATATCAAATCATCATGTTTATACAAATGTCATACAAACTTATTTGTCAGTTATACTTTGATCAGCCTGGGGGTGGGGGGACTTATTTGTCATGACTGCAAAAGGAAACTTGGGCTGCAGATAGCAGGATTTTGCTTTCCATTAGTGGCCCAGTCAGATTCTACATTACTGCCCGAAGAGTCTAAAATTTGACTTGTGATGTGGCCTACAAAAAAGAAAAAAAAAAAAAAAAAATGACAGCATCCCCTGAAGCCACAGGCTTGTTGGTGGTAGGTATTTTGTTTGATTGCTCCCTGACCCTATTCCAAGAAACCTAATTCGCCCAAGGGAGTCTCACACAGGAAGGGAGTGTTTGCATCTGTTTAGGGAAATGTGCCCGAAATAATGACTTAAAATAATGACTTATTTAGAACGCAGAACCGAATGGAATGGAATGGATTGATAAGCCAGTTTGAGCAAGCCAGAGCCACCCAGGCCTCGCTGTTATAAAAGGAGCCCAGCGGCAAAGCATTTTGCCCAGACCATCTGCCAAGCCCCATTCCCATTCAAGGAATGTTCTCTCTCTAAGCTCTGTTGAAAACTCTGACTCTTCCAAACGCCTCGAGGCACGAGATCTCTTCTTAAATTGCACTTAGACTTCTAAGATGGTGCGGATTTCTCGGTTCAGCCCTGCAGACCCCAGGGCAGAAATTGCTCTCCGAGGTATGTTACCCATTTTAAACTTCCCTGAGCCCTTCTGGTGACCGCAGCAAGCTGTGTGGTGGGGGTAGTGCTCTGCCCAGAAGGTAAAGCCTGCTCTTGGTGGCCAGGAGAGGTGGTCAGTGTGAACGAACCCTGTCTTCCCTCCAGGGAGAGCCGGGCTCAGCTTCTTTCTCACTTATTGAACTTAAAATGAACCGGGCAGGCAGAAGTAAGGGGCTGACATCTCATCTAGCAGAATGAAGGCTGAATTGAGGCAAAGAGAAAAGAAGGAAAGAAAACATTGCCTTGCCAGGCTCTTTTGTGCTGCTTCACTTCCCATTTCTGTGGCTTTGTCTTTTTTTTTTNGAAAAAAAAAGCTTGCCAGTCTTTGTTATGTCGTAATAACAGCAGTTCACAACTACAAAATATATGGATGATTCCTATAATAAACTGATGAGCAAAATCATCAGGCACACACTGAGCTGTCAGTTTATGTAAGTTCTAATATCTACAAAGCTCATCTATGTTGTTGGAATTTGGGGTGAAAATCACCTGAGGGGCAGGGCAGTGACCAGAAGGTGGAGTCAGACAATGCACTGGCGATCTTCCAATTCTTGATCTGAACTCTGGTCAAATGACACATTTATTACTTGTTCACTTACATGTCTACATTTTTGTCAATAAAAAGTATTTATTTTATATATTAAAATAATTATTAAAATTCATTTATAGATTTTAAAAATTTACGAAGTATGGTCATGTGGTACAGTATGGTTACCATGAGATAAAGTGGTATCATCATAAGCAAAATAGGAACATAACCCTGGGACGTAAAAGCTGGACTGTAACATAAAGCATCACTGACAAGTCGAACATGACTTAGCGATTGAATAACGTCAACAACATAAACACATTGATTTCCAATCTTTTTTTCCTTCCAGCTAAAGAAAATAAAGCCAACAGAAGGCATTCGGTTTGGTCAAATTAATATACTTTCTTTGTTGTTGTGCTGCAGTCCCTCAGTTGTGTCCCATTCTCTGTGACCCCAGGGACTGCAGCCCACCCGGCTACTCTGTCCATGAGATTTTCCAGGCAAGAATCCCACAGTAGGTTGCCATTTCCTCTTCCAGGGGATCTTCTCAACCCAGGGATCAAACCCACATTTCCTGCATTGGCAGCAGGATTTTTTCACCTCTGAACCACCTGGAAAGGCCTACTTACTTTGTATAAGAGAACAAACGAGATCCAGTTTTCTGGCTTAAAAATCCAGCACTTTTCCGACCACACAACATGCTTTAATACTCTTCTCCTCATCAAAACAAAAGAAAGTAAAATAGCCAAAAAATGCAAGTCTTATAACTTACTACCAATGATCATCTTCATGAAATTACTCTATCATAGTTTACTATTTAAAGCGGCAAATATTTCAATCATTTGTATAGTTCAATATGTCTTTTCAAAGAGAAGAAAGAAACAAATATAAAAATGTGATGATTAAAAAATTTGTCCACAAGAAGTTTGAAAACAGAATTTATGGCCTCTCCAAGCCCTGTGATCATTCCTATCACCATACTATGATAAACACAAAAATTCATTTTTTAAATTTTTAAACATTTAATAATAAGCTATTTCAACCGTCCAGAAAATATGCAAAATAATAGACACCATCTTAGAGTCTTAGAATCTTAGATCTAGTTATTAACATTTTGATCTATATGATAGATATCTTTATTAGGTTTTAAGTTAGTGTAGCTAGAGCCAGTCATTGCCATATACCTGCTGCTGCTGCTGCTAAGTCACTTCAGTCGTGTCCGTCTCTGTGTGACCCCATAGNCATAATATGCCAGTTACTACAGACATTATCTCTGATTTTTTTTTAATTTTACTTTACAATACTGTATTGGTTTTGCCATACATCAACATGAATCTGCCAAGGGTGTACACGAGTTCCCAATCCTGATATCTCTGATTTTTGAACATAGACAAGCTTTACTAGTATAACTGTGTGTCAACTTAGCTGAGACTTCTTTTCCAGAACCAGGAAAATCCCCTGTGGTCATATTGTTCATGTTGGTATGGATACTTTCATATACAAGTGCCTTTTGTGTGTCTGTGTGGGTGGGATGGGATTCGGGGTGAGGGATGCATTTAATTCTCCCAGTAGAATCTAATACTTAGGGTTCCCCAGGCTTATGGTTGCCAGTGGGGATGGGGATGGGAAAGGGATGGATTGGGAATTTGGGATTAGCAAATGCAAACTGTTACATATATGTGTAACTGAATCACTTTGCTGTATACCAGAAACTAACACAACACTATAAATCAACTAGACTGGATAAAATAGATTTTTAAAATAGATTTAGATTTAATAAATATTGTTACTACATTCCTGTATGTGTGCTTATTTGCCAATCTGAAGTGCAATGAATTGGGCATTTACTGCAAAATGTCTGTAGCTTATAATAATAAAGATGTTCGACCTTGTGGTTAAAAAAAAAAAAAAAACAGAACTTGAGGTTCCCCAAATATCATCTTCAACCTTGAAAAAGGCTATAAAGTGAAGTGAAGTTGCTCAGTCATGTCCGACTCTTTGCTACCCCATAGACTGTAACCTACCAGGTTCCTCCGTGCATGGGATTTTCCAGGCAAGAATACTGGAGTGGGTTGCCATTTCCTTCTCCAGATCTTCCTGGCCCAGGGATTGAACCCAGGTCTCCCACATTGTAGGCAGACGCTTTACCATCTGAGCTACCAGGGAAGGCTATAGAAAACTCTTTAAAAAAGGTAGCACTATATGTTTGAACAGAGAATCATCACCATGACATGTTAAGTACAAAGCAATGTATATCTACTATTTGGGTGATAAAGTGTGCAGGAGAATATCTACACAAATTTGATTGTTGGTAATAAGAGTTGCATAGAGGGATGAAAACTGGGGAGCTGGGCTTTGAGAGTGGACTTTACTTTTCATCCTCTACCCTTTTGTACATTTGAATTTTATACCGTTGCACATGTACTATTTCTTCAAAATACAATTATTTTTTAAAAAGCTCTTAGAGTACTCTGCCTTTTCCTCACCAATTCACATATGAAAGGGTTCTTTTCAGGGAGAGTGGAGTGGATTTTGTTCTGGTTTTGCTTTTGCTTTTGCTTTTGATCTTTGAAGAAGAATCACCATTAGACATCGGGGACCCTTTAAGTCACAAAACAAGCAAGGCGGGAGGATGGAGGAGGAGATGAGAAGAAAGGGAAAAGAAAGGGGAGAGAAAGAAAGGATAACAAGGAATTATAATTGGCATCTGCTGGCAGTGGTAATATAATATTGACCCTCTGGAAACTGTCATCTCAATATGAAAGACAGAGAGGTCTGGGGGGCAAGACCTCATGCATTTGATTGCAGTCCAGCGGGAGAGGAAATCTATAGTGAAAAAGAACTTGAGAGGCTACAATAAAGAGAATGAAGATAATGAAGAATGGATAAGTAAAAAGTGATTCGAAGTATAAAATGAGTTGTACAGCCTGAAGGACTGCATGGTAACTATCTACAGGCCTGTGAAAGAAGATTCTGGAAAGGTAGAGCGATTTGAATGGCTATTCTCTGGTACTTGTGGGTGAGAGAACCAAAGAGCTGGCCTTGTATATCAAAAAGAGAAAAGAGAAAGTACAACACCAGGACAATAAGGCCAAGCCAATTTACAAAGGAAAGTGGTGGAGTCTTCTTTAGGAGACCTTTGTGGCTGAAATACAGAAAAGGTTTCCAACCCACTTCAGTGTTTCTTTATAGTGGCTCCTCCAACTCCTAAGTTCTGTGAGCTTTCTAATCATGACAGCTGCCGAAGTCTATTATGTCAGTTTCTTTTACTGTTTCCTTGCATTGTATCTACATCATTATCATACTCCCATTTCATAAATTTGAGAGCTCTTTACCAGCCAAAAAATTTTAAAAATAGATTAATTAATTAATAATTGCTTCCAGGTGCATATTACGTACCATGAAACAGGCCACATGCTGAGCACTTTATATACATGGCATCATTTTAATCTGCACCCAGCACTGAGCATAAACATTATTATGCCCATTTTCCAGAGGAAGAAATGGAAAAGAGGTAAAGTAAGTTGACCAAGGTCGTATGGAGTCCAGACGCCTCAGACACCTAACCATTATATCAGTGCGCCCATTACTTTGTTAGAGTAAAAAGGCTGAGGCTAATTTCCTCCCCAAAGCCAGTGTTTCAAGACCAAGGCCCAGGCCAGGAACACCTCACCATACCCTGATGGTCGAGACCACCACCACTGGAGAAGCAGAGATGCTGGTACTTACAATGGAGTTGTTGAGCTCAGAGTCCCATACAGATCCTTTTTCACAGTATGATTGCCACCATGATGGCTGGGATTCCTAGAGTGGGGAAGCAAGCCAAAGGCATCCTATTAGGAAGCAGGGGAGAGTTCCTGATCAATGATTGTGAGTGCTGGTACACTAAGGCACTGTTTAAATGAGCCACAGATGTGCAGGCATCAAAATACCATTGTTTGCAAAATGTTTGTGAATTCTTCCAAGTTAAACATTTCTAGGAGTTCTCCAATCTGCTAAACTAAACAGCATGCCAATGGCTCCAATACAACACCCACTGGTTATTAAAAATAGCACAAGTGCCAAAAATCAACTTGGCAATGAAAGTATCTCGTTCATGGGAATGAAAGTTCGCATCAAGTATTTCTGCTCAGATGATCAGCTGCCAATTTGTCTCCCTTACAATACTGCCCATTAGTTCTGGTCTCTTTTTGTCTAGGTCACCTTGAAGGAAGGGCATAGGCAATCAGCTGCAGCCTTCAGTGCTTTTCTGACAGGGGAGCTGCTTGCACACTCGTTACTAGTTTGACATTTTGACGAGATCGACCAGTTAACAACCAGTCAATTTAGCCTGAGTATAATAAAGCAATCAGTTCAGTCAAAGTGGTCAAACGTGATGTGAGTATAGACATGGGGTTTAAAAAATCCAATTACATTTACATTTGCAAAACTTAAATGATTTCTCTCTTTCTCACAATGTATTTCTCCTAAACGAGGAGTATTATACTGGCATACATTTTAGGGGTCTTGTAAGATACTTTCCAAAGCTGTTTCAAAGCCCGGAGTGTCAAGCATCTTGAGAAATCTTCCACTTCCACTGTCCTGTCCTGTGATGAACAGGACAGTCCCTTCTGGTCTGTATGTGGCTCACCTAGCACAGGGCCCAGCGTTATGTCAATGGAGGCCTCTCATTTAAGAAGAAATTTGTGGGACAGTTTCCAATCTGTGATTATACTTTGCTAATTGAGATTTTAAAAAACAAAAGGTGTCTACTGGTTATTATAGGGCTTCCCCTGTGGCCCAGGTGGTAAAGAATCTGCCTGCAATACGGGAGACCTGGGTTCGATCCATGGGTTGGGAAGATCCCCTGGAGAAGGGAAAGGCTACCCACTCCAGTATTCTGGCCTGGAGAATTCTATGGACTGCA
>SJYX01003296.1:184467-268138 GCA_006410675.1 Oreotragus oreotragus | reverse complement strand
TCTAGAACTCCTTAGGGCCAATTAAAGCCTGTGGTCTACTTGACACCTGCCTAGTTTCTCACTCCTGAGCACATTCAGGCTTCCAGAACTAACCCATATACCTTGAGAATCTGTAGACCTTGGGTACTAGATGACATTTAGAATTAAGCCTCTAGAGTAGTACTAGACTAGAGGGGTTCTTCTAGGGCAGGCAGCTAAGTGTGGTTAAAATTTGTCCATCCAGGATAACGCTAATAGATTCCAGAAGTTCTAGATCCATGGACAGAGGGTGGGGGCAAAAGATGACCTGGAAGGAGCCCATTAATGGATATTAATGAACACACAGATCAGCTTATTGAGGCCATGGGGGACAAAGCTTATCATTTTACAGAAATCTTACCCTGAACGACTTGAAGGGGACCAGGAAAGGACAGTGATATCTCTGTTGTAAGAAAGTAGTATTCCCTTCCTCCACCCCAGAATTTCAAGGATACTAAAAAAGGAAACATCCCAGACAGAGCTTCTACACATGGAAGGACTGCTCCTAGAGACACTCCTGGCATTCCAGGAGCAATTGCTTCTGTGCGGGAATTTTCTGAGATTGGGCTACCTCCCTACAGATTCCAATGGCAATGGCAAACTTAAGAGGAACCTATTCAGCAATCCCTTTCCATCACCCCTTCTCTCTCTTTTTAAAATTTTTATCAGAGTATAGTTGATTCACAATGTGTTAGTTTCAGATGTGCAGCAAAGTGAATCAGACATACATATACATATGTCCACTCTTTTTTAGATTCTTTCCCCATATAGGCCATTACAGAGTACTGAGTAGAGTTCCCTGCACTATACAGTAGGTCCTTATTAGTTAACTATTTTTTATATAGTAGTGTGTATATGCCAATCCCAAACTCCCAATGTATCCAGCTTACCCCCTGGTAACCATAGTTTGTTTTCTACATCTGGGACTCTATTTCTGTTTTGTAGGTAAGTTCATTTATAGTCCTTTTTTTAAAAAAAATTTCATATATGAGTGATATCACGTGATATTTCTTTCTCTGACTTACTTCACACATTTAGCGCTTCTCTAAGTCCATATATGTTGCTGCAGATGGCATTATTTCCATGACTCCCTCTCTTATGGTCTGCAAAGACTCATACTCAATCAGGTAGGAAGGGTCCTTAGAGACCAACCAGAATGTCTTATCCCCTCCACGAAAAGATAAAAAGATTGAAGCACCTAGAGAGTAAACCGGAGAAGGAAATGGCAACCCACTCCAGTGTTCTTGCCTGGAGAATCCCAGGGATGGGGGAGCCTGGTGGGCTGCCGTCCAAGGGGTCGCACAGAGTCGGACACGAGTGAAGCGACTTAGCAGCAGCAGCAGCAGCAGAGAGTAAACGGACCACTCAAGGTCACATAGTCAATATAGAAGAGAAGAGGGAAAACAGAGGAGATAGTAGACCTGGCAGATCTCATGGGAAAGCTCAGATAAAGAGCCAGATCTTCATTCCTCAGCTTTCTTCAAACAGCTCAAGGCTGCTCTGTACTGCTGTCTTCCAACTTTCTTTCTTCCAGTTTGCTGAGTTATGTGCTTTCTTTCTAATCTCTCAAATAAGTCTTTTTTTCAAAAAGAAAGTTTTAAAAATGAAACTCCCATGCCTTAATTAGATATGAAGCATATTCATATCTTGGTCAATTGGAGTTCCCTGTAGGGTCTGTTAAGACAGTAGCTTCAGTACAGCTTGCTCCCACGTAACTCCCAAATAGCAACATGGTCAGGGACAAAGTCTCATTGAGAGTGAAAGCCAAAGCTTGCTATGAAAATTACTTACTGTTATTCCCAAAGTCCCAAAAGGCACAGCGAACTTGATCATAATTCTAGAAAAAAGAAAAATCAGAGGCAAATAGCTTTACATGTGACTGTCACCAAATAATGACAACTACACACAAGTCTTTTCTTCTTGATGTTTTCTCAAAGAGTAGACACACACACACACACCATTTGTAAGCCAGTTTTAAAATAAACTCCAAGTATCTTGGGGTTTACAAGTGAGTAACAAAACAATATGTTAGTGCTACATTGTGATTGGTATGTATCCTTTAATACCTTTGGTAAAGTGAGAATTTGCCATGTCTTCCTGGTACAAGGCCCAGGAGGAGGATTGGAGTGGCTCTGATGTGCAGTAGGTTCTTGTTGTGAAATTCTGGAATTTGGGGCTCATAGCTGAGATCAAGCCTTATGGATACAGTATTCGGATGCCTCGGGCTTTCTTGGTGACTCAGGGGTAAAGAATATGCCTGCCAGTGTGACACGGGTTTGATCCCTGATCCAGGAAGATTCCACATGCTGTGGAGCAACTAAGCCAATGAGCCACAATTACTGAGCCTACACTCTAGGGCCCAAGAGACAAAACTACTAAGCCCACGTAGACCCCGTGCTCCACAACAGAAGCCACTGCAGGGAGGAGCCCAAGCACCGCCACCAGATAGCGGCCCCCGCTCACCACAACTAAAGGAGAGCCCACACCGCAGCAAAGACCCAGCGGAGCCAAAATTAAAATAAATGAATTTTAAAATAAAAAAAGATTAATCTGCCTCCTCATCAGGTCTAGTGAGCATTCCTGAAGTCTCACCAGCTCCTGCAACCTCCAAGGAGTTGGATGGCAATTAGAAATTGGTTATTGGGGATGCCTGGAGAGCTGTGGCCGCAGCCAGAATTAAGAGATCTTACCCGTTAAATATATTTCATTTGGTATCTTTTAAACAGAACTCCTTCTCCCACTCTTCCTTTTTTCCTTCTAGAATTAAGACCTGTGAAAAATATGCTGTACCATATGGTCTTTTAGATTGGCAATGAAGGAAGCTATTAAGACTCCACACTGGACATAGATTAACATCAAAGAATGGAGTACTAGTTCATTCTTATATCATGGCTAAATTTGAGCATTTAGTAATATATACCTTATGTTATGCCATATGACTATGGTTTTAATTCTTTGGTGATAATTAATACATATTTTAATGCTCTTCATGGAAATTCAAAGGATATGTTTCACTATGTTGGATTAACTTGCCTTTCTCAAAAATAAATGGAATTAAATGTCATTTAGAGTGATGGGAAAACCAAAAGATCCACTTGCCCCCAGTCACTCCCCTGCCAATCTGTCACAGCACTGGAAACCTGCTGCTGCTTATCCCTTTGGACTAAGGCGTTATTTCTAAAGTCCCCAATTACAATACACCTCTGCTACCTGGAAGGGAACAATCTTCATTATATCTTGGAATCACATCTGTTAAGTAGCCAATTATTTTTAACAGGAGAATCAGGGAAGGGTTCTGAGGCCTTATATTTTGAGATGAAAATGGATATGTTACCCTGTTTCCTTGAACATGCTGCAGAGTAATAACCACTGGGTCTGCCAAGTTTTGAATGGATATATCAGAAATGCTGGCACTCACGACATATGTGGTTAATGCTTTTGTGATGTTTTTGGTCTGCAGATGAAACATACAAGGAAGAGGAGTTCAGGTCCTACCTTTCTAATTTCTGGCATGTTAATCATCAGTCTAGAATTCTGAAGTACTGCACGCATTAGGTACAGACATGTGGAAAATAAAATCACAAGCTAAGAGGGAAGTTTCAGAGAGAATTTAGCTCATCTCCTGTCTTCACATCAGGTCTAAATTATACACAGCTGGACCAATTTCCAGCCATATACCCAAATATCTATCCTATGAGCGCTGGTTTTGCACCTGCAACAGAGTTCAGCTATTGCTTGCTAGTGAATTCCAGACTCTGACATGACGCTGCTGCTGCTGCTGCTGCTGCTGCTAAGTCGCTTCAGTCATGTCTGACTCTGTGTGACCCCATAGACGGCAGCCCACCAGGCTCCCCCATCCCTGAGATTCTCCAGGCAAGAACACTGGAGTGGGTTGACATGACGCAGTTTATCCCAATTCTAACCCTCACCCATCCTTACTTTCTTTGAGAGAGCCTCTCCTTATTGGCGCTTTTGAACTGTGGTGTTGGAGAAGACTCTTGAGAGTCCCTTGGACTGCAAGGAGATCCAACAAGTCCATTCTGAAGGAGATCAGCCCTGGGATTTCTTTGGAAGGAATGATGCTAAAGCTGAAACTCCAATACTTTGGCCACCTCATGCGAAGAGTTGACTCATTGGAAAAGACTCTGATGCTGGGAGGGTTGGGGGCAGGAGGAGAAGGGGACGACAGAAGATGAGATGGCTGGATGGCATCACTGACTCAATGGACATGAGTTTGAGTGAACTCTGGGAGATGGTGATGGACAGGGAGGCCTGGCGTGCTGCGATTCATGGGGTCGCAAAGAGTCGGACACGACTGAGTGACTGAACTGAACAGAACTCCTTATAAGGAACATCAGCTCATCATGGGTTAGTTACAACCTCTTCCTGTTGCATCCTCATTGGCAATGGAAGCTGGTTGATTATCATCCAGCTTGGAACAGTGTCCTCCCAGGACACCATGACCTCTTTAACATAGGCACTGTGTGTCCTGGTGTCCCCCGCATGGTCTAGCACACAACAGGGGTTTTGTCTTGTACCTACAGTGAGCCAGTTACTTTGTTAAGGGTGTTTCACGTGCATTATCTTCAGTTCTCACTGCAACAATGTAGGCATTTTTCAGGTATACTGGGGCTTGGGAAGGCTCAAAAGCTTGGACAAAGTCACACAGTTGGTGAATGATAGAGCAGGGATGCTTCATAAACATTGGTCTAAAGGAAATGTAGCCATTGAGATGCAGAGCTTGCTAATGCAGAGCCATTGAGATGGGCCTTGGCCCATGTGCCACAGGCCAAGGCTCTAGGCGGCCAGGCAGCTGGGAAGGAGTTGCTTCTGGGGCTCACCTGAAAAGATGAGAGGTGAGGCGGATACAGGACAGGAGAGAGAGGAAGCAAAGCCTCTGAGGACTTGCCAAGAAAGCCTAGAAGTGGGGCACCCTGATGATGTCTCATGAAGAACCTGCTGGGCCACTTTTAGAAGATGCCAAGCCCTCAGATTTCCTCAAATTTTCCAAAATCACTGCAGATGGTGACTGCAGCCAAGAAATTAAAAGACACTTGCTTCTTGGAAGAAAAAGCTATGAGAAACCTCAACAGTGTATAAAGGTCCATGTAGTCAAAGCTATGGTTTTTTCAGTAGTCATGTATGGATATAAGAGTTGGACCATAAAGAAGGCTGAGCACTGAAGAATTGATGCTTTTGAATTGTGGTTTTGGAGAAGACTCTTGAGAGTCCCTTGGACTGCCAGGAGATCCAACCAGTCAATCCTAAAGGAAATCAAACCTGAATATTCATTGGAAGGACTGATGCTGAAACTGAAGCTTCAATACTTTGGCCACCTGATGTGAAGACCTGATTCATTAGAAAAGACCCTGATGCTGGGAAAGGTTGAGGGCAGGAGGAGAAGAGGATGACAGAGGATGAGATAGTTGGATGGCATCACCGACTTAATGGACATGAGTTTGGGCAAGCTTCGGGGGATGGTGAAGGACAGGGAAGCCTGGTGTGCTGCAATCCATGGGATTTCAAAGAGTTGGACACGACTGAGAAACTGAACAACAAATAATTTCTGAGCCCTTCAGCCACTGAGAAATGAGGAATTATGAACACAGCCTGGGGCTCCCTGAGGAAGCTACTCACTTTCTGTTCGTGATCAGCTCTGCTCAACCAAAGCCAGCCTGGTGGGTCAGTGCTTCCCTTCCCAGAGGAATCCCCCTGGGCAGTTAAGTAGAGGAGGGTTTGCAGCAAGATCCAGAGGAAAGGGTCCTGGCCGATGGGGAAAAAAAAAAAAAAAAAAAAAAAAAACAGTCTTAGCCCAGGCCCTCTTGTTTCTTGAAAGTACCTTCCCCTTTCTGGGACACTGGTAATATGAGGGAAGGTGGACCAAATACCTAACATCCCTCCCAACTTAGTCAAAGAGATGTGGTTTTCTGTAGTGAGAAGGCCAAAGGGGGAGAAACACATAGTGACTTGAAACTGAATTATCCTACTTTCTGGCTTTATTTCCTTGACCTACAAAGTGGCAGCCATTCAGGGAAAGGAACTAAACCCTTGCTCACTCTTCTACCCTCTAGTTCTAGGCTCTGGTTGGACCGATTTCTACTTCTGAAGCTTTACAGAAGTGGTTTCCTCTGCCTGAAACACCCCTCCCTCCTTCTCCTCACCCTTTTAAATCTTCTAGCTGGTACTCGACCTCCATCTCAGCTGACACTTCTCCTACAGAGGCCTTTCCTGAGCTCCCAGACAGCTGGGGTGCTGGGGCTCTGTGCTTCCGGAGCCCCTGGGCCATATTGTACTTGCCTTGGGCTCTGGCGCTCTCCCTAAGAGCCACCGCTAGTGGAGGGGTGGAAGAGGAGACACATGTTTTCCAAGAGTGGTGTCTTATTAACAATATGGGGCTTCCCTGGTGGCTCAGACAGTAAATATTCTGCCTGCAATGCAGGAGACCCAGGTTTGATCCCTGGGTTGGGAAGATCCCCTGGAGAAGGAAATGGCAACCCACTCCAGTATTCTTGCCTGGAGAATTCCATGGACAGAGGAGACTGGTGGGCTACAGTCCATGGGGTCTCAAAAAGTTGGACACGACTGAGTGACTAACACTTTCACTTAAGGTAATATGTTGTAATGACAGTTAAGGTTTTGACCAAAGATGTTAGAAGAAGTAGTGTGAAAGCAGAGCTGTGAGACTTGGAACTTGGGCGGGGGAAGGTTTGTAGTTAAACTGTGGCATTTCTTGTATGTGCTTACTCCCCCAAAATGAGTGGCTCAGGTCCCAACCTCAGGTCATCCCTTTGCATGTGAGAACCCTCCCCCGTACAGCACCACACAATACACATAGTAGAAATTTAATAAATATTTGTTAGTTGAATAAATAACTGGATGAATAAATGAATAAATTGTGTCACCTCCAGCAGGTCCCTTCCCCTCTCTGGGTCTCAATATCCTCATTGGTAAAATGAGGAGATGGGACAAAATGAATTATAAGGACCCTTCCGGTTCTGAAATTGATGGTAGGTTACTTCTAATCCTTCTTCATCTGCCACTATGACGTCTGAAGGCTAATTTTGGCAAAGATCTTTAATCTTTTTCAGAAGAAGGTGTTAGTGAATAAAAATGACTTATTAGGTGTGAAATTTATGCTAAACAGGTTTATCTTTTATTTTACAAAACAAGCACACCTCTCTGAAGAAAAGAGAGAAGCTAAGACCAAAATAATGGCATCTAAGGTGACAGAAATTACAAGCTTGCCAAAAAGGTCTGAGTGCTATGAATCACATTCTTAATTTTTATTATAATTATTTGTTCATTAACTGGCTTGTCCTGGGTCCAGCTATTTTTCTCCAATAAAAATGCCTAATAAATATATTAGGAGAAGGCAATGGCACCCCACTCCAGTACTCTTGCCTGACAAATCCCATGGACAGAGGAGCCTGGTAACCTGCAGTCCGTGGGGTCACGAAGAGTCAGACACAACTGAGCGACTTCCCTTTCACTTTTCACTTTCATGCATTGGAGAAGGAAATGGCAGCCCACTCCAGTGTTCTTGCCTGGAGAATCCCAGGGACGGGGGAGCCTGGTGGGCTGCTGTCTATGGGGTCACACAGGGTCGGACACAACTGAAGTGACTTAGCAGCAGCAATAAATATATAGCTAGTGAAAGCATGTCGAGTATGTAACCCTATGCTAGGTGGTATGAAAATAAAACATGTCTGAGCCATGACACATGCCACAACCTCCTTGGGAATACCAATCTAGAAACTAGGCAGAAGTGTAACACAAGACTACAAGCAGAGGGTAAGGAAGAGAGCAGAGGTTCATGAACTTTAGGCAAACTTCTTGGGTGGAATTTGAGCTAAGCCCATAGGAACAAATAGAATTTATACAGAGAGGGGAGCAATTACAGAATTCCAGGAGAACAGCATCCTGGAGATATAGCTGGAGATAATGTTATAATGAATTGATATGCAGTATGTTTAAGCTGGCTCAGTACAACCACCTCCAAATAACTGGAAATTTAACCATTAGAAATTCATTTGTTTGGATAGTTTCTTTAAAAAATGTGCACACCCAGGCACTAATTCATGAACCTCATAAATACTTGAACTTTGGAGTCAGACATCCTGGATTTGATTCCTAGCTATGCCACTTCCTAGCTGTGTGACTTTGGGCAAAAGTACTTAACCCCTGTGTCTTAGTCTGTTAGGGCTGCTATAACAAAGTCCAGATTACATGGCTTATAAACAACAGAAATTTATTTTTCACAGTTCTAGAGGCTGCAAGTCCAAGACGAAGGTGCCTACATGGTTGGGTTCTAGTGAAAGCTTGCTTTCTGGTTGACACCTTCTTGCTGTATTCTCACATGGTGGAAGGGGTGAGAGAACTCTCTGAGACTTCTTCCATAAGAGCACCAATCCCATTCATGAGGGCCCCATCCTCATGACATAATCACCACCCAAAGGACTCACGGGGTGATACATCACCTTGGGGGTTAAGATTTCAACACAAGAATTTTGAGAGAATACAAATGTTCATATCAGAGCACTCTTTGAGTCTTGGAGTATAAATACTAACAATTAAAAGTGATCATCAGCAACATCATGCCATCTCTGATTACTCTCTTTCCAGCAGCTAGATGGGACAGAGCAGGCTGAAGAAATGGGCTTTTCATTAGGCAGAGCCCCAAGATAATCAAATAGTAAAATCAATGCAAACACTTACATGGTGTTAATTGTGTACAAGGCACTATTCTAAGCATTTTATATGTATTAAGTCCTTTAATCCTTCAACAGCCCAGTGAGGTACTACTATCTTCCTGTTTACATAGGAGGAAACAACAGCACTGGGAGTTGAAGAACTTCCCCACGAGTTCCCGTGGGTGGACAATGGCACAGCCAGCTTTAAATTCTGCATCTGGCCCCAGTGTCTCTGCTATTAACCACTACGTCATACTGCCTCTTTGTTTAATAACAGGTGAGGACAGAAGCCCTTAGAGAAGGTTCTGTGGAGGCGGTGGGAAAGAGCAACGATGTCTGCAGGCAAGTGTACTGCTGGACACCACTCAGCTTCAAATAAACTGGCCTGAGAAATGTGCGTGTTGACTTTGAGGATACAGGGGAGATTTGGGAGGGGAGCACAGATAAACCAAAATGGCATTTCATCAGGAGAACTCGCTGTTCTTTTCTGGTTTTGAAACATCTTGAGGCCTCCGTTTGGTCACCAGATAATCCTTAAGGTCCCTTCCGAAGCTGAGAAGCTGTGAAAATGAAAAACTGAGGAACATCATTGAAGTAGACGTTGATTCATGCTGAGAGCCAGGGGTTGTGCTGAGAGATTTGCAGAATAAATCAGAGAGCATATTTGAGAATAAACAGCACATCATGAAAATAGCAAGAGTTCATAATTACAGTGAGTCACCATATGTCAGTTCATGACAGTTACCAGAGGCAAGAACTTACCTTAAAGAGTGAAGTTTGGCCAAAAATTTAAACAAGATGGTGTGTAAGCTGCTAAGAGGAATTCTCTCCCTCAGTGATTTAGGTAAATATATGGAGGCCAAAACTCTCCCCAGAGGGACCTTGTCTAGGGAAATCTGTCAAGAAAAACCAGGAAATAAAAAACAGAGTCATCATCCATCAGCTTGAAGTCCTCCCCACTTTCTGCCCCAACCCCAGCCTTAGCCGTGGAGGATCTAACAGAGGGCTGAAAGGTGAGAACTAGCTCCACCAGCTATGCAAATCTTTTATTGAGTGGACCAGAAAGCTCCTTCAGGTTTTTGAACAATGTTATTGAAAAACTTTTGTTGTGGCTGAATGAACATTTTGGCCAACTCAATACATGCCACACTCAGATTACAGGCCAAGATGTGACCCGGGGGGAAAACAGACACAGACACACACACACACACACACACGTACATACGACTTTTCCTTTCTTGACCTGTCCTTATTTCTGTCCCTTCGATATGCTTCCACCTGAGTATTCATAGAAGTGAAAGAGGGATGATAAATAAGGTGATTTGCCATAATTCTCAGGAATAAAGGCCTGTCTTCAAAAGCAGGCTACCTTCTCCCTTACAGTTCTGAGAGAGGAAGAAAAAAAAAAGAAAAAAAAAAAAACCCAACACAGTGACGTTATGCATTGTCTTACAGTTTATTGAGCAACACTTATCTTAAAAAGTGGGGCAGGGAAGTGAGGCATTAGGCCTTAGGAGTTAGAGGCTCACTATTAGAAGAGTTTGCTGATTTGATTGGTGCTTGTGAGCATTGTAAGTCGCTTGAGTCGTGTCCGACTCTTCGCAACCCCAAGGACTATAGCCCACTAGACTCCTCTTTCCATGGGATTCTCTGGGCAAGAAGACTGGAGTGGGATGCCATTCCCTTCTCCAGGGGCTCTTCCCAACCCAGGGATCGAACCCAAGGTCTCTAATGTCTCCTGCATATACAGATAGGTTCCTTATTACTAGTGCCACCTGGTAATAGTATTTGATAAGTACAGGTGTATTTTTGAGAGTGAGAGGGCTTTATCAATAATTACACTGGAACCACAGTTGCAAACCTGGACTCTCCCAGGAAAAACAAGGGTATATGAGACCCTTACATGCATCCTGTCACTGAATCCCCTCTATTGACTCTGAAAGATATGTAGTATTATATCAGGAAATAAAGGCTCAGAAAGGTTAAGTGACTTGTCTAGGGTCACACAGCTGGGATGTAGCTGAACGAACATAAATGTAATCTGCACCCACATTCTCCCCATTATCCATTTTGCTTTTCAAGGAACTTTTATCTTGCCGGGTATATCATGGGGAGATGAAAGTTTGTAATATTTCTGAAAATGAATCGGGAGCCCAAAAGCCATATGGCTCTTCTCCTGGCACAAATGAACTTTGCTCCAGCAATCAAGTGCTATGAAGAGATGAAGATTTAGCTTCAGCATGTGAGCGATTTTGATACCAAGAAGTTCACTGGGGTTGCTTGGCTTTTTTCTTGACTAGGGTCTTTAATAAAAAACCTTATATGCAAACAAAATGCAGTGGGAAGACATTTACTTCCAGTATGGTTGAGTAGCTCCAGATGGACTCAGACTTCCTACATATAACAACTATATAGAATACAATGACTTGAAGACACTGGAAAATGAACAAAACCAGGCAGGTTCTGGAGGAGAGTAGACACTTGGAAAAAAGTGGTATCACAAGATGAATTAGCTGTTTTTACAACTGTTAGCCACATGGCAGCTTGAAACAAACACTGTGAAGGACACTCAAAATTCTGATGGAAAATCTTCAGTCTTTGTGGCATGAAGAACCAGAAAACAAAGGTCAAAGTAACTACAGCTACTGGGAGGTCAAGGGGGAGATCTTGTAAGGGAGAGAGCCAGTGATGGGGAGCCAAAATTCTGAGTGTAAACTTAGCCTGACCTCGGAATCACATACATATAGGACAGACTTCAACTAAGGATATAGGAATTTAACTGACATTTGAGCTGCCATCCAAGAGATGGAATCTAGTTTGACTCCAACCATGTTAATTGTCTGGTATAACAAAAACAAATAATTTTCAGAGAAATACAGAAAAGTCCAGAGTCTCCACAATATACCATTCACAAAAGCCAGGACATAATCCAAAGTTACCCTATATGTTAAGAAAAAATGAAAATGACCCATTTTCAAGTGAAGACAATTGATGGAAATCAATCTTGAGTTTACTCAGATGTTAGAATTAGCAAACAAAGATTTTAAAGTAGTTAGTATAATTATGCTTAAGTGTTTAAGCATAATTTTTGAAATTATGCTAAGAGTAAATAACAGAAACAGAAGCAAAACAGAACAAAATTGAAATTTTAGAACTAAAAATACAATATTGAAATTTTTAAAAATTGCACTCAGTGAACTCAGTAGTAACATGAAGATGACAGAGGTCAGTGAACTTGAAGAGAAATCAATAGAAGTTATACTATCAGAAGACTAAATAGTAAAATGGTTGCAAACATGAATACAGTCTCAGGGACCTGTGGGGCAGCATCAAAAAATCTTACATCCATGTAATCAGAATCTCTAAATCTCTAAAGGAGAGGAGAGAGAGAATGGTGAAGAACCAATATTTAGAAAAATAATGGAGGAAATCTCCCCAAATTTGGTGAAAGACATAAATTTACAGATTCAAGAAACTCAGCAAACTTCAAAGGGGAAAAATATAAAGAAAAACATGCTTAGGCACATAATAGTCAAACTGCAAAAAAAAAGAGAGAGAGAAAATATTGAAAGCAAAGAGAGAAAAATGACATATTACACATCAGAAATAGAGATACAAAATTCAAATGATTACTGATTTCTGATCAGAGGACATAGAAGCCAGGATAGAAAGGAACAACATCTAAAATGCTGTCAATTCCATAGTAAACAAAAATACCCTTCAAGAATAAAGGCCAAAAAAAAATTTTTTTTTCAGATAAATGAGAGCCAGGAAAATTCGTTACCATTAGACCATATACTACAAGAAGTGCTAAGTGAATTTCTTCAAATTGAAGGGAAATGTCACCAGACCTTCAGGAAGAAAGGAAGAATATTGAAAATGATAAACATCTCGACAAACATAGGGCTTCCCTGGTGACTCAGATGATAAAGAGTTTGCCTGCAATGCAGGAGACCCGAGTTCGAGTGCTGAGTCAGGAATATATGCTGGAGAAGGGAATGGCAACCCACTCCAGTATTCTTGCCTGCAGAATCCCATGAACAGAGGAGACTGGTGGTTCCATGGTGTCGCTAAGAGTCAGACACAACTGAGCAACTAAAACTTTCACACTTTCCCTGGTGACTCAGACAGTAAAGAATCTGCCTGCAATGCAGGTTCAATCCTTGAGTCAGGAAGATCTCTAGGAGAAGGGAATGGCTACCCACACCAGTATTCTCGCCTGCAGAATCCCACGGACAGAGGAGCCTGGTGGGCTACAGTCCATAGGGTAACAAAGAGTCAGATCATGACTGAAGTGACTGAGCTTGCAAACATAAAAGGCTACATTTACTCTCAACTTCATAAGACCCTTTAAAGCAATGATTATAACACTGTCTAGTGGAGTTTCTGATCTTGTTAGTAATAATACATATGACAACTGTAACATAAAAGACAGAGGGTATAGGGACTTCCTTGGCAGTCCAATGGTTAAAACTCTCTGTGTCTGCTGCAGAGGATGCAGGTTTGATCCCTGGTCAGGGAACTAAGAGCCAGCATGCCACATAGCCAAAAAGAAAAAAAAAAAAAACACAGAGAGAGTGAGAAAGTTTCTTGAACTGAATAAAAATGAAAATACAACATATGAACCTAAAAGCATTTTAAAAAATTAGAGGGTATATATAGATATGTATGGTTAAAGGTACAATAGTACCTCTAAGTAGACTGCAAAAAATATAAGGATGTATACTGTAATCTCTAGAGCAAACATTAAGAAAATAATGCAAATAGACATAAGTAAAGAGGCAGAAAAAATTAAAATTCAATTATAAAAACTATTAAATCAAAAGGAACAAAAACCAGAAGGACAGATAGAAAATAAAATCAAATGGTAGTCCTAAATACAACCATATCAAAAATTACGTTAAATGTTAAAGAAGTACACACTCTATTAAAAGGCAGATATTTCCAGATGGATAAAAAATGAAACACAAACTGTGTGCTATCTGCTGCTGCTGCTGCTAAGTTGCCTCAGTCATGTCCGACTCTGGGCAACCCCATAGATGGCAGCCCACCAGGCTCCCCTGTCCCTGGGATTCTCCAGGCAAGAGTACTGGAGTGGGGTGCCATTGTGCTATCTATAAGTGCACAAATACAAAGTAAGTGGTTGAAAATACATATTATATATGTATACATACAGTAAGTATAAAAAAGCTAGAATGACTATATTAAAACCACTTAAATAGATTACAAGACAAAGAGTATTATCTGAAAAAGAAAGGCTATTTCATAATGATAAACAGGTTAGGACTAGAGGTATAATCAGGAAGACATGACAACATAAATGTATATTCACTTCATAAACAAAGTAAAATTTGATGCAACTAAAGGGATAAATATACAATTTCACAATCTAAGTTAGAGATCTTAGCACCCTTTTAAACTAGGAAACAACTAAGAAAAAATCAGTAAAGATGTAAATGATCTGAACACTATCAACCACCTTGAGATCTAACTGATATTTACAGTACAGCATATCCAACAACTGTAGAATGCACATTTTTTCAAGTGCACACGAAGCACTAAGGTTTTCAAGTGTATGAAACACCAAAATAGATCATACACTGGGATATAAATCAAATGTCCATAAATTTAAATGGATTGAAGTTATACTGAATATATTCTGTAACCAAAATGAAATAAACATGAAATCAACAGCAATAATATATCTTAGATATATCCCAAATATTTGGGACTTAAAGAATACACTCCTGGGACTTCCCTGGTGGTCTAGTGGTTAAGACTTTGCCTTCCAATGCAGGGGGTGCAGGTTTGATCCCTGGTCGAGGAGCTAAGATCCCACATGCCTCATGGCTAAAAAACCAAAACATAAAGCGGAAGCAATATTGTAACAAATTCAATGAAGGCTTTTAAAAATGGTCTACATTCAAAAAATCTTTAAAAAATAAACAAAAGAATACACTCCTGAATAATTCATGGATCAAAGAAGAAAGTAGGAAATATTTTGAACTGCTGATGATGAATATATAACATATCAAAATTTGCAGACTACAACTTAAAGCAGTACACAGAAAGATATTTATAGCTTTTTATGACTACATTATTAATAGAAAAAAAGAAAGGTCTGAAGTCAGTGGTCTATGGATCTACCTTAAGAAGCTAAATAAGGAAGAACAAGGTAAACCCACAATAAATACAAGGAAGGAAATAGTACTAATAAAGATAGCAAGAGCAAGCAAAGTCACTTCAGTTATGTTTGACTCTTTGCAGCCACATGGACTACCACCCACCAGGCTCCTCTGTCCATGGGATTTTCCAAGCAAGAATACTGGAGTGGGTTGCCTTGCCCTCCTCCAGGGCATCTTCCCAACCTAGGGATCAAACCTGCATCTCCTGTGGCTCCGGCATTGCAGGCAGATTCTTTACCACANCTTCCCGGAACCCTCAAGGTGAAGCCTCTGAGATGATGCTTGATGAGGCAAGCACGATGTCTGCTTCAAACATTAATGAAAGAGGGGGCGTCCGGGGCACGTTTTCTGTAGGAAAAGCACCGGTGCTCTGCATGTCCGGAGGCCCTGCGCCAAAGCACGGGGTCCACGGCGTGGCTCCCCCATGGTGGGCAGGACAGGCGCAGACCCCCGTGTCCTCCTCTGTCCTGAGGGGATGCAGCAGGAGGCCTGTGGATTCTGAGGGTCTGAAAGGGGCCCCTGATGAGTGACCGCGGAATCACCACCTCCTGATTGCCGTGGTGCCTCCAAATCTGGCTGTCAAGGTGGGGGACAGAGACAGGCCTAACTATTCACTCAACTGCTTTGAGGTCAAGGAGCTGCTTTATTGACCAGGCACCTGTTAGAAGGAGAAAGACCTCGTGGGTGTTTTGTTTAATGGGAGCAGAGACAAGAAGCATCGTGGGGGGAAGCGTGAACATTTTGCTTTTAGGCCGAGGCAGGGCTGTTGGGCCCTGGCTGCGTTCACTCTGTGGGATCCTGCGGCAGGGTGCTGAGAGGGCGTGGGGCACCCGGCGGTGACCGCTCCCCACGGGGAGCCCCTGCCATCAGGCCGCAGGCATCCATCTGAAAGTGAGCCTGTGACATGGGCGCGGCCTGGCTCTACCTGTCCCTCGGCCAGAGCCCTCTGGGCCCCAGGAGCACCTCTGCCGGAGAAGGAGAAGTGGCCCCCCCATGGGCAGCCTGCCCGCAGGTGGGAGCCGGGGCGTGTGCGATCGTGTGCGTGTATGTGGCGTTCGTGTGTCCAGGTGTGAGATGCAGACCAGGGGGAGCGCTCCCATCCCACAGAGCTCCTGCCCTCCCTGCTGTGTGCAGCGTGGGTGCAGGCCCCGCAGTCCCGGGCAGTCGACCATGGTGCCGCAGGTTCCCTTTCAGCACGGGCAGCAGCAGCCCCGCCCGGCCTCCCTCCCTCCCTCAGAGCACGTCCATCCCCTCTGAGCCTTGGGGGAACGTGGCCCCCTCAGCGACCTGGGGGGATGCCCTTGCACCCGTGCGAGGGAGTGGCAGGCATCCCTTTCGGGCGTGGGGCTGTGGTGGAGGCCCCCTGCTCCCGGGAGCAGTTACCATGGTTGGGGGACACCCAGCGCCTTCTCATTTCAGTCTGTCTTTGGCTGGAGTTTCCATGGAAACCCTCAGTGCAGGAAACACAGGCCCATGAAAGTTTTTCAACTATCATCTTTTTAAAGAATCTTGCTCCTCCTTCCTTGCTCACATTGAAATAGCCGTTTCCATGGAAACTGGAATAAAAACTGCCAGTAGGAGAGGAAATAAAATTTGGCTGTTTCCCACAGTTGTCTTTGGGAGCAAAGGCGGGTGGGCAGGAAGGCGTAGGGCAGTGGGGGGGACCCAACCACACTTGCCAGAGCTGAGGGGCCCACTTGCAGATTGGGCTCCTGGGAAGATGCGATTTCCATCATACTGGGAGGAAAGGGGCCCAGGAGCAAGCCCCCCATCTTTGATGACTCTTCTGCTTGGAGTCATGATAGCTAAAGCCTTTGGAAAGTGAGACCAGGAAGAGGAGGGAACATTTTCTAAGAGGCTTTACCCTGAAGTGCCCTCAGAGCTGACCCCTCAGTGCTCAGAGAAGCATCTGTCAAGGCCTGATGCATCCCCCCACATAGGGACCCTGCCTCTGCCTCCACCCACAGGGGATGGTGGAGGTGGAGGGGCACAGGCCTCACCTGGGGTCACTGCTCTGCAGGGGGGACTATTGAGGGGACCACCCTGAGGCCACGCCTCTCTGTAGGTGAGAGCGAGGGCCCACATGCAGGACATGGGAGAGCTCCGGGCCGCCTGTTCCCAAGGCTCCGGTGGGTGGAGCTACGAGAGGCACAGGAGGGCCAGGAGCCGGGCTGCCATGACCTCTCACGGCTCCACGACTAGTAAGATCCTTCTTGTTTGTGTGTTTAGCTCAGGGCCCTCCTGGGGTGGGCAGAATGGTGGACTCCCCCCAAAAGCACCTGGTACCTGTGAATATGACCTCTTCAGATCTTTGCAGATGTAATTAAGGATTTTGAGATGAGGTCATCCTGGATTGATCATCGAAGGGAGAAATGGATAATTCAGCAATAATAATCGGAGACTTGAATACCCCACTTTCAATATTGGCTATAAAACCAGATAGAAGATAAATAAGGACATAGAAGATATAAGCAATTCTATACATAAACTAGTTCTCACAGCTGTCTACAGGACACTCTCCCCTGCCCCGACCAGCAACATCTTCTCAAGAGCACATGGAATATTTTCCAGAATAGACCATATGTTAGGCCACAGAACCTCAACAACATTTGAAAGATTGAAATCACACAAAAATTTCTCTGATCATAATGGAATAAAACTGGAAATCAGTAAGACAATGAAATTTGGGAAATTCACAAATACATTCAAATTAAACAAAACACTATTAAATAACCCCTGGGTCAAAGAAGAGATCAAAGGGAAATTAGAAAATGCTTTGAGATGAGTGAAAATGAAAACAAAACATACAAAAACTTATTGGATGCAGCTAAAACAGTTCTTAGAGGTTAATTTATAGCTGTAAACACATATATCAGAAAAAAAGACAGATTTCAAAAAACAGCCTAAGCTTCCACCTTAAGAAAGGTGCAATCAGGAGAAGCAACTATAGCCAGTACAAGCAGAAAGGAGGAGTGATCTGACTAATGATAAGAGCGGAAATAGTAAAATGTAGAACAGAGAACATCAACAAAACCAAGGATCCGTTCTTTGAAAAAATAGAGTTAACAAAACTTTAGTGAGACTAACCAAAGAAAAAAGAGAAAGAAGACTCAAAGTACTAACTCAGGGATGAAGGAAAGACATTACTCTTAATGTTGCAGCAAAAAAAAAAAAAAGAAAAAAAAGACATAAGAGAATATTACAAACACTTGTGTGCCAGTTAATCACACAAATGGAATGAAACGGACAAATTCCTAGAAAGACACAAATTACCAAAACTGACTCAAGAAGAAANGGAAAGACATTACTCTTAATGTTGCAGCAAAAAAAAAAAAAAAAAAGACATAAGAGAATATTACAAACACTTGTGTGCCAGTTAATCACACAAATGGAATGAAACGGACAAATTCCTAGAAAGACACAAATTACCAAAACTGACTCAAGAAGAAATAGAAGATGAAAAAAGACCTATAACAAAGATCTATTAATAGAACAAGTAAAGATATTGATTGGGTAGTTAAAATACTTCCCCAAATGAAAAACTGTACTTACTGAAAAATTCTACAAAATATTTAAAGAGGTATTAATACAAATTCTCTACAAACTCCTCTGAAAATAGAGTAGAGGAAACTCATCCCAGTTCATTCTGATGCTAGTATTACCAAGACCCTGAAACTAGACAAGGACATTTCAATAAAAGAAAATTAAATGTAAGTAAAAAGTAAATAAAAAGCAGAGACATGACTTTGCCAACAAAGGCTATGGTTTTTCCAGTGGTCATGTATGGATGTGAGAGTTGGACTGTAAAGAAAGCTGAGCACTGANATCCAGTCCCATCACTTCCTGGGAAATAGATGGGGAAACAGTGGAAACAGTGTCAGACTTTATTTTGGGGGGCTCCAAAATCACTGCAGATGGTGACTGCAGCCATGAAGTTAAAAGATGCTTACTCCTTGGAAGAAAAGTTATGACCAACAACAGAGACATTACTTTGGTGACTAAGGTCCATCTAGTCAAGGCTATGGTTTTTCCAGTGGTCATGTATGGATGTGAGAGTTGGACTGTGAAGAAAGCTGAGCACTGAAGAACTGATGCTTTTGAACTGTGGTGTTGGAGAAGACTCTTGAGAGTCCCTTGGACTGCAAGGAGATCCAACCAGTCCATTCTGAAGGAGATCAGCCCTGGGTGTTCTTTGGAAGGAATGATGCTAAAGCTGAAACTCCAATACTTTGGCCACCTCACGCAAAGAGTTGACTCATTGGAAAAGACTCTGATGCTGGGAGAGATGGGGGCAGGAGGAGAAGGGGATGACAGAGGACGAGATGGATGGATGGGATCACTGGCTCGATGGACATGAGTTTGGGTAAACTCCGGGAGTTGGTGATGGACAAGGAGGTCTGGTGTGCTATGGTTCATAGGGTCGCAAAGAGTCGACAACACTGAGTGACTGAAGTGAACTGAATTCAACTATACTTCAATAAAAAAATTTTTAATTCCATTTGCAACTGTATCAGAAAAAATACTTAGGATGAATTTAACAAAAGACAGGCAATACCTCTCCATTTAGCACTCATGGCTGATTCATGTCAATGTATGGCCAAAACCACCACAATATTGTAAAGTAGTTAGCCTCCAATTAAAATAAAAAATTAAGTTAAAAAAGAAAAATAAATAAATAAAAGAAAAAAAAGCATTGCTGAGAGAAATTAAAGTAGACCTGAATAAATGTTCCTGGATAAATATTACTAAGAAATCAATTCTCCCCAAATTGTGCAATCCAAATTACAATCTTGGCAAGGTTTTTTTCTACAAATTGACAAGCACATTTGAAAACTCACATGGACATACAAAAGGCCTGGAATAACCACAGCAATCTTGAAAAAAAACAAAGTTGAAGGACTCCCACTACCTGATTCAAGACTACAGAAATAAAGATATGTGATTTTTTTTTCACAAAACATCAATAGAACTGAACAGAAAGCTCAAAAGTAAACCTACACAAGGAATTCCATGGAAGTCCAGTGGTTAGGACTCTGTGCTCTCACTACCAGGGGCCCGTGTTGGGGAACTAAGATTCCACAAGCCACGCAGTGGGGTCAAAAAAGAATTTTTTTTAAAAAATAGACCTACACTTACATGAGTATTTTATATTTTGTCAAAGGTGACAAAGCAATCTATGGAGAAAGGAAAATCTTCAATAAATGATGCTGGAATAACTGGATTTCTAAATGGAACAAAATTAACTCCAAACCACACACCATACCACACCTCATACCATACAAAAATTAAGTTCAATTAATTAGGATTATCATTCTAAATGTAAAAACTGAAACCATAGATATTTTAAAGGAAAGAGTATCTTTATGGTCTGTTGGTAGGCAAAGATTTCTTAAACAAGTTATATATTGTTATTCATGAAAGAAAATAAAAACTGATGAACTCTACCTCACCAAAATTACAACCTAAGCTTATCAAAAGATACCACTTATCTAATAGATAAACCACATAGAAAATATTTTCAGAACATGTATCTGACTTATATCCAGAGGTTGTAAAAAAAAAATGCTTTCAGCTCAATCAGAAGAAGACAAACAATTCAACTGAAAAATGGGCAAAAATTTTAACAAATATTTTACCAAAGGTATAGAAAAGACCAATACAAAAGTGAAAAATCGCTCCACATCCTTAACCACTTTAAAAAGATTGGTTCTTACAAATTTAAACATATGACTTATGAACCAGCAATTCCATTCATAGGTATTTACTCAGTTCAGTGCAGTTCAGTTGCTGAGTCGTGTCCAACTCTTTGCGATCCCATGAACCGCAGCACTCCAGGCCTCCCTGTCCATCACCAACTCATGGAGTTTACCCAAACACATGTCCGTTGAGTTGGTGATGCCATCTCATCCTTTGTCATCCCCTTCTCCTCCTGCTTTCAATCTTTCCCAGCATCAGGGTCTTTTCAAATGAGTCAGCTCTTCGCATCGGGTGGCCAAAGTATTGGAGTTTCAGCTTCAACATCAATCTTTCCAATGAACACCCAGGACCAATCTCCTTACTCAAGATAAATGAAAATATATATCCACACAAGGACTTTTACCTAAATCTTCAATGCATCACTAAACATAATAGCCCCAAACTAGAAACAATCCAAACAATCTGTGATATATCCATACAATGGAATATTACTCAGCAATAAAATGAATAAACTACAAAAACGGAAGAATGAATCTCAAAAAACTCCTACTGTAGTACATAGAAGAAGGCTTATACAAGACAGTAAGTATCATATTCATTTATAGAAAGTTCTAGAACAGGCAAAACTATGGTTAAAAAAAAATCAGAACAGTGATAGGCAACAGAGGTAGCAGTCACAGGGATTGACAGGAATGGCCACAGGAGGACTTTCAGGAGTGATAGCAGTGTTTTATATCTTGACAGGGGTTTCAGTTACACAGATACACACATTTGTTGAAAATCAGAGAAAGTATACTTCAAATTTATGCTTTCCTCATATGCAAACTTCATAATTTTTTTAACTATAAATTTAAAAAGACTGCTCTCCCAAACTTTTCTGAGCCAGGGTTGGTGGACAAATGAGGTAGTGTGGAGTAAAGGGTTCAGACTTTAAAGCCAGCCAGACATAAATTTGACTTCTAGCTCAGCCATTAGGCTGTGTGTCTTTGGGCAAATTAATTTCTCTGTTTCCTTATGTGTGCAGATAAAATAGTAGCACAATGCCCAACATATATAGTAAGTGCTCCGTAAATGGTTTGTGTTAGTTGCTCAGTCATGTCCAACTCTTTGTGACCCCATGGACTACACCTGCCAGGCTCCTCTGTCTACTGGCTTTCTCAGGCAAGAAAGCTGGAGTGGGTTGCCATTTCCTTCTTTAGGGGATCTTTTGGATCCAGGGATTGATCCCAGGTCTCCTCCATCACAGGCGGATTCTGTATCCACTGAGCCACCATAAATGGTAGTTATTGATAAACTGACATTTGAGATGATTTGGGGTCACAATGCCAAAAGTGGTATTATTGCATACCTCATGGACACTGTTCCAACCAAGCTATTGGCCTACTAAGGGTTATACATGAATCTTCCCTGGGATATTTGCATTTTCATAAGGCTTCATGAAGAGGAACTAAAAAGCCTCTTGATGAAAGTGAAAGTGGAGAGTGAAATGGACTACACCTGCCAGGCTCCTCTGTCTACTGGCTTTCTCAGGCAAGAAAGCTGGAGTGGGTTGCCATTTCCTTCTTTAGGGGATCTTTTGGATCCAGGGATTGATCCCAGGTCTCCTCCATCACAGGCGGATTCTGTATCCACTGAGCCACCATAAATGGTAGTTATTGATAAACTGACATTTGAGATGATTTGGGGTCACAATGCCAAAAGTGGTATTATTGCATACCTCATGGACACTGTTCCAACCAAGCTATTGGCCTACTAAGGGTTATACATGAATCTTCCCTGGGATATTTGCATTTTCATAAGGCTCCATGAAGAGGAACTAAAAAGCCTCTTGATGAAAGTGAAAGTGGAGAGTGAAACAGTTGGCTTAATGCTCAACATTCAGAAAACCAAGATCATGGCATCTGGTCCCATCACTTCATGGGAAATAGATGGGGAAACAGTGGAAACAGTGTCAGACTTTATTTTTTGGGGCTCCAAAATCACTGCAGATGATGACTGCAGCCATGAAATTAAAAGACACTTGCTCCTTGGAAGAAAAGTTATGACCAACCTAGATAGCATTTTCAAAAGCAGAGACATTACTTTGCCGACTAAGGTCCGTCTAGTCAAGGCTATGGTTTTTCCTGTGGTCATGTATGGATGTGAGAGTTGGACTGTGAAGAAAGCTGAGCACTGAAGAACTGATGCTTTTGAACTGTGGTGTTGGAGAAGACTCTTGAGAGTCCCTTGGACTGCAAAGAGATTCAACCAGTCCATTCTGAAGGAGATCAGCCCTGGGTGTTCTTTGGAAGGATTGATGCTAAAGCTGAAACTCCAATACTTTGGCCACCTCATGCAAAGAGTTGACTCATTGGAAAAGACTCTGATGCTGGGAGGGATTGGGGGCAGGAGGAGAAGGGGACGACAGAGGATGAGATGGCTGGATGGTATCACTGACTCAATGGACGTGAGTCTGAGTGAACTCCGGGAGTTGGTGATGGACAGGGAAGCCTGGCGTGCTGCGATTCATGGGGTCACAAAATGTCAGACACGACTGAGCGACTGAACTGAACTGAACTGAACTGAAGGCTCCATGAAGGTTAAAAAAGTACCCCATCTCCTTTCAAGGAGTAGATGAATGAAGATTTGAAGCAGTGTTTGGCTGATTTGCTCTCAGTACCCTGAGTTCCAGTCACCTCAGGCTCTGTGCCTTTTTCATAGGAGCGAATGCTGAAGACCACACCTTCAAATGTGTGGTCCACCCATAGGACAGCCAAAGCCAGCCTGGCCACCGTCAGATTTGTTGTCCTCCCAGGAAACTCCATCTTGTGACCAGCACGCTCAATTATCCTCAGAATTCTGTAAGGAATAACAGGTAAAGAAGAGTATTCCTAGCTTTTGAATGTAAAACCCATCCTCCTTACAAAATTTCCTCTACATAAAATTTTCTTTGAGTTTAAATCACTATCTTTATATTGCTTAGAAATTAGTAGATAAGAGCATAGGCTTAAAAAAAAAAAGCATAGGCTTTGAAGTCAGAGCAGCTGAAATTTAAAGCTTAGTTGCTCTAATTTCTAACTGTGTGGGCAAATCAAATGACCTCATCAAGCTTCAGTCTCCTCACTTGCAAAGTTAATAATATGAGCACTCAACTCAAAAGAATGTATTAAAGATTAGATGAAATTGATATATGTAAAGCCAGATCCTGCAGGGTCTCATAGGCCAAGAAATTTGGATTTTAGTCTATACATAACAGAAATCTACTGAGTGGTTTTAAAAACAAGACAATAACATGATCTGATATATGCATAAAAGGTCATTCTGTAGAAGATAGACCACAGAGAGGCAAGAGCAAAGGTTGGGAGATCGGTTAAGAGGTTATTGTAGATCAGCTGAGAGAAATGGAGCTAGGCCTAGAGTAGTACTGGTGGCAATGGAAAGAAGTAGATGGTTTCCAGGAATAATATGCTAGCAAATTTGGAAATCTCAGAAGTGGCCACAAGACTGGATAAGTTCGGCTTTCATTCCAATCTCAAAGAAGGGCAATGTCAAAGAACATTCAAACTACCACACAATTGTGCTCATTTCACATGCTAACAAGGTAATGCTCAGAATCCTTCAGGTTAGGTTTCAACAGTACAAGAACCAAGAACTTTTAGATTTACAAGCTGGATTTAGTAAAGGCAGAGGAACCAGAGATCAAATTGCCAACATTCATTGGATCTTAGAAAAAGCAAGGGAATTCCAGAAAAACATCTACTTCTGCTTCATTGACTAGGCTAAAGCCTTTGACTGTGTGGATCACAACAAACTGGAAAATTCTTAAAGAGATGAGAATACCAGACCACCTTACCTGTCTCCTGAGAAACCTGTATGTGGGTCAAGAAGCAACAGTTAGAACCAGATATGAAACAAGGGACTGATTTCAAATTGGGAAAGGAGTACATCAAGGCTGTATATTGTTACCCTGCTTATCTACCTATATGCAGAATACATCGTGTGAAATGCCGGGCTGGATGAAACACAAGCTGGAATCAAGATTGCCAGGAGAAATATCAACAACCTCAGATATGCAGATGACACCACCCTTATGGCAGAAGGCCAAGAGGAACTGAAGAGCCTTAATGAAGGTGAAAGAGGAGAGTGAAAAAGATGGTTTAAAACTCAACATTCAAGAAATGAAGATCATGGCATCTGCTCCCATGTCTTCATGGCAAAGAGATGGGGGAACAATGGAAACAGTGACAGACTATTTTCTTGGGATCCAAAACCACTGCAGATGGTGACTGCAGCCATGAAATTAAAAGACGCTTGCTCCTTGGAAGAAAAGCTATGACAAACCTTGACAACATATTAAAAAGCAGACACATCACTTTGCCAACAAAAGTCCATATAGTCAAAGCTATGGTTTTTCCAGTAGCTGTGTACGGATGTGAGATGGTGCTATGTTGCTTCAGTCATGTCTCAATCTTTGTGACCCTATGGACTGTAGCCCACCAGGCTCCTCTGTCCATGGGGATTCTCCAGGCAAGAATACCAGGGTGGGTTGACATGCGCTCCTCCAGGGGATCTTCCCAACCCAGGGATCAAACCCGTGTCTCTTATGTCTCTTGCATTGGCAGGTGGGTTCTTTACCACTAGTGGCACTTGGGAAGCCTGGGATATGAGAGTTGAACCATAAAGAAGGCTGAGCACCGAAGAATTGATGCTTTCAAGCTGTGGTGCTGGAGAACTCTCTTGAGAGTCCTTTCCTCAGCGAGGAGATCCAACCATTCAATCCTAAAGGAAATCAACCCTGAATATTCATTGGAAGGACTGATGCTGAAGCTGAAGCTCCAATACTTTGGCTACCTGATGTGAACAGCCAACTCATTGGAAAAGACCCTGATGCTGGGAAGATTGAGGGCAGGAGGAGAAGGGGGTGACAGAGAATGAGATGGTTGGATGGCATCACTGACTCGATGGACATGAGTTTGAGCAAACTCTGGGAGATAGAGCAGGACAGGGAAGCCTGGGGTCACAAAGAGTGGGACACGACACAGGGAAGTAATTAGTGTCCTCAAGTTTTTTGTTGAGCCTTGGGTGGATGCATTATGTAGAAATGGAGAACATTGGGGGAACACCAGGAAATAGATTGAACGTTTGACTTGGGGTAACTATTTATTTGGAAAGTTACTGTCATTAAGGTTCAGTTAGAATTTGAATGCATTCTTTTGCAATTGGGATTCCAAGAGGATGACCCCTGGTATGTTGTGCTCACGAAGCGTTCAATGCATAGCTACTTGACCTTTAGAACTGGCAATGCCTGTATGCAAAGGAATTAACAGTATATATTGTAAATATTTTGAAATAACTTATTTTACCAAAGTACTAGTACTTATTCATTGTTTACTTCATGCAGATCAGATGCTAAATGGTTTTGCTTTCCCAAAGCAGCACTGATAGCAGCACTTATTATTTGTAATATAGTCTGGGTTATGTTCATACTTACCTCATCACATTGTGAAATATCAGATACTTTCAAAACAATAATCTTTCTCTCTTCTTCATCCAGAAGAAGGGATTCATTGATTAAATTTAAAATGTGCTCTGCAACATCATTCACATTTTCTGGGGAAAGAAAAGTGAAATATAAAAGCTGCTGCATTACCTAATTTGGGGCCATGCTGGTCTGCTTCTTTCCCTTTAAAAAGTAAAGGCAGTAAAATGGAAACATACACCAAGTTAACAAAATCTGTGAAGGAAACACTGGACTTCAATTTCTACAACTGATGGAGTCCCAGAAAGTAGCACATAAGTCAAAATTTTATTCACTAAATCCTTTTTAAAATACTCCCCTAGGGAAACATTTTTTGTCACTAAAGATTATCTTGCAATTAGATTCTAATTAAGTTAAGACTTTTGAGTATTGGATTGAGTTAAGTAGATCCCATCTGTACTCAAATATCGCACTCACTCTATGCTTTCATAATAAAGGATGGTGATTATGTTGTTCTGTCAAGAACCAGCAACATGGAGAACAAAAGCAGATATGGACCACATAACAATAAAGAGCACTTCAGGTTTTTCTAGAGAGTAAGAAGAATAGATATTAATTCACCCGCTTTTTTCTTCATTTTTTATTATGGAAATTTTTAAATATGCACAAAAGTAGAAAGAATAGTATAATGAATCTCAATGTATCTCATGAATCACCCAGCTTCAACAAGTGTCAATGAAGAGCTAATCTTATTTTATCTACAATTCCGCCTACCTTCTCCCAATCCCAGATTATTTTAAAGCAACCCCCAGACATCATATCATTTCATCCATGAACACTTCAGAATGCATCTCTAAAACAAAGGACTACAATTATCCTCCAATTAAAAATAAAAAATAATAAAATTAAAAAACTTTGTCAGAACCACAATACCAGCATATCTTTTAAAAGTTTATAATAATACTCAATATTATCAAATATCTAGTCAGTGTTCAAAAGTCCTCATGTCTTGTAAGTGCTTTTTAAAAGTAGTTTTTTGTTGGGACCATCACCCACTGTTAAACAGCTTTATTAGACAAATACAAAACTAGGCTTTAGTTTGATATAACCTATATGAAGCAGTATTCTTGTCTGGAGAATCCCATGGACAGAGGAACCTGACAGGCTATAGCCCATGGGCTCGCAAGAATCGGACATGACAGCAACTAAAGAGAGAGAGATGAAGCTGGGCTCCCTTGTGGTGCCCTCCCAGCACAGAACACTCACATTCAAGTCCAATGACCAAAATATAATGGAAAATAATAGAAAATAATGTGAAAGTCAACAATAAACGATTTTTGAGAAATTTCTTTTAAAAACAAAAATACAGTCTGTTGAGAAAAATTCCAGAGAGAGATTACATTCATAACACACTTAACCCAAGTTACATTACAAATGACCAACTCTTTCTCTCACTCTTTGCATCCTCCACAGTTGGCAGGATCTCTCCAAACCTCACTCTCCTACCCCAAGCACCCCACAACTTTATCCCCAACATAGCTTACAAAGGACTTCCCTGGTGGCTCAGATGGTAAAGCGTCTGTCTACAATGCAGGAGACCCGGGTTCGATCCCTGGGTTGGGAAGATCCCCTGGAGAAGGAAATGGCAACCCACTCCAGGACTATTGCCTGGAAAATCCCATGGACAGAAGAGCCTAGTAGGCTACAGTCCATGGGGTCGCAGAGTCGGACACGACTGAGTGACTTCACTTCACTTCACTTAGCTTACAAAGGCCATTTTTTCTTTCCCTCATTTTCCTCATTTCTTGCTTTAATCTCTGTCTGTCTGTCTGTCTGTCTCTCTCTTTAGTCTGTTCTTATCAACATAAATTAAATAATCTTAACTGCTGCTGCTGCTGCTGCTGCTGCTAAGCTGCTTCAGTCGTGTCTGACTCTGTGCGACCCCATAGATGGCAGCCCACTGGGCTCCCCCATCCCTGGGATTCTCCAGGCAAGAACACTGGAGTGGGTTGCCATTTTCTTCTCCAATGCATGAAAGTGAAAAGTGAAAGTGAAATCGCTCAGTCATGTCCAACTCCTAGCGACCCCATGGACTGCAGCCTACCAGGCTCCTCTGTCCATGGGATTTTGCAGGCAAGAGTACTGGAGTGGGGTGCCATTGCCTTCTCCAAATCTTAACTGAGATCCTCTCAATTGTCTTTCTTTAACCATTAACCCAATCTGTCCAGCAATGGCAGAAAAATAAAGCATGCTCAGTCACAGATGTTTCTACTGCTCTTATTAAATTGTCCAGGCTTTGTTGTAAATGGGAGCTGCCTCCCTGGGTCATTATTCTTTGTGTTTCAGTGATGGGACTTCACTTCATGCACTCCCTGCTGTGGCCAAATGAGAGTAAACAATAGGCCAACGGGAGACTATTATATATTGTGGAAAGTAACTACAGACTTTTCACTGGGGGTTGTATGGTTTTTAAGCAAAATTCAAGACAAATTACATGCATTGTGTAAAAATTCTATGTTCCCAAGCAAAAGCAATAAAAGGAATCCTTTATTAGCTGTAAGATAAATAACCTCTATTGCTTGAAGTAGTTAAAATTAATCTGCCAGTAATTATAATAATGAAAACAATAACATCAGTTATTCATTGAGCAACTTCTATAAGCCAGTGTTCTAGTTATCTACTGCTGCAGAACAAACAACCCCAAAACTTAATGACTTAAAACAGTTTATTGTTATCTCTCATTGTTCTCTGTGTTGATAAACCTCAGGTGAGCACTTCTGATTTGGAGTCTCTCATGTAGGTGCAGTCAGATGACAGGTGGGACTGGAGTCATCTGAAGGTTAGACTGGACTGGAAGTCCAAGATGGCTCCCTCACATGCCTGGCAGTTGAGGCTACCATGGACTGGTCAGTTGAGGTTGTTGCCTCTTGAGTCAGTTGAGGCTCTTCCCTACATATGACCTCTCCTGCTGGCTTAGGCTCAGTGGTACACTGGATCTGGTTTATGGTGTACTGGAGCCAGCTTGTATCAACTATTGAGAACCAATTGTTACATATTCAGGAATTTTGTGAGCCATTATTAAAAGTTAAATTACATAAACTTATAATTAAATAAAGCATATTACAAATAATAGTGATAATCAGAACTCATTAATTCCTAATTATTTTACTGCATTTTATTTATTTATTTATTTTAATTGGAGGTTAATTACTTTACAATATTGTATTGGTTTTGCCATACATCAACATGAATCTGCCACAGATATACACGTGTTCCCCATCCTGAACCCCCCCTCCCTCCTCCCTCCCCGTACTATCCCTCTGGGTCATCTCAGTGCACCAGCCCCAAGCATCCAGTATCATGCATCGAACCTGGACTGGTGACTCTTTTCATATATGATATTATACATGTTTCAATGCCGTTCTCCCAAATCATCCCACCCTCTCCCTCTCCCACAGAGTCCAAAAGACTGTTCTATACATCTGTGTCTCTTTTGCTGTCTCACATACAGGGTTATCGTTACCATCTTTCTAAATTCCATATATATGCGTTAGTATATTGTATTGGTGTTTTTTTTTCTGGCTTACTTCACTCTGTATAATCAGCTCCAGTTTCACCCACCTCATTAGAACTGATTCAAATGTATTCTTTTTATTGGATGAGTAATACTCCATTGTGTATATGGACCACAGCTTTCTTATCCATTCATCTGCTGATGAACAGTGCTGTGATGAACATGGTACACATGTCTCCTTCAATTCTGATTTCCTCGGTGTGTATGCCCAGCATATTTTACTGCATTTTAATAATCTGTGTGATTGTTCACATCTACTGTGTTCATGCATCTCTTACCAACTTTATGTTTAGTGCTATATGTTGTAGTTTGTGTTCAGCCTTGCGAGGAGTATTACAGCAAAGAAATTAGCAAATGCTACAAATTTATTACTTTTTCCCCATAGAGCTTGCCATTAAACATTTTCCAGTACACCACTGTTTGGGCTTTTGGAGTCTGGGTTCTGAGAGGATGAGAATGTACCAATAGAAAGGAAGGAAAAGATTCCAGTCTTCTTGAAAGTTAGTTCCATAAATGACGCAGTAGTCACTACTGCCCAATTCTATTGGGTTAAGCAGTCACAAGCTAGCTCTGATTCTACTCTCAGTTGACAAGGAGGGAATGAATCGATGGTGGCTACTTTGGAGACAAGATACCATAGCAGGGCCGTATACATACATTTCTTTTCATCTCATCATCACCTTAAACCTATGTGGTGGGTACTAATGTCTTTTATATAGATTAAGAAATTAAGACACATAGATTCTAACCCAGATTTTAAACCAGGCCTGCTTGATTCCAAAGCTAGTGTTCTTCAATATCATTTCCTACTACAGCATTTGTGCCTTTGTCCCTTTTCTCCATGGTGCTGGGGTTGGAGCAGCTGTACTTTGCAGGCCTTCTCCCTGACATCCTGAGAATTACATCATTCTCTGTCAATCACATACTCTTCTACCCTGATGGTGGAATGAACATAGACAGGAGATAGATTGGTGAAAAGTTCTAGCCAACTTCAGAGAGTGATGCAGCCTCAACATCATAGAGGTAACAAAAATTCAGCACAACGAAGAATCTACAGAACTTTGAAATAAGGGTGGCTTTTCTACCTGTGATATTAAGGAGTTTTGTGAATTGAGAATTTAAGTGGGGAAATGATGAGTTTTCTCCAATCAAGATATCTCACAGTTGTCAGCAAGATTGAAAGCTAAAGAAAAATTATTTCAATGTGAATGCATTTTTCTTTCCTTTACTGTACTCATTTGTCACTAAGCTTCTACCTTACAAGGTGAAGGATTCCTCCAAAGTTAATAAATTTGATAGTTTATTTTTCAGTCATATACATTATAGTCACCCTCTCACTCTTCTGTTTCTCTGCAGATTTTTTAAAATAAAGTGACTTCTGACAGTTAATTTTCTAAAAATCCCAATCCAACGCCATGCTTTTGTTGTTGTTATGGTTGTTTGTTAACTTTTTCTTTCACAGAGAAAATCCTATTAGCATGTCTAAGAAAAATGTGTCACTCAGAAGGAGGGAGGCCAGCACGAAACACAGACCTTTCTATCTTGCCACCCACTCACTTCAAGCTGCAACACTCTCTCTTGCCCGGACTCATGATTTCAGATCCAGAAACCATCAGAGATGTGCTTGCTTTTCTAATTCCTCTAGATATTCCTTGGCAAGGATCTCAAATTTAAATCTTCTGCAAAAAGACAAGACTCAGAAGCTCACTGCCTCAGGGCTCTTCCCTGGCCCTTTTGCAGGGTACTGGAATGCCTACATCTCAATTTCTAACTCTTCATCATGGGAGGAAACCACTGTACGCAGTAGAGCAATGCCTGACAGGATGTGCATAAACCGAAATTCTGTGTAGAAAACTTTATGCCTAATTTAAAAAACACTGACAAGCAGAGGCAGGACCTTCAGGATAGTGTAGTAAGGAGAGGCAAAGGGAAACGTTCACCAAGAGAGATCTCTGATGCTGGTCAAAGTTAGCTAAGATAATCATTCAAAATTTCTGGAGATTGATGGGAGATCTTGCAGCAGACTGACAAGCATTTATGGAAGAAAATCTACAGAAATTTGTCAAGTGGAGTGGTGGGCCATGGCGTCTGAGCTAGGAACTGCTCCCATCCTCCATAGATCTGCCTTGCGGACAAATTGTTCCACTGGGCTAGGCAGCTGAGTGGCACTTACCATCTCCCCCAGGTCCCTGAGATGGAAGAACTATTCTGAGTCGTTTTGATGGCAAGTGAACGTTTGCAGTTCCCACCTTTCCAACTCTGAGCTGTTGAAGATCCATATTAGGCAGTGGCAGCAGCTGAGTGTCAACAATAAGTCCCTCTTGTGCCCAAGTGCACACACACAGCTCCTGTTGCACAGGGAAGACCCTAGTGAAGGGCATGTTCACCACCACCACCACCCCCAAGCTCTTGCCCCATAAGACAAATATTTTGCCCAGAGGAGGATAGAAGAAAGCCTCAAAGATTGGTAGTACTCTTCTCCTAACAAGGGCACAGACTTTAATTGGATCAAACTGTGGAGCAATTAATATCCTAGGGTTTTGTAAAAAATGACAGAGCAATCAACTATCAACTAAGATGTTAACAACTGGCTGTGATACCAACAGAGGAAGGCCAGCCAGAAGCTTAGTGGGGAAATCAGAGAAATAGAGAGAACTCAGCTAGAGCCACAGTTGTTCCTAGTGCTCAAGGAAAATGTGTACATCTCCAAGGCTTCATCTTAAGGAGCAGCATCAAAGGATGTACGCTGAAGGGGAAATGGACTTCACCAAACTGGTCTAACCAATGGCATTTTTTACAGAGATAGAGTAAACAATTCTAAAACTCACACAGAACCACAAAAATACCCTGAACAGCCAAATTGACCTTGAGAAAGTAGATCAAAAGCATTGTAGTCCTCGATGTAAAAATATATTAAAAAGCTACAGTAATCAAAACAGTATGAAGTTCGTATGAAGACAGGCATATAAATCAATGGAATAGAATAGAAAGCCCAGAAATAAATCCATATATCAACTGACATTCAGCAAGGATGCCAAGAATATACAGTGACATTCAACAAGGATGCCAAGAATATGCAATGGGTGAACAGTCTCTCCAACAAATGGAAAACTGGATATCCACATACAAAAGAATGAAACTGGACCTTTATCTTATACCACACACAAAAATCAACTCTAAGTGGATTTAAGACTTAAAACTTTAAAACTCCTAGAAGAAAACATAAAATAAAACTTCATGATATTGATCTTGGCAATGATTTCATGGATGTGACACCAAAAGCATGGATGAGAAAACCAAAAGTTAGCAAGTTGGACTACATCAAACTAAAAGCTTCTCACAGCAAAGGAAATAATCAACAGAGTGAAAAGACAACCTACAGAAGGGAGAGAATATTTGCAAACCATATATTTGATAAGGGGTTAATTTCCAAAAATATACAAATAACTCTGACCACTCAATAGAAGAAATCCCACAGAACCCAGTTTAAAAATAGGGTAAGAACTTGAGCAGACACTTCTCAAAAGAAGATATACAAAAGGCCAATGGTATGTGAAAAGGTGCTCAACAGCACTAATCATCAAGGAAATGCAAATCAAAACCACAATGAGATGGTAATTATTAGAAATAAATAGATAACAAGTGTTGGCAAGGGTGTGGCGAAAAGGGTACCCTTTATACACTGTTTATGTAAATGTAAACTGCTGCAGCCACTATGGAAAATAATAAAAAGTTAAACATAGAATGATCCAGCAATACCACTTGTGAGTATATATCCAAAGGATATAAGATTATTATCTTCTCAAAGAGATATCTGCACTTCCTTGTTCATTGCAGCATTATTCACAATAGCAAATATATGAGAATAACCTAAGAGTATGTAGAGAGGTAACTGAATAAATAAAATCTTATTATTCACAGAACCCAGTTTAAAAATAGGGTAAGAACTTGAGCAGACACTTCTCAAAAGAAGATATACAAAAGGCCAATGGTATGTGAAAAGGTGCTCAACAGCACTAATCATCAAGGAAATGCAAATCAAAAGGCCTGCCCCAAGTGGCCCGGTCCCCAGCTGCCTTCCTCTCAGTGAGGCAGCGCATCCCTAGCTGGCTCCCGCTTCTGATCATTCTCTGCCGCCTCACCATCAGATTAACAGCTGCAAAACGTAGAAATCATCGTGAGGTCTGAGCTGCATACTTTCCCCGGCTCCCTCATCCACTGTCATGCGCACACAGTTCTGCTCACCCTCCTCACTCCTCCCCTCCACCCCGGGTGAACGTGGTGGACCTTTGACCCCTGGGGAAGGGGCAATAAAATTCGAACCTTCCTCCGAACAAGCCTTACTTGTCCAGTTCATAGGGCTTCCCTGGTGGCTCAGACAGTAAAGAATCTGCCTGCAATATGGGAGACCTGGGCTCGGTCCTGCTCAGAACAGCCCAAGGCAGGCCTTGACTACAGCCACTCGTTACACCTGCATCTAGCGGTTCACTAGCTGCTGTGTTTTAAAAAGTCATCTTTTATAAGCAGACTCACAGATATAGAGAACAAACTAGTGTTTACCAGAGGGGTGCGCGGAGGGGTGACATAGGAGTAGAGTGGGGAGATACAGATTATTGGGCGTAAGACAGGCTCAAGGACATATCGTGCAACACAGGGAATGCAGCCAACATTCTGTAACAATTGTAACCTTTAAACATTATTTCAAAAATTTTTTTTTTAATTTTAAATGTCACCTTTGAAAAAGTTCATCTTTTTCAAAAGTGGCCAAATATGACAGCATGGAATGGAGCTCTTTTTTAATTTTAGGCAGTAGGTAACCCCTAGAGTGGACTCTCATGTAACACTTTTCCAGCCTCCTGCATTTTCTGGATGATGTGCTCAGCATGTTCAGTTGCTTCAGGCTTGTCCACCTCTTTACAACCCCATGGACTGTAGCCTGCCAGGCTCCTCNTGGAGCTCTTTTTTAATTTTAGGCAGTAGGTAACCCCTAGAGTGGACTCTCATGTAACACTTTTCCAGCCTCCTGCATTTTCTGGATGATGTGCTCAGCATGTTCAGTTGCTTCAGGCTTGTCCACCTCTTTACAACCCCATGGACTGTAGCCTGCCAGGCTCCTCTGTGCATGGGATTTCCAGGCAAGAACACTGGAATGGGTTGCCATTTCCTCCTCCAATCTGGATGATGAGTCCTGCCCAATACCCACCACACACACGCACACACACTCACCTACACACTCATCCGTTCCTGCTTCTTGCATTTTTCCTTTGGCAAGTCTTCCCCCAATCCTGAAATAACTCCCACAGTGACGTCCTCCAGCAGGGCAGCACTCACGATGGGGACATGGCCTTCCTGAGCCCCCTCCCACTGCAGGCTCAGCGTCCGGGGCCGGTGCCCGCTGATGCCGCTGGAGGAGCCGAGGAGCGCAGAGCTCACCGCTAGCCGGGGCAGGTCCACCGACCCCTTCTCCCTCCCCCTGGGCGCTCACTGACCACCAGCCAGGCTCACCCCCTTCTCAGGTGACCCCGCATCCTGGACCCCCTCTTCTCACCTACCTAAGAGGGGCTCAACACTGACTTTTCCACCAGACTGTGAGCATTACTCTCCAATCCTGCTGTGCTTTCTCCTTTCTTAAAAATTGGACACAATGAAACCCACATTTTCCCTCTTCCGGTTATAAGCCCCCCTGCTCTGTCCTTTACAGTGAAACACCTGAGGAGGGCCCAGCTCCCTGAAGTTCCTCCTGGCTTTTATTCAACTCACTCCCATCAAGTTTCCCTCTTCCGCCAACTCCCTGAAACTCTTCTCACCAGGACTCCTAACACGCCCGCCTAGGGGCAGTGATGAAGGTCAGCCTCCTGACTTAACTGTCAGTGGTTTCGACTCCAAAGATCAGATCATCCTCCCGGAAACACCTTCCAGTTTTAGCTTCCAGGACACTCTGCCTGTTCAGTAAATGAGAATTCCATCAACTGGCATTGCTCGAACCAACCAGCCAAACAAAATCCACCAAAACCGCAGCCGCGGCCAAGCCCCTTTCTCCTCTGCCCAGACAGTCCAGCCACTAGGACACCCCACTGGTGCCACCCTTGAAACACATCCAGAACATTCCCACCCCGCAACCGCCCGCTCCCTGGCGCTGGCTCAGAGTCCACAGGCACAGACCCGTGTGCTCCGCCCAGTCCCTGCTGGCAGCCGGAATCGGGCGGTCTAGTCCAGATCCAGCACACTGGGAGACGTGGCCCCTGCGAGGTGCCCCCGACCCCATCAGCACCCCGTTCTCACCTCCTCCGCTTCAGCACGGTGCCTGGGAGCAGTGGTCTCTGTCCAAACTGGGAGCACATCCGGGGAGCACCTCCAGGATCTCCATGCCCTGACCACAGAGCAGCGCTGTGACGGGCCTGGTCTTCCTTGGTCAGTGACAATGGTGAGGGTCCTCACCATCAGTCACCCACAACCAGTCAAGGATACCTCCTCCAACAGCTGCATCCACGGCTGGTAACTAAGCACCTGTCCCCCATACCTACCCTACTTTTCATCTGCCTCTTGATCAGCTGGAAAGCAAAACATCATAATAGAGAATGTGACCCTTGTTTGGGGTTTGGGGTCCTTTTTTTTTTTTTGCAGAAAAACTGTCACACAAAAGATAAGAGTGATCAGCTTGGTGCTCTATGATACCTAGAGGGGGGAGATGGGTTGGGGGTGGGAAGGAGGCTCAAGAGGGAGGGGATATATGTACACTTATGGCTGATTCATGATGTTGGACGGCAGAAACCAGCACACTATTATAAAGAATTATCCACCAATTAAAAAAATCACTTTTTAAAAGATATGAGTAATAGCCAAACATAAGTTTATATTCAAGCTTGTGTGAATTAAAATGAGTCAGAGGGAACCTGAGGCTGGGAAGAAATTAGCCCTTGATTTCCTCATAGACATGTCTTTACCCATCTCTCAGGATGATTATATCAGGATGGTAATATATTGATAACACAGCACAATAGGATTGATTTGATTGCCTCCGTGGCTCAGATGGTAAAGCATCTGCCTGCAATGTGGGAGACCCGGGTTCAATCCCTGAGTCGGGAAGAGCCCTTGGAGAAGGAAATGGCAACCCACTCCAGTATTCTTGCCTGGAAAATTCCATGGANGGATGGTAATATATTGATAACACAGCACAATAGGATTGATTTGATTGCCTCCGTGGCTCAGATGGTAAAGCATCTGCCTGCAATGTGGGAGACCCGGGTTCAATCCCTGAGTCGGGAAGAGCCCTTGGAGAAGGAAATGGCAACCCACTCCAGTATTCTTGCCTGGAAAATTCCATGGACTGAGGAGACTGGTAGGCTATATTCCATGGGGTCACAAAGAGTCAGACACGACTGGGCGATTTTACTTTCTTTCTCTCTTTCTTTATTAAAGATCACTTTCTTAAAGAAAAGTGATTTTCTTTAAAATCTTTCTTAAGGATTTAAGATCACTGATGATTTATAACAATTCTTGGCAAACACAGGTACCTAATCAAAACTATGCCTAAATGATACTAACACTAGCAAAAATAGGAAGAATCAGCTGGTTGGGATGTTGCTTTCTGAGAGCCATTCCTGGTCTTAAATCAGTGAAGTATATGTTTATGAACCCGTCATAAGCTGGAAGCAAAGCTGTGGCTTGCCTCATCAGTATAGTACTCTGGGAGAACTCCAGAGGCACCTGACCCCGCCCCCCACCCAGTGAGCAACGAAAAATCAGAGTGTGCATCCTCCTGGTCGTGGCACGATTGTGGACTCGGTCTGAGCTCTTCAACTTCAGCAAACTCCTTTGACCTCAAGGTCCTCTGCCAATTATGAAATTGCAGTAATACGGCACATCTTCCTAAAGGACATTCCTCTCTCATGGAGGCCAGTTTGTGCCAAGAAGTCATGTTGGCTGGCAAGTTGGGGGAGAATGACAATGATTCTCTCGCAAACACTACAAGAATCCACGCATCTCCCTGGACGAGGGAGGAGACAGTGTCTAAAGCACTCATGTCACTGGGCAACGAAGACCAGGTAGCAAAGACTTCTCACATGATTTGAAGATGAGAATTGCCTTAGGAGCAGGAAGAGACATCACCTTGTAGATAAAAGTCTGTCTGTATAGCCAAAGCTGTGGTTTTTCCAGTAGCCATGTATGGTTGTGAGAGTGTGGCCATAAAGAAGGCTGAGCACCGAAGAACTGATGCTTTCACACTGTGGTGCTGGAGAAGACTCTTGAGAGTCCCTTGAACTGCAAGGAGATCCAACCAGTCAATCAACCCTGAATACTTATTGGAGGGACTCATGCTGAAGCTGAAGCTCCAATACTTTGACCTGATGCGATGAGCTGGCTCACTGGAAAAGACCCTGATATAGGAGAAGGGAGCAACAGAGGATGAGACGGTTGAATGGCATCACCAAGTCTGGGCAAACACAGGGAGACAGTGAAGGACAGGGGAGCCTGGCATCCTGCAGTCCATGGGGTCACAAAGAGTCAGACACGGCTTAGCAGTTGCAACAATTAAAACAAAAGCAACAAAAGCAACAATTAAAATCCACTGAGGTAAAACTATTCGCCACCAAAGATCATATAAAGTCAACTAGGCGGTAAAGCCAGGAAGTAAATGCCAGAAGAATAAGCTTTGCCCTGTCCCTGAGTCCCTGATGCTGAGGCAACAAATTAACTGTGCTCTTTAAAGAAGCAAGAAGATAATAAAAAAGAGAGAAGTGACAAGGAATCCTCAGAGTGACTCTTGTTACGCTGGTGAAAGGTGCTGAGATGGTTCTCTTCTGCCTGTCACCCCACAGGTCAAAGAGGATTCCTAATTATATTTGTGGTCATCACATTAAGAGCATCGTATCACTGTGACAAGAACCCAGGAGTGTCATTCAAAGGGCACATTGTGTCCTCCAAAACCAAGTGCATCTTTACCTTCATATCCTGAAGGCTTTCTAGAAATTAAAGGACTTATACAGAATGTCTCTTAAGATACTTGCCACATTTCACATGGAACATTAATAATGGTGATTATCATGTATTGAGTGTCTACAACCGTCTTCTCAGCAATGACACAGGTTCTTTCTGATGTCCATTTGTATAAGAGACTCTGAAGGTGGTTGGCGTGACACAGTCAAAGGACCAGTATATGCACCCATGACCTTCTGACAATGTGGTAATGCCTCTCAATCTCCCATAAAGAATTAGTGGGGAAAATAAGAGAAACAAACAGATTAAATTACCAGATTAGGTGGGTTAAGGGCTTCCCGGGTGGTGCTAGTGGGTTTGATCCCTAGGTCAGGAAGATCCCCTGGAGGAGGGCATGGTAACCCACACCAGTACCCTTGCCTGGAGAATTCCCACGGACAGAGGAGCCTGGCGGGCTACAGTCCATAGGGTCACAAAGAGTCGGGCACAAATAGAGCGACTTAGCACAGCACAGACGGGTTACAGTTCGCAATGTTAAAGTAAATAAACTCTACCATGGGAACTTGGTGTCATTTTTGGTTGTGCTTTCCAGCCATAGGCCCACTCTTGAGATTTCCCACGACACTGCTGTGTTCTGTTTATTTCTGTTTTAATGCCTCTCAATTTGACTGCAGCCAAAGTTGTTTCTCTTGGCCAAAGATTGTCTAGCCCTCACATTGTGCGCCAGAACCCAGTGATAAATGACATAGCTTTGCAGGAGATCACCTATTCCCGTGCATCAGGCTTTGGTCTGCATCACTCAGCTTCCTCGAACGCTCTCCTGCACCCCTCAACTTGACAAAACGACTCACGCATCATCCTGACTCTCCTCTCTGACTTCCCATATTTTGGAGCATTTACTTTAGAAAACTTTCAGTGGTGAATTCTTCCTCTGCCCCTGGAGATGTAAATCTTCTACCACTCAAAACTGTCTTTCTCGGGGACCTAGGAGCCATCCCTTTGAAGTATAATCCCCGGGGAATAAGATCCCTGTCTCCCAGACTCTGTGGGAAGATCAGGGACCAGATTCTACGAGCACAGTGAGCAGACGTGGATGGTTTCACCACAATGACCACCTCACCCTTTCATGACCTTCGGTACTATTCCACTCTTTCATTCACTTAAAAACATACCAACTTCTTGTTTCAGTGGCGATGAATATAATCTTTCTCTCTCCCTATGGCAATTGACTCGAATGAAATCTTCCTTGTCTGTTTAACTCTGCCAGAGCAATTTTCCTCCTGACCAGCTGCTGCTGCTGCTGCTGCTAAGTCGCTTCAGTCGTGTCCAGCTCTGTGCGACCCCATAGACGGAAGCCCACCAGGCTCCCTTGTCCCTGGGATTCTCCAGGCAAGAACACTGGAGTGGGTTGCCATTTCCTTCTCCAATGCATGAAAGTGAAAAGTGAAAGTGAAGTCGCTCAGTCGTGTCTGACTCTTAGCGATCCCATGGACTGCAGCCCACCAGTCTCCTCCATCCATGGGATTTTCCAGGCAAGAGTACTGGAGTGGGGGGCCATTGCCTTCTCTGCTCCTGATCAGCTAAGATAATCTCAATGCCATAGTGTCCATAAAGAACTGGAGGTGGACAAGCGATGAAGCCACAGAAACTGCTGGAGTCCAGATATCTGCTGACTGCCAGTATTTAAACTTGTTCAGTCAACTGTCCCATCCTGTACTAAGTTTTAGTAATAACAAAATTCTGAGAGTCTCTTCATTATGAATGTCAATTCCTTTCAGAAACAGACAAGTTCATTTTAAATCTCCATCTAGTTTGTTTTCAAGTCAGTAAACAGGCCAGAGTCACTTTGTGAGTAAATCTACACCACACACAGCAAGAGAGGGAAACCATTGGTACAGTCACATCAGCAGCACAGATTAAGAAAGGAAAAGAAAGTAGACAGATTATAACTAGAGAACAGGACAAACAATTATAAAGTCACAAATCCCAGGGAAAATAATCATATAAAGGGATATGATGACATGTAAAAACTTGTATTTCCCCTCCCCCCCAAATTATCCCTTTACAGACAAAAAAGAACGTGCCAAAGGAGTGGTTTTCTTGGTCTGCACTAGAGATAAATAAGTGATTCCTTCCCTCGAGGATCTGACAGCTCCAAAACACAGGCAGCAAAAGGTAAAAGGAGAAACAGGTGAAGAAGGAGAAATGATAGCCCCCCCACCCCCGCCACCCCAGGGCCCAGACAACTAGGGATGAAGCCAGAACAAGAAGTCAGGACTCCTGATTCACCCTCAGCATCTCCCTCTGTGATCCACGGCTTCTTTATGCCAACAGAGCTAATTACCAAGCGTGGTAATTACATTCTTCCTCCCTAAATTTTCAATTATATGAGATGTCATTCCTTCAAGTCAAGTTCTTGCTGATCATAAATAAAGCTCTTGCAGATGATAAATAAAACTCTCAATAACCTAGACCTGAAGTGAGATGCAATCACATCCTCTTGTGACTGAGAGAGCCCTGGAGGGTCTGGTGATTTCTCGAGGGTCTCCACGGCCAGGCTGCGTCTGTGAACTTCGAGGACCAGGGCTTTCCCACTGGGGAACCCTTCCCTGGGGTGCCTTCTGAATAAATCTACAACTTAGTTTTGTTTTGATTTGATTGGTTTAGTTTTGGTTGCCATCATTTAGGGAATTCCCAGTGGTAAAGAAGCCACCTGCCAATAGAGGAGATTTAAAAGATGAGGGCTCGATCCCTGGGTTGGGAAGATCCCCTGGAGAAGGAAATGGCAACCCACTCCAGTAATCTTGCCTGGAANTGGTTTAGTTTTGGTTGCCATCATTTAGGGAATTCCCAGTGGTAAAGAAGCCACCTGCCAATAGAGGAGATTTAAAAGATGAGGGCTCGATCCCTGGGTTGGGAAGATCCCCTGGAGAAGGAAATGGCAACCCACTCCAGTAATCTTGCCTGGAAAATCCCATGGACAGAGGCACCTGGTGGGCTACAGTCCATGGCTATAGTCCATTCATTTAAAAATGAATCTATTTCAGACCCTTGAGTCAAAGTCTAACCACAAGCTCAATTCAAGAGAAAAAGAATAAAACTTCCCCTAAACATGAGATGGAAAACTAGAGAGACTGAAAAAGTCCTAAGAGGGAGCAAAGATTTCAAAATAAGGAGTTTAGCTTGAAGAGGTCTGCAAATCCCACACAGCACTTTGGGAGAGAATTTCCCTGGACACCTGATCTCTTCCAGCCAGTGGCGCCAGGACTCAGGCGCCTTCTGATCTGAGCTGTCCCTCAAGCAACCTTCCCTCTCAGCTCTCCCTCTCACTTCCTTCTTCTCATCTTCTGTGAGTTGCTTCTCTGTCCTCTTTATCAAGTTAACTAGCTCTTCTTCAATTATTTTTCAAAATTTGAGTTAAAATCCCAACTGTATTGTTAGGGGTTCGGTACACATTAGTAAAATAAAATCACTTCCTGTCACAAACCACTAGCTCACTGTGATGAGCCTTATTAAATAGTTACCATCCAAAGCTCATTTTAATGATCAGTTAACATCCCCAAGGAGACTGTGCATATGTGTGTGTGAGAGAGAGAGAGAGAAAGAGAGAGGGAGATAACGCTGGGGAGAGAAGAATTCCAGTTGAAAGGCTCATTTATTTGAATACATTTGCCCTCCACAGATCCACTCAATGAGCCTGAATTCAAGAGTTTCCACAAGTCCTTCCTTGTCGCATTTATCTCCTCATGGATTTAAGGTGAAAGGATGATAAAAGAAGTCACAGATCAGGACTGGGATGCCCATCTCCCCCAGTGAGCCACAGGATCTTGAGTGAATCTCTCCACTCTGCTGGGCCTCAGTTTCCCACTTGGTGAAGTGCAGAGCGTGATACCTACAGATCAAGGTCTCAAGCGATGCTGGGAGCATTAAAAAAAAAAAAAAAAAAACTCTGCCTATAAGAAGCGTTTATCTGATGTAGGCTATTATTATTTAATTTAGATGTTTTCTACACCCATCAAGACTCATTTCAGAGTGTGGTAGGCAGCTCGTCAGTGGAGCGGTGTGTAGCTTTAGGAAGGATAATTGGGCAGAGTTACCCTGCAACCAGGATTAGTGAGTTTCTGTTTATGAAGAAGTTCCCAATGTTTAGATTGGTTTTTTCCTGCATACCTGCTAATTGGCCTGAAACGCTAGTAAAGAAAACACTGCTATTGACAGTAAATAAGAATTGCCTAAATTTCATTCCTTTCAAAGTCTTGTTTATTCTAGGACAGGATTTATTTTTTTTCCACACTGAAAATTTTGCTTTATGATGTTACATGGTAGAAGTATAAAGAAAAACAATTCAATGCTAAAGCTCTTTGTTTCACTAAATGGTTCACTTTTCATAAAAGGGTATGTGTGCATGTGTGTGTTTATGTGTACATGTGTGGATGTGTGTGCATATGTGTATGTGTATGTGTGCATGTATTTGTATGTGTTTGCAAGTGCACCTGTGGGAAGTTTTCACAACATTTTGATGGCTTTAAGGTCTTTTAAATAGACATAAAGGGAAGATTTGGGATTTATTAAGAACTTTACCCACTTTACATACTTATTTGTATGTGGTCCCAAAGTCAGATCTTACATGTATACTGTATTTTCTCCAGGATTTTATACTGGAGAATTTGGGGCATAACTGGTCTCTGCCATTGATGACCTTTGAAGAAAAATTTGCAGCCTCTCTAAGGCTTGGTTGCATGTCTCTGCAAATGAAAACAGCAGCATCAGACTGCAGGGCTGATGGTGGGATCAGAGCCCGTGCAGAATGAGAGCCTGTCTCTGGCAGGTTCCCAGTAAACCCATCCCTGGGGCTAGAGCTGTATCACTGGGGTGGACCCATATCCCTGAGGTTGGAGCCAAGTCATTGGCAGTGGGGCCACATCCCTGAGGGATGGGGCCATGCCACTGGGGGTGGGGGTCACATCATTAGGGGCCAGGGTGGGGCCATGTCACCATGAGGGGGGGCCACATCCTTGGGGGTGGGGTCATGTCATTGGGCTGGAGCCACATCACTGGGGGTGGAGCCACATCACTGAGGGTGGAGTGGGCCACCTCCCTGGGGTGGGGCCATGTTACTAAATGTGGGGCCACGTCACTGAGGGTAGGGCCCCGTCCCTGGGGGTGGGCCCACTTCACTGGGATGGAGCCACCTCACTGGGGCTGCATCCTCATCTCTGGAGACGCCCGCAGAGGGGAAGCAAGGAGCTGCCTCTCTGTGGTGTGTGTCAGAGACCATCTCAGTGCTGCCTCATCACTGCTTCATCTTAGTGCCAACCTGTCTTTGCTCACGGGATCATACTTCTCAGCGTGCAGACCTCGAGGGGAAGTGCAACAGCAGCATGCTCTCTCACACGTGCAGATGTGCACACACATGCATATACAGGCCAGTCCTGCTCCAACGCTTCCAACCCCAGACCTGGGGGCATGGAAACCCTCTTACTTACCCTTATTTAGGACCAGAGAACTGGAGACAAAAGGTTTGACATCATGAGACCATTAACTGAAAAGCAATTATCTGAATCAGTGGCTCTGGAGAAAGACACGGGGAATTAATTATAATCTCCTCAAGTTAAAGTGAGAGAGGAAGAAAGAGAGCTTGCTGCGGAGGTGCTGTGGGAGCCTGGGCTCCAGGTGGGGCCCTGGTCTCTCATAAAGGTCCCCGGTCACTCCCGCGTTTTCCCCAGAATGGGGTGAAAACAGGTGGGAAGAAAATGAAGCAATACATATCATGCTTAGAACATCACACAGAGAGTCCCAGGCACCCAGGGAGTGTCATCGGGGTTATTGGAGCTCAAGGACGCAAGTGATAGAGACGGGCTTGGACAGCAGGAGATTGTGCTCCCGGGACACACCTGGAGGGTGGATAACGAGCGCAGACACGTTATCTGAACTAACAGCACTGCCCACCTGGCAGACAAGTGGTCTCATCCTGTTACTGCCCATCCAACTGTCAAGTTATTTACCCAAGACCCCATAGACAGTATACATGAAGCAGGGTCCAATCCCGTCTCCACTGAAGTTCAGTAGGAAGACTTAAGACAACTAGACCATGTGAGAATTAAAGACTTGCTCCAGGGAACCAGCACCCTTGCTCCTCCCCACTGGCATGGCCTCGCCCTCTCTGAGCCTCTGCAGAGCAGAAGGCTTATTTCCAAATAGCTTGTCATGGCTTCGTGGCCCAAGGTGCCAACCAGAGTCTGGTGGATCTGTGCCTGCACGCCTGGGTCTGGCTGTCTACCTTCGCTCCTCTCGCCCTCCGTTCTTATCTTCCTCCCTTCCTTCCTCCTCCTCGCCCTCTCTTTCCTTCTCTCTTTCCTCTTTATTTTGCTCATTTGAATTCCCTGCTTCCTCCTGTATGGAGGGGGAATGCGCCACCCCCTGGTTCTGTACACTAGTGTGGACTGAATCAACTCCTTGATAAGATTTCTTTGTTTTGGCGGTGGTGGTGCTGGGTTTTTTGGGTTTTGCGTGTTTTGTTTTTCCTGTAAACCTCTCAAGAACCTCATCTTCCAACTTTTCAAGCTCCTGGTGGCAAAAGCCTTCCATGAGAAGTGCTCTAATGCCATCGTCATCGGAGAGGTTGGACGTCCACGGGCTATCTGTTCACCGAATGCCCTATGCAGGATGGAAGTGCAAACTGCATGTCCCAGCCTGTGTCTCACCCCCAAGATAAGACACAAGGCACAGGTATGGCCACGTTGGCTATGTTATAAACTAGCTTGAAGGTGGTTTACAAGGAAAAAGAAGACATGCCCTCAGCTAGCATCTCCTCATGTCTCCCGGGCCATTCGGCCGCAAAGGAGAAAATCAAACCATTAAAAACTGAATACAGACTCTTGCGTGCAAAGTCCTAGAACAAATTATTCACTGAAGCATTTATCACTTGGAAAAGTTTATCCCCAGGCTTGTGTCAGTATCCCTGCTGGTATGAAGCTCTAAAGGCGAGAATGCAGAGCCGGTCAGCAGATCAGTTCTGCCCAGCACCTGAGACCTTCCCTGCACTCAAATTATCTGAGACCGTCTGGTCGGCTTTTCACATCTAAACTTCTCATCAGAAAATGCTGAAGGGATGGAGTGAGGGAGAGTTTTGGCCATTCTGATTTTGTTTTATGGCCAGCGGGTCTGGACTATATCACTGGTGGAATATTTTTCCAGGATTTGCACAGTCATTTTAGATGATACCCTCCTGCTGGTTTTTGCTTCATATTGATCATTTGTCTTCTTTTGCTTCCCAGGTGGCACTAATGGTAAAGAACCCACCTGCCAATGCAGCTAGACATAAGAGACATAGGTTCAATTCCTGAGTCAGGAAAGCCCCCTGGAGAAGGGCATGGCAACCCACTCCAGTATTCTTGCCTGGAGAATCCGACAGACAGAGGAGCCTGGCGGGCTGCAGTCCATAGCATTGCAAAGAGTGGGACACGACTGAAGTGGCTGAGCATGCATGCATGCCAGGGATGCCAGACAGATTCGGGGTGGGGGATTGCCTTGAACAACAGAAATGGATGTTCATATAGTTCTAGAGACTGGACGGCCAAGACCGAGTGTGGGTGAGCTTGGTTTCTCCTGGGGCCTCACTTTTTGGCTTAAAATAGTCACCTTCTCTGTCCTCGAGCGGCCTTTTATGTGTCTAAGTACCCCAGTCGTATCAGTGAGGGGCGATACATGTGACCTCACTGAACCTTCATCACCTCTTTAAAGGCCCATCTCTAAATACGGTCACACTGAGGGTTAGAGGTTTAATATAGAGGTTGGGGGTGACATAACTCAGTCTCTAAGTTCAGCAGCTTGTTTTATTTTCACATCATTAGGACAAACTTGGCAGCCCCTTTGTTCTGCTCTTCCTCTCCAGGATGGAGAGCTGGAGGAGGGGTGGTGCTGACAGGTGCCCTGTGAGCCTGCAGGAGTCACCTGTGCTCGGAAAATGGTCCTGGATATTTAGTCTTGTTGCCTGGAGCAGATGCGTTGTGGAGCCATTTCTGTGACTGAGATTTTTTTGCATGCTGTCATGAAAGTCACATAAGATGCGCTAAACACTATCAATTTGGAAGTTCCAAGTGAATAGCTCAAATGCTTAATGGAGGGAAATGAGATGATCATTAAAAATAAAGCCAGATTCAGGAGTACATTTAACTAAGCTCTTGTAACTAGAGGCGAGGAACGTTGGATAATTATCGCATAAACTTGTATAAAATACAGTTCGTCTTCAGAAGAGTTTAATATCTACATGCAAATGAATGTGATGAATTTATCATCTCTCATAAGTATGTTAATCAATGGAAGTGAGACTCACTCCTCCATAACTTTTAGCATCTCTGTATATTGCTTGAAAACTATTGATGCTTTCTTTTTTTTTTTTTTTTACTAATTTTATTCTTTTATTGACATGTAGTTGATTTAAAATGTTGTGCCAATCTCTGCTGTAAAGCAAAGTGGTTCAGTTAGACATATATATACATTCTTTTTTATGTCCTTTTCCATTATGGTTTATCACGGGATATTGAATATAGTTCCCTGTGCTGTCCAGTAGAACCGTGTGGTTTATCCATCCTACATGCAACAGCTTACATCTGTTAACCCCATCCATTAACTCCCAGTCTTCCCCTTCCCCTTTCAGCCCCCCTTGGCAACCACAGGTCCGCTCTCTATGTCTGTGAGTTTGTTTCTGTTTTGTAGACAGGTTCATTCATGCCATATTCTAGACTCCACATATAGGTGACATCGTGCAGTGTTTGTCTTTCTCTTTCTGACATACTTCACTTAGTATGCTAATCTGCGGCAAATGCATTATTTCATTCTTCTTTATGGCTGAGTAATATTCCACTGCATAGATGTACCATGGCTTCTTTCTGCATTCATCTGTCAATGGCCATTTAGATAGCTTACATGCTTGGCTATTGTAAACAGTGCTGTCATGAACACAGAAGTACATGTATTTTTTTTTGAATCACAATTTTCTCTCTGTCTATGCCTGGGAGTAGAATTGCTAGATCATATGGTAACTCCATTTTTACTTTTCTGAGAAACCTCCTTACTCTTTTCCACTGTGGCTGCACCAATTTGCATTCCCAGTAATAGTGTAGGAATAGTGTTCCCTTTTCTCCACACCCTCTCCAACATTTGTTGTTTGCAGACTTTCACATGGCCATCCTGACCCATGTGAGGTGTTACCTCATTGTAAGATTAGATCTGCATTTCTCTAATAATTAGTGATGCTGAGCATCTTTTCATGTGTTTGTTGGCCATCTGTATGTCTTCTTTGGAGAAATTTCTATTAAGGCCTTCTGTCCAATTTTTTTTTTTCTGTTAAGCTTGTATATCTTGGAGATTAAGGCTTTGTCTGCTGCATAATTTGTAAGTATTTTCACCCATTCTGTAGGTTGTCTTTTCCTTTTTTTTATGGTTTCCTTTGCTGTGCAACAGATTGTAAGTTTGACTAGGTCCCATTTGTTTATTTTGTGTGTTTATATTGTCTTGGGAGACTGACCTAAGAAAACATTGCTTTTCATAAAAGTTCTGGAGCTACACATTAAAACTGCTCACAGTTTATCCTGAAAACTCAGAGATAAAGATGAGGATATAGGAAACACCTTCTCCCCTAAAAGGACAGAGACCTTCTCACTCCCAATGAAGCGCTACAGGCTTCTCAAGGCCTTTCCCTGAATGTTCTCTCCAACTGACTGTGAGGTTTTCTTTCCAAAGACTCGGGCTCCGAGCTCCTTTAGAGGGTGACCGATGCCAAATTCTTCCTGAGATTCTGGTCCACAATGACCACCTTCTCCCCAGACTCCTGCCCACTACTCGGACTTCTGACTTTGGTTCTCAATTGGACTCTTTTGTCCTGTAAACTGTCAGATTCATCTCTGGGAAGGGGCAAGAGTGTAGGATGTCACAGTAGAGAGGAACCAGTGAGATCCTGAGAAGCCAAGAAACTGGCTCAAGGTCACACAGCTGGATGGCAGTATAGTGGATTGAGCATCCAGGTTCTGGAACCCAAGGCCACGCTGCTTCCCATGCACAAGCTGTGAAGGCAGGGTCTCCTTCATGCTGTGTGGCATCACATATAGCCTCCCACACACAGCCTGCACTGGGCCCTCCAATCCCCAAGACAAGTTAACCCGGGATAGAAGAAGAAATGCAAAAAGGCACAATAGCTGTCTGAGGAGGCCTTACAAATAGCTGAGAAAAGAAGAGAAGCAAAAGGCAAAGCAGAAAAGACATAGGCATCCAAATGCAGAGTTCAAGGAGTTCTTACCTTTCTGCAGAGTTCTTACCTCTCTGCAGAGTTCTTATCTCTCTGCAAAGAGAGATAAGAAAGACTTCCTCAGAGATCAATGCAAAGAAATAGAAGAAAACAACAGAATGGGAAAGACTAGAGATCTCTTCAAGAAAATTAGAGATACCAAGGGAATATTTCAAGCAAAGATAGACTCAATAAAGGATGGAAATGGTATGGACCTAACAGAAGCAGAAGATATTAAGAAGAGGTGGCAAGAATACACAGAAGAACTGTACAATAAAGGTCTTAATAACCCAGATAACCATGATGGTGTGATCACTCACCTAGAGCCAGACATCTTGGAGTGTGAAATCAAATGGGCCTTAGGAAGCATCACTATGAACAAAGCTAGTGGAGGTGATGGAATTCCAGCTGAGCTATTTCAAATTTTAAAAGATGATGCTGTTAAAGTGCTATACTCAATATGGCAGCAAATTTGGAAAACTTGGCAGTGGCCACAGGACTGGAAAAGGTCAGTTTTCATTCCAATTCCAAAGAAAGGCAATGCCAAAGAATGTTCAAATTACTGTACAATTGCACTCATCTCACACGCTAGCAAAGTAAAGCTTAAAATTCTCCAAGCTAGGCTTAACAGTACGTGAAGCAAGACCTTCCNATTTAGAAAAGGCAGAAGAACTGGACATCAAATTGCCAACATCTGTTGGATCATAGACAAAGCAAGAGAATTCCAGAAAAACATCTGCTTCATTGACTGTGTGGATCACAACCAAATGTGGAAAATTCTTAAAAAGATGAGAGTACCAGACCACCTGACCTGCCTTCTGAGATACCTGTATACAGGTCAAGAAACAGCAGTTACAACCAGACAAGGAACAATGGATTAGTTCAAAATTGGTCAAGGAGTATGTCAAGGCTGTATATTGTCACCTTGCTTATTTAACTTCTATGCAGAGTACATCATATCAAACGCCAGATTGGATAAAGCACAAGCTGTAATTCAAGATTGCTGTGAGAAGTATCAATAACCTCAGATATGAAGATGACACTACCCTTATGGGAGAAAGAGGAGAGGAACTAAAGAGCTTCTTAATGAAGGTGAAAGACAAGAGTGAAAAAGCTGGCTTAAAACTCAGCTTTGAAAAAACGAAGATCATGGCATCCAGTCTCATCATTTCATGGCAACTAGATGGAGAAACAATGGAAACAGTGACAAACTTTATCTTCTTGGGCTCCAAAATCACTGCAGATGCTGACTGCAGCTATGAAATTAAAGGATGCTTACTCTTTGAAATGAAAGTTATGACCAACCTAGACAGCATGTTAAAAAGTAGAGACATTACTTTACTGACAAAGGTCCATATAGTAAGCTATGGTTTTTCCAGTAGTCATGTATGGATATGAGAGCTGGAACACAAAGAAAGCTGAGTGCCAAAAAATCAGTGCTTTCAAATTGTGGTGTTGGAGAAGACTCTTGAGAGTCCCTTGGACTGCAAGGAGATCCTACCAGTCCATCCTAAAGGAGATCAGTCCTGGGGGTTCATTAGAAAGACTCAGGCTGAAGCTGAAACTCCAATACTTTGGCCACCTGATCCAAAGAACTGACTCATTGGAAAAGACCTTGATGCTGGGAAAAATTGAAGGCAGGAGAAGGGGACAACAGAGGATGAGATGGTCGGGTGGCATCACGGACTTGATGGACATGAGTCTGAGCAAGCTCCGGGCGTTGGTGATGGACAGGGAGGCCTGGCATGCTGCAGTCCATGGGGTCAACAGTGTTGGACACGACTGGGCAACTGACCTGAACTGAGGGAGTACTCAGTCCCCTTCCTGGTCCACTTCTGAAAGAACCGTAACCTGTACCCTCTGTACATTGATCTGGTAAAAATTGCTTCAGATCTTTCTAAAACATCCTCCACTTGCTTACAAAACTACATTGCATCCAAGAGGTCGGTGACCAGAGGGATGTTATTAAGAAGTGAGCGTTACTATCTGGACATGTGCATAGAAATGAGTCATTATCCCCCGTGTTTTTCTGCCAGTGTCATCAAGACACAAGATGGGCTGGTGGCAAGTTTCAGTTCATCCTCAGCACACACTGTGTCCCATGGGGTTTGGACAGTGACACCTGGTAGCCAGGATAGGTCCCTGCACTGGAGAGGTGAGTCATGTGTGAGGGGTGTGTGTGTGTGAGAGAGAGAGGGATTGAGGGTGAGTGAAGGTGCAAAGAAACCTGACTAAGAGAACTGTGGGAGACTCAAGCAGCTAAAAGTCCTGTAAACAATCTCCAGCCATTTTACCAACTTGGTTCTTAGTGTCTATTACCTTTTATTCCCTGTGGCCCCCAAACTGGGAGCTCGGTTGGGGATCAGTAAATGGGGTTGGTTAACTTGCTAGTTTCCCTTCCCATTATGCTTGCAAGGGACCTGTTCCAAGAGAATTTGTGAAGTACCACAATTATTAGACTAAAATTTCATCAAAATATCTTCTACACATGTTCAACAGTAGTTCATACCTTTTTGAGCAGGTTCATGGCAAAATTGAGAAGAAGGTATCAAGCTGTCTCACGCATCCCCTGCCCACATCACACATAGCCTCCCCCAATGTAAACACCCTCCACCAGACGGTACATGTATTACAACCAATAAACCTCCATTGACACATCACACCCTGAGTCCACAGTTTACCGTAGGGTTCTCTCTTGGTGTTGAACATCCTCTGGGTTAGGACAAATGTTTAATGACATGTATCTATCATTAAGGTATCATACAGAGTACTTGCACTACTTTAAAAATCCTCTGTGTTTTACCTAGTCATCAAAAAACAAAAAAATGCTCTTTTCTCCATGAGTAAAATGACAAAATGACCCTCTGTATAATGGCTCAAGCTATTAAAGAGAGAAAATAAAACACTTTCCCTTCATTTCAGTGACGGTATTCTTTGGTTTTTAGTCAATCACATCTTAGCCCCAAACTGCATCTTAGCCCCTCACTAGGAATCAACCAATCAAATCCCATTAATTTAGACACATGCTGTGCTCAGCACTGGGCTTCATTACAAATCAGAATAAGAGGCAGCTGACATTTCCTTGGTGCCATTTACATAAAGAGTTTTCTTTCTCTTTTGGATCGCAGAGATACATTGACTCTACTTGTTAGGTAGGAAGATTAGGATTAAGCCCAACACATGTGAGCCCATACTGAACACCACCAGACCAGAAAGAACCAAGAGATAAATGGTAAGACACGTGAGGGGCCCAGAGAACAGAGAGGTGGTGAGGACTAGAGCAGTGAGGAGGACAGGAGACACAGGCTGGCAGCCGTAGGTGAAGGCGGAGGGTGAGAAGCATCTCCAGCAAAAGACAAAGAAGCATCTGAGAAGGAAGAAAAACGGGTGGGAATTTAGCATAAGACCTAAGTGCAACTTGTGCATTAGGAAATAGTGAGAAATAAGTGCAAGTAGAGGGAGATGTCAACTTTAGAGAGCCTTAAGTAGTGATGGGGGAAACTCAACCTAGATGGAATAGGAAATAGCTGCTGAAGTTTATTTTCCAGGCTCTGAAATGTGAAGAAACATTTTTGTAGCAATTTCATTTTCAAGGAAAAAGTATTAGGACCCCCATACCTTAAGCTGTTGGTATGACTCCTCAACACCATGTGTAAAGTTACAAGGATATGTTTCAGTACGTCTTACAAGGAATTATATTAATCACTGACCATTTGGAACAAATAAATCATCTGATGTCATCTCTATATCAACAGAGGAGGTAGAAGCTAAATTCTAGCTTTTCTTTACACCCACAAGAAAAGCTACATCCACCCGACTCTTCAACACTGTTTAATGAACACCAACTTTTTTGTAGCATTAGAAATTTCTCCTAAATTCCCAGCGGTACAGCCAAAGTAGACATGATTTCTTCTTCCATAAGAAGCTAACTGTCCAGTGCGGAAGAAGCTCAAAAACCATCCCTGGAATGGTCCATTCTGTGCTGTGATGCAGGCTGAGATGGAGACTCACAGCCTGCTGTGGGGGGTGGGGAGGGTGCAGAAATGGAGTGGTTCAGAGAAAGGTCTGGTGACCTTGCAGAGGAGATTCCCATTGAGACCTGGAGGATGAGAAGGAGCCAGCCGAGCAAAGAGCAGGAGAATGAACGGTCCAGAGAGAGGTGATATTTGGCAAGACTTGCTCCCGACTTTCTAAAAGCAAGGAACAGAGGATTCTTATCTCCATCTTCCAAAACCTGACCCTGACATCCAACCTTCTAGCACCCGACTCACTCGCAGAGACAGAGCTAGTCCTCATGGCTCCCTCTACCAGCCTGTTATCCATTCAAGTGCTTGCCCTACTGTGCGTATCTATTCACTGACCTGTCTCTATGCAAGACTGTGAGCCCCATGAGTGCATAACCTCATAATCTTTAAGTCAGAGCCTGAGCTCTGTGTGTGATGTGTTGATTTGGAATCCAAAATCCCAGTGTAGGGTACTCATTGTCCCACTTCAGCTTCATCCCAAAGTCACAAATGCATAAGTACTGCCTATTCTGTTAAGATATAAGCCTCTCTGAATAATAAACTCTATTTCTTTTTTTAACCTTGTTAAACTCCCTGGCTAAGGCTCTAAAAAAGATTCGTATTATGCCATGTTGAGAAAGTTATTTGGAGATGCTATAGAGGCAGACCAGGTGAGGCAGTCAAATATGTACCCAAAGAATGGCAAATAGATGGGGAAACAGTGGAAACAGCGGCTGACTTTATTTTTCTGGGCTCCAAAATCACTGCAGATGGTGATTGCAGCCATGAAATTAAAAGATGCTTACTCCTTGGAAGGAAAGTTATGATCAACCTAGACCGCATATTAAGAAGCAGAGATGTTACTTTGTCAACAAAGGTCCATCTAGTCAAGGCTATGGTTTTTCCAGTGGTCATGTATGGATGTGAGAGTTGGACTATAAAGAAAGCTGAGCACAAAAGAATTGATGCTTTTGAACTGTGGTGTTAGAGAAGACTCTTGAGAGTCCCTTGGACTGCAAGGAGATCCAACCAGTCTATCCTAAAGGAGACTAGTCCTGGGTGTTCATTGGAAGGACTGATTTTGAAGCTGAAACTGCAATACTTTGGCCACCTGATGCGAAGAGCTGACTCATTTGAAAAGATCCTGATGCTGGGAAAGATTGAGGGCAGGAGGAGAAGGGGATGACAAAGGATGAGATGGTTGGATGGCATCACCAACTCAATGGACACGGGTTTGGGTGGACTCCGGGAGTTGGTGATGGACAGAGAGGGCTGGGGTGCTGTGGTTCATGGGGTCGCAAAGAGTCAGACACAACTGAGCGACTGAACTGAACTGAAAGAAATGCAGAAGGTAGAGCAAAGTCTATTGATTTGTGATTTTCCAGTTTTTGGTTAATTTTTAGGGAGCACCGTAGAGAAGCATCTCCTGAATGTGTACAGAAGCCCTCTGGGAGGCAGGATTAATGTGCTATGGAAACTGCAGGGTGGAGCTTGCCCTCTTCCTCACTGGGGGCCCCAGAAGAAAACAGCCAAGAATTCTCCAAATTCATTCATCTGATTTCTCTGTGAATGAAGAAACCGGGACCTTTTCAAAGGTACACAGCAGATGTCAACCCTATGGCCAACACTTCTGAGAAGGAGCAGGGACGCCAACACAGCCAAAAGAAACTACACCTCCTCGGGGTCCTGAGACCAGTGGGGAAGAAGTGAAAAGCAATCAAGATTAACTCTTGACTTAAGCTGATTATTGATAGGCATCCACAACAACCTTCCAAATAGAACCACCATGAGGATTTCTTTTAAAACTTAAATTTAAGGTAGTCTTTGCTATTTAATATGCCTGCCTGGGTAAATCAAGAGATGAGTTCTTGAAAAGAAAAATAATGACTGTAGAGGTAGACTGTCCCATATAGCCCTTAGATTGGATTATAGCTGAAGGCTGCTTTCTTAGTATAGAGCAGGTTCTGACATTCATGGGCACTCAGTAAAGACGGAGCAAATGAATAAATGAGTGACTGCAGGACCAAATGACTGAGGTATTGCTGAGATTCTGGTGGAGCACAGCTTCAGTGCAAATTACTTAAGAACACATAGATCTTACCTTAACTTCAGAGCCTGAAAACTCTGCAGGTAAAGAACTAACCATTAAACCTTCATAACAAAGAGCCCAGAAAGACTGCAGCCTAGCCTAGCCAATTATCAATTTTCCTGGGGCACTCATCTGCCCCACAGTTTATCTGCAGAAAGTCTCGCTTTCAACTTCTTACAAATCTAATTATACAGAAGAGAAAAGAAAGGACTTTGCTGAAATCACCTGCAAGCTTGGATTTGCAGTTCCTATTCCATATAGCCTTTGGTCCAACAAGTGATCTTTGAAACCCACACATTTAATTACCTAATTATCTCCTCCAAACGTGGAGAAGTATATTCAGGAATTCAGTGGAAAGAGAAAAGGCGAGCCAGAGGAGAGGAGAAGGGACTGTGCAGAGCCTGCCGTTTTGCCTCAATCTGAAGGCTGATACTGTTTCCCGGATCTTAGATGCCAGGAAAAGTTTAAGGTGATGACTACATTAGACAACTCACACCTTCTTTAAGCCAGATTTTCAGAATGTAGTTTCATTGTTTTTTTTAAGATTGTGTGCCCTCCCGTAGTATCAATATTACTCACAGAGCAATAAAAACCCAAAGAAGTGCATTCACAGAGTATTTTAAATCCTCTGGGCATTTGCTTATCTTAATTAGGTATGTGGTGGTTTTATAACACTGACACATATAGTTCATTCACTTGATGACCATCTATATATCTTCTTTCATGAACAACTATTATGTAAAAACACTAAGGGAAACAGAATGCGCTCTAATCAATCTTTTTCATTCATTTATTTTTAATTGAAAGGTAATTGTTTTAGAATATTAGTTTGATTTCTGCCATACATCATCATGAATTAGCCATAGGTGTACACATGTCCCCTCACTCTTGAACATCCCTCCCACTTCCCACCCTTTCCCATCCCTCTAGGTTGTTACACAGCCCCAGGGTGAGTTCCCTGAGTCATACAGCAAATGCCACTGACTATCTGTGTTTTACATATGGTACTGCATCCATGCGACTCTCTCCATTCATCTCACTCTCTTCTTCCTCCCCCATGTAATGAACCTTTAAGTATAGATTGAGAGAGATTTATATCTCTAACACAAGGGAAATGAACTCTTCATATAACCTTAAGCAAAGCATGGACCTCTCTCTTGGAAACTAGCCTTCTTAGACCTGCCACTTTGTGAGATATGGCCATGATGACCTAAGGGGCAAAAGAGAGCTAACCGTCTGTAAGTCCTAATACCTAAATAAACCCTGACAATCAACAGCAGGACAGATGTCTCACGAGAGTTCTCTCATGCTGCTACTCAGACACTGAGCTCCTGACAATGAGCAACTATATATGCCCCCAGTACTCCTGGAATTCCAAAGAGGCTGTGTTTCCTCTGAGCCTTACTGTAAGCCAGAAATGGCTGGATGAGGGCCGAAAACAATCTGGGGATCTGGGCCCTGGGAGAATGTCCACTCTCTCAGGCCATGAAAGAAAATGGGCTTGAGAGTCAGACAGACATGGTTCAGCCTTTTACATGGTGTATATGTGTGTGTGTGTGTGTGTGTGTGTGTTATTTAACCAAACTTTATGGCCCATAACCATGAGGGATTTATATCTGAGCCCTGTCACTTTCAATATGTATATATCTTTCAATTCTAAGGAGGCAAGATAAACAGAACTAGGGTGAGAGAATCTGGGCTAAGAGTGCAGACATGCATGAGGGCATGCCCGGCCGGGGGAGCCTCGGTCCTTAACCCCCACTCAGGGACCACATGCACTGGCTGTCCACTCAGTCGGCTGCAGGGAGGGCAGCCCTGCAGGAGATCTGCCAGCTAAACCTTTGTAATTGCTTGTGGTCAGGCCTAAAAAATCACACATGGGTTTAAAAATAGAAGCTAGACTCCTCAAGTCTCCAGTCTCCATTTCCTTTTCTATAAAATTTCTTTCAAGAAGTACATACTTGTATATTTAAAATGGATAATCACAAGGACCTACCGTATAGCACAGGGAACTCCGCTCAATGTTATGTGGCAGCCTGGATGGGAGGAGATTTGGGGGGAGAAAGCTGTTGCCGTTCAGTCGCTCAGTTACGTCTGATTCTCTGCAACCCCATGGACTACAGCACACCAGGCTTCCCCATCCTTCACCATCTCCCGGATTTTGCTCAACCTCATGTCCGTGAGTCGGTGATGCCATCAACCATCTGATCCTCTGTTGCCATTTTCTCCTCTTGCCCTCAATCTTTCCCAGCAAAAGGATCTTTTTCAATGATTTGGCTCTTCATATTAGGTGGCCAAAGTATTGGAGTTTCACTTCCGCATCAGTCCTTCCAATGAGTGTTCAGGGTTGACTTCCTTCAGGATGAACTGGTTAGATCTACTTGCTGTTCAAAGGGCTTTCAAGAGTCTTCTCCAACACCACAATTCAAAAGCATCAGTTCTTCAGCACTCAGTCTTTTTTATTTTCCAGCTCTTACATCCATACGTGACTACTGGAAAAATCATAGCTTTAACTACACAGACCTCTGTAGGCAAAGCAATGTCTCTGCTTTTTAATACAAGACGCGAAAAGCAAAGGAGAAAAGGAAAGATATAAGTATCTGAATGCAGAGTTCCAGAGAATAGCAAGAAGAGATAAGAAAGCCTTCTTCAGCAATCAATGCAAAAAATAGAGGAAAAGAACAGGATGGGAAAGACTAGAGATCTCTTCAAGAAAATTAGAGATACCAAGGGAACATTTCATGCAAAGATGGGCTCGATAAAGGAAAGAAATGGTATGGACCTAACAGAAGCAGAAGATATTAAGANTGAATGTTGGACTATAAAAATGGATGAGTGCCAAAGAATTGATGCTTTTGAACTGTGGTGTTGGAGAAGACTCTTGAGAGTCCCTTGGATTTTAGGAAGATCAAACCAGTCAATCCTAAAGGAAATCAACCCTGAATACTCATTGGAAGGACTGATGCTGAAGCTGAAGGTCCAATACTTTGGCCACTTGATGGAAAGGCTGACTCATTGGAAAAGTACCCTGATGCTTGGAAAGATTAAGGGCAGCAGTAGAAAGGGATAACAGAGGTTGAGTTTGCACAAACTCTGGGAAATAGTGAAGGACAGGGAAGCCTGGCATGCTGCAGTTCATGAAATCGCAGAAAGACAGGACTTAAGAATGGAACAACAATAATAATTTTTTGAAATCTCGTGTAGAGTGAATTATTTTTTCATATAGAAAGGTATGGGGAAGGGGATTCTTATTAAATGCATTTCTACATATCTTGTGATAACTTTTTCCCTAGAATATATGTTTAAGAATGTTTTTTGTAACATTCTTCTGATTTTATCTGCACCGCTCCTCACCATAGGACTATCAGGTAAGGGTGACTCACGTGAACATAAAACATATGACATTTGTTGTGCTATAGGTAATGAAGTCATTTGTCACTGACTAGAAATCTCATGTCCTCTGCCATCTCATGACACCATGGTGGGATAATTTGTTAGTTTGCAAGTGTAGTAAAATCTCAAAGAAAGACTTCAGTTTTTGACTGAAGGAGATTTCTCTTTTGGGGGAAAATTTCAATGAGGATCTTATAGACATGCATGGGGATATTAGATTAGTTGTCAATTCTACCTAATGAAACTGTGATTAATTTACTCTGTAGTCCAATGTAGTCAAATAACTGTATAGTAAAATATAATCACATTACCAAATCTTGCTCAAAAATGAAGCATATTCTGTAATGAATGAATTCTGCACTTTACTGAGATGATGGGCAAGCTTGGCTTTTGTTGTTCTGGGGATGAGGCAGAGCTTCAACCTCCACATTTGTCAATCTGTGCCCATTTATTAGCACAGAAATTGTTCTAGAATCTAGCATCTAGTTGAGAGTAATTGGTAGATGATTTGATTGAAACTGCTGTCACCCATCTACCTGCTTTTTACAGCAAGACTGCAGATGTTAGAATATTATTTGTCAAGCACACAGTAAGTTAGAGAATTTAGAGATGCTATTTTTCCATGCCACAAAAATTAAAGAGAATATGCTGAAAAGATAATATACTGTACAGCTGGGTCAATCTTCCAGGCCAAAATGGAATGTCAAAGTGTCAGTTGTGATAATTATAAGATACATTATGACTAAATGGACTTCCATCTGGAGCTCTGGCAGAAGAATTATGCCTTGAGAAATTATGCCTTGAGAGATATAGCTCAAAGGGTTGATGGCACTTAGTACTGAGTAACCCTGAACACATTCAATTGGCTATACAGCAGAATTCAGATTGATGGTCACTGACCAACTTTGGCATTCTGCTGAAATATTGCTACAATAGACATATCCTAATTGACTGTTAAAAATAAAACAGGAGCTTCCATATGATGTTAATAACATTAAAAAAATACTGCTCCTTCTCAGTCTGACTTAACTTCACTCAGTATGACAATCTGTAGATCCATCCATGTTGCTGCAAATGAATTTCATTCTTTCTAGTGGTTGGACAATATTTCATTGTATATACACACCATATCTTCTTTATCCATTCCTCCATTGATGGACATTCAGGTTGCTTCCATGTCTTCACTATTGTACACTTCTTCAGTGAATGTTGGGGTGCATGTATCCATTTGGATCATGTTTTTATCTGGATATACACTCAGTAGTGGGATTCGGGGTCATGTGGTAGCTCTATTTTTAGTTTTGAAAGGAACCTCCATACTGTAGAAAAATACACTTTGAATTTTCTGTTTCATTTTGCTAAAATGTTGTCAAGATCATAAAAATGATATGTTTCAAAAATATCGCTTTGGAGAGGCAAACATCAAAGAAGGATGGCCCAGTCCTGGGAGGACTTCCTGGATGCAGCAAATGTTTCCAGGTAGAGAGCAAGGCCTGCAGCCTGATGGACACTTACGGGCATTCAGCAAGGTCTTCTAGGGTCAGAAGATGCCATTACCAGTTTTCTCCCTGTCCACTCAGGTCCTACCCTTCATCCCAGCCTCCTGTTGAGTCATTTCCTCACACTGAAAATGTCCGTTTTGGAGGAGAACCCAGGTATGAAAATGGACTGTGAAGACTGGGAAAGAGATGAACCTCAGTGCTCCTCAGAAGGTAAGATTCTTATTTTAAAAATCCACACCAGGCCCAAAGAGTAACTCCTAAAGAGCGACCTTATGAGGTGCTGGGCCCAGACCCAGCTTCTCCTTGTTGACCTTGCCTGGTATGTGAGTTTTGAGAAAAGTGAAAGTGAAGTCGCTTAGTCGTGCCTGACTCTTTGCGACCCCATGGACAGTGGCCTGCACCAAGCTCCTCCGTCCATGGGATTTTCAAGGCAAGAGNAGTAACTCCTAAAGAGCGACCTTATGAGGTGCTGGGCCCAGACCCAGCTTCTCCTTGTTGACCTTGCCTGGTATGTGAGTTTTGAGAAAAGTGAAAGTGAAGTCGCTTAGTCGTGCCTGACTCTTTGCGACCCCATGGACAGTGGCCTGCACCAAGCTCCTCCGTCCATGGGATTTTCAAGGCAAGAGTACTGGAGTGGGTTGCCATTTCCTTCTCCAAGGAATCTTCCCAACCCGGGGATCGAACCCAGGTCTTTCACATTGTAGACAGACACTTTACCATCTGAGCCACCAAGGATTCCTTGAAAAAGAATTAGACAAGAGAAATCCTTGAAGGGAGAATGCAGCTTTGCCCCATGTGTCCAGGTGCACCAGATGGTAGCTAAATTTTCACCGAAAGAGTTGGGGTGCAAAGTCCTGATTCAACACCTGGATTTTTAAAAAAGTTTTATTTATTTTTGGCGGTACTGGGTCTTCTTTGCTGCATGGGCTTTCCTCTAGCTGCAGTGAGCAGGCTGCTCTCTAGCTGAGGTGCGTGGCTTTCCACTGAAGTGGCTTCTCTTGCTGCGCAGCACAGGCTCCAGGGCTCTCAGGCTTCAGTAGTTGCAGCTCTTGGTCTCAGTAGTTGTGGTACATGGGCTTAGTTGCTCTGCGGCATGGGGGATCTTCCCAGCCTAGTGGTTGAACCCATGTCTCCCGTATTGGCGGGCAGGGCCATTAGGGAAGCCGCACCACCTGAATGGTTTTGAATCCTCCAAAGGAATCTTCTTCCTCCCCACTGGCCCAGGCAGAGGAGAAAGCCATGTGATGGAAGGGGTTCTCTGAGTCTGGGTTGGAAAAGGGACCCTAGCTCAGGGCTTCTGAGTACCTGCTGGAGGAAGGCACTTGGATATCGGCTCCACAGGAACAAGAAGGGGAAGCTTTTGACACAAATGGCTGTCTAATGCACAGACCGTGGATGGAGAGGTCTGTAACACACCAGAAACCAAATCCTGGTGTTTCCAGCCCACACAGTGTTCAGAGCTGCAAAACCAAGAACCAGGATGTTGGGCTGGTGGATGTGGACCTGTGACAGTGACAGCAGCGCAGTTTGGCACCAACCCTGCCCCTGTGACACGGGTCAGGTGGAGGCCACCCTGCCATTCTGTCCCTGGGACAGTGGGGAGCAGACCCTGGAAGGCACAGACACCAGATACCATCGTCTCCGAATGCCAGGGAGCTTCAAACTGTGACCCCAAGACCACATCCTGGCTCTGCCTCTGTCGCTGCATGAGAGGTGAAGGCATGCCTCCTGTTCCCCACACAGAGCTGGAGAGGCTTCTGTCTGAGCCACCTCTCCCCCCAGCCTTACCCTCCCACTTCTCGGAAGCCTTGACTATTAGAGCTGGAGGGACGGACGGGAGGACGATGATCAAAGTGTTGGAGGCAGAGCTGTCTCAGATGGCAGAGGAGCAGCAAAGCAAAGATGGGGTGACACCTTCACACCAGAGCACTGGGTTCAGTTTTTCCTCTTCTGGAGAAGGAAATGGCAGCCCATGCCAGTATTCTTGCCTGGAGAATCCTGTGGATGGAGGAGCCGGGTGGTCTGCTGTCCCTAGGATCGCCCAGAGTCAGACACGACTGCATGCATTGGAGAAGGAAATGGCAGCCCACTCTAGTGTCTTGCCTGGAGACTCCCAGGGACGGGGGAGCCTTGTGGGCTGCTATCTCTGGGGTCGCACGGAGTCGGGCACGACTGGAGCGACTCAGCAGCAGCAGCAGCGGTTCCTTTGTGTTCTCGGTGTGTGGGAGTTGTATGGTTTATGACCAGACCCTTCATTCAGGAGTTTCTCCAATGATGCTTCATGGAGGAAAATCCTCCAGATGATTCTCAGAGGAATGTGGGCAAGTTATATTGTCTCCACTGGAAGAATGCAGTCATGTGTTTCTAATAGGTATGGGTTCTAGGAAGTTCTGCATTCAGAAACTATTTCCTTTTTTAAAAAATTGTTTCTTTCCGGCTGTGCCGGGCGTCAGTGGCTGTGTGCGGGTTTTCTCCAGCTGCAGCAAGCAGGGACTACCCTTCGTTGTGGTGTGTGGGGTTCTCACTGCGATGGCTTCCCTTGTTGCAGGGCACATGGCTTCAGTAGTTGTGGCTCAGGTGCTTAGCTGCTCCGCAGGACATGGGATCTTCCTGGACCAGGGATCGAATCCATGTCCCCTGCCCTGGCAGGCAGATTCTTATCCGCAGCACCACCCCGCCCCCCAAACTATTTAATCTTCACCTCCACCATTTTGGACCAAGGAAGCTATTTATAATGTCATCACTATTTCTCCGCTTCAGTGAAAGAAGTAAGACAGTCAGTGGCCCCTGATGCTCCTGAAAATTTCAATTGCCTGTGCTAACCTCCCTGTCTCTGACCCCAGACCCAGTCAGAGATGCCTTGGAGCCAGGCCCCAGCCTCATCTCCATGAGTTCTGCTCATGCAGGTAAGGCCCCTGGGTGAACTGATGAGGGTGGTAAGGGGTAAGGGTGTGGGTGGGGGATGAGTTGCTGGGCTCTCAGGGGAGCGGGAGAATCAGAGACTGCAGGCACCTCAGGTGCTGGGACGAAGCTGAGGCTTTATCTTCGTAGAAGCAAATCTCAGGAGGGCTGATAACATGTATGGCATTGATGTATGGCAGAAACAAATACAATATTGTAAAGCAATTATCCTCCAATTAAAAATCTACAAAAAAAAGAAAGATAAGCCCAAGTTGGTTTCTGAGATGCAGGTAATATGCAGCAGCTGAGGGGCACAAGAGAAGAAAGGTTTTGAGGCTGGTGGTTTCTCTGATCATGGCCAGGAGCCTGGAAACTGTGAAGTCCGTCCTCACTGTGTTTATGAAAATCAGAGACATGGCCAGCAGGGGGCACCCTGGAACCCACACCGCTGAAGGCCATGGTGGCTCCACTAAGCTAAAACCCTTCTCACAAGCTACCCTGTGAACCTCCCAAAACCCCATGAGGAAGTGGTTAACATCACCAATCCCACAGGCAGAAACTGAGGAACGGTGGCAGGTTACCTGCGCCAGGTGACACAAACAGTAAGTGACAGATGCTGGAATCTAAAGGTTCTACATGACCTTCCTGGGTGGCACTAGTGGTAAAGAATCTGAGTGCCAGTGCAGGAGACACATATTCGACCCCTGGGTTGGGCAGATCCCCTGGAGGAGGGCATGGCAACTCCAGTATTCTTGCCTGGGAAATCCTATGGACAGAGAAGCCTGGTGGGCTACAGTCCATGGGGTCGCAAAGAGTCTGGCACGACTGAGTGACTTTCATTTCACTTTTCAGTTTTTTCATAATGTGAGAAACACAGGTTAAGAGAATTCTATCTAAGCTTTGGTGTGAGATGATGGGGGCCCAAGCAACTGTATGATACGAGGGAAACAGAAGGAAAAGAAGACTAGATTTAGAAAATACTAAAAAAGTTAGAAAAAAATAAAGCCCAGTATTAATGCTAGGAATGCAACCTGTATAGTATGTCTCGGTCTCACCCTGGACCAATTGAACCAGAATCTCAGGGGGCTGGGGCTTGGACATCTATGGTCTTAAAAGATCACCCACCAGGTGATTTCTGCTGTATAGCCAAGACTGAGAAAACTGCCTTAGACAGTGACACTCAAAGCATGGTCCTCAGACCAGTAGCATCAACAGCCCTGAAAGGCCGAGTCTGTAGGTCTGGTTAACACTGGACACATTGAAAGGCTGAGAGTTAATCTAGTTTAATGATTCTGAATCAACATGCATCCAAACCATGAACTCAGAATGTCCAGGGCCCAGAAATGCTGCCTCGGACGTTCTAACCTGAGCAGAGCTCATCTGACCCTACACCACTATGGAGCCTCTTAGGGTCTTGCCTGGGCCAGTCATCTTCTCGATCAAATGTCAGTGATTTAGGGGGCTCTAGGCTGGGGCGGAGGATGGTGGGTGAATCAGGCAGGGGAATTGCTCCCAGGGGGCTTACAATGCTGCAGGGAAATGGGGCAAGGACACCAATACCTATGCTTCAGGGATGGGTACAAAGAGCTGTGTGGTCCAGAGAGGAATTGGGCCCCACAGAGGGGCTTAGGAGGGTTTCCTGTCAAGAGACCCAGCAGGAGCCCTCCCCACTCATGGGCACAAGGAGACCAGAAGGACATTCCAAGCTGAGACCAGTCAGCAACCTGTGCTGATTGCAGAGGATGAGAACGAGACTTCAGATTTCATCTCTGGTTATAATTGCTTAGGGTGGATAATTATATTACACGGTCACCTGGTTTGGTGGCTACTGCGTTATCACCCTGGACATTTCACAGCCACCCATCCCTGAGGGTTGCTGGCCCACATGTGGGCTCCTGCCCTTCATCCAACCAGGGAGGGCTGGGTCACCTGCCCTGTCCAGGGCCCAGAAGGGAAGACTCCCTGTGTGGCCTCCCCTCTAGGCAGGAATGGCCCAAATGTGTCTCTAGGAGCCAGGCCCTGGGAAGCACTCTGGCATTCCTGTGTCAGGCCCTGGGAAGCACTCTGGCATTCTTGTGTCAGGCCCTGGGAAGCACTCTGGCATTCTTGTGTCGGGCCCTGACTGTTTAGGGAGGCTCCTCCAAGGCCAGGCACAAACCCTGTAGCTTCTCGTGGGAACCCGGCAGAGCGAGCTCAATCTCTTATGAAGCTGTGCCCTGGGTGCCTCCTACCTCCACATCTCACCTCCTGCTCTGCCGCTGTCTGCGCGTCGACCCAGTAGGGGTCTGTCCCAGCCCAGGCAGTGCTGGTGGTGTGATGCCCGCAGTGAGAAGCTGCAGGAGAGAGGGTTAGGAAGAGGAATGACTCACTAGTACTGAGGGATTTCGGAAGCTGATACCTGGCTAATTCCTCTTCATCGCATTAAGCATTTCTCAAGACCCCAGGTAGGCGCTGCTACTACCACTTCCCCTCATTTCACATACGAGGAAGTTGAGGTTTAGGGAGATTTAGTGACTTCTAAGTCCTAAAGTATGTCTTCCCTGGTGGCTCAATGGTAAACAATCCAGCTGCCAATGCAGGAGGTGTGAGGTCCCTCCCTGGGTTCGGGAGGATCCCCTGGAGAAGGGAATGGCAACCCACTCCAGTGTTCCTGCCTGGGAGTTCCCCTGGACAGAGGAGCCTGGCAGTCTACAGTCCACGGGGTGGCAAAGAGTCCGACATGACTTAACGATTAAACAACAAGTCCTCAGGTAGGCAGATCTTGGATTTGAACCCATGGCTCAGAATCAGAGCTCAGGGATTTCCCTGGTTGTCCAGTGGTTGGGACTCTGCCCTTCTAATGCAGGAGGTGTAGGTTCAATTCCTGGTCAGGGAACTAAAATCCGACATGTCCTGTGGTGCAGCCAAAAAATAAAAAAGAAAAGAGAAAAAAAGAATCAGAGCCCAGATGCTTACCTACATGCTAAGTTGCTTGTTTGGAGCAAGGCAGACAGCCTGGGGTGGGAGAAATCTTCAGGAGGCTGTGATGGCCAAGTTCACAGGCAGGGTGGGGAGCCAGGACCATCAGCCAAGGGCTAGGTGACTCAGATGGTAAAGAGTCTGCCTGCAATGCAGCAGACCTGGGTTTGATCCCAGGGTTGGGAGGATCCCCTGGAGAAGGGAATGGCAACCCACTCCAGTGTTCCTGCCTGGGAATTCCCCTGGACAGAGGAGCCTGGCAGTCTACAGTCCATGAGGTCGCAAAGAGTTGGACATGACTGAGCAGCTAACACACACACACAGGGACAGAAGATCGAATTTTTTGTGCTCAGTGTGAAATGTTACTATCTGGTTAATTTGATCTAGGTCCAAGAGTGAAGGCCAATGGCCCAGAGAAATTCATCATCCATGACGGGGATCAAAAAGTTTTAGTCCTGGACTCCAAGATCCTCAGAGCAGTTCCGGATAAGACTTACATAGTCCCAGGTGACTCTCAGGGGTGTCGTGTTTTCTGCCCCTGCTGTCAGGGGACGATCTTCCTGTGAGGGGCTCATCTCAGGCTGCATCACTCCTGCAGCTCCAGACGGTGGAGGGGAGCAAGGTGAAAGGGTCCAGGAACCACTAGGATTGCTAGGAACTAGATGACAAGTCTGTAATGATGACTAGTCTTGAAGGATGTCTTTCTGGGAGGTTTCTCCTTCTGAAAGAAAGACCCAGGCTGTGGAAGAAGGGGCAACTTGACCAGAGTGAAGGAGGGGGTCTTTGACCTAGAGTCAAGGGCTCCCCTGGCTTCCCTGGTGGCTCAGATGGTAGAGAATCTGCCTGCAATGCATGAAACTTGGGTTTGATCGCTGACTCAGGAAGATCCCCTAGAGGCAGGATTGGCAACCTACTGCAGTATTCTTGCCTGGAGAATCCCGTGGACAGAGGAGCCTGGCGGGCTACAATCCATGGGGTCACAAAGAGTCAGACACAACTGAGCCACTAACAGACATGAAGGGAAAGGTGGTTCACATCTTGCCCCAAACCCCAGAAGACAAGAGGGCCTCTTCCCTATGCCAAGAACTAACCCATTCCTCTATCATTTTCCAGAAATCTTCTTTGTATTAGCCTCCCGTGTGAAGTCAGCTTATGAGAACAAAGGAAGCCCCATTCTTCTGGCCGTCTCAAAAGGCGAGCTGTGTCTCTGCTGTGACACAAACAAAGGACACAGTAAGCCATCTCTGCAGCTGAAGGTGAGGGTTTTAGCCAGTTTCCTTTGCCCTCGGCCACCCAAGTGGAAAGTCAAAGTCCTCAATGCCTCTCTGCTGTGCTGTGCTCAGTTGCTTCAGTCGTGTCTGACTCTTTGCAACCTGGCAGGACTGTAGCCTGCCAGGGTCCTCCGACCACAGGATTCTCCAGGCAAGGATCTGGAGTGGGTGGCTATGCCTTTCTCCAGGGGATATTTCCAACTCAGGGATCGAACCTGTGTCTCTTGTGTCTCCTGCACGGCAGGCAGTTTCTTTACCCAGATGCTCCACAAAATCTAATTTTGACTAATAAAACAGGAGAATCCATTTGCCTGAAAGTATTGAGTGGAAGGATTTGCTGCAAGAGCACACACACTGAGTTTTCTCCATCCCAAAGTCTGTACTGTCTAATTCATCTCTCTTACCTCCTAGAAGAAGAAACTTTCCACACTGGCTGCCCAGAAGAAAGGGAAATGTCTGCCCTTCATCTTTTATCGGAATAAAGTCGGCTCTCGGAATACCTTAGAGTCAGCTGCCCACCCTGGATGGTTTGTCTGCACCTTCCCCTATCCTGGGAAACCAGTTGGAATGACAAAATGTCATGGAAAAAGGAAACACACTGAGTTTTCATTTCGGCACATCTACAAAGCTGAAATGAGCCCCAGTGAAGTCAGTGAATAAGAAACAGCCCCATCAGATGCCTTCCTGCCCTTTCTACTCTAACTGTGTACCAATGGCAGAAGAACATGGGAGCAACTCATTAACCTCTTTTCGTTTCTTAATAGTGTTATAGCCATGCGTTCTGGGAAACAAAATCACTCAGAAGGACAATGCAGATAGTGGAGTGCAGTTTATTACACCAGGGGGCCCAAGGCAGAGTCTCCTCTTAGCCAAGGACCCCGACCAGTTTTGGGGAAAACCTTATATACCCTAAGTGTACGGGCACAAACCCACCTCCCCAAATTCCCTGACAATCAAAATTAATCCAGTGATTCATATGCCTTAAGCCTAGGTAGTTAACAGTGGACAATTATCAATAGGCCTATCTGTTGTGGTCATATCCCAATAAGCATAATAGAATGCATGATTCCATTCGGTTACACAGATAATTAGGGTATTCTTTTAGTGACGGAGAGCCCTGGGGGCCTGGTTTTCCAGTTGGTATGTCATTTCCATAATTATTGGGCATATAGCCCAGTCCGGCCCAAGATAGAGTCCTGCTTTCAAGATAGAACCTGTTCTGTTTCCTCCTTCATTCCCTCTTCGTGATGCTCTTGACTCGTAGTATGAGCATCATTCATAGGGATATATTGCACCCTGGCTCTCTGACCACCAATTTGGGAGAACGACACCAATCTTTGGGTTACAAAGTTCATAACACATTGTAAAATGCAGGGTCCACAAAGCAGAACCATCAAGGCAACTGTAACAATGTTCCACAAATCACCCTTCACCCAAGATAGTGCCGAGAGGCAGCATTAACCTGTGAGCATGCAGTGCAGTTCTGAGATTCTGTCCTGCATAGGGAAGAGAGGTGAGGAATCAAGAAATATTTTCAAGTTATCTCTTCTAGTTTATCATAGCCTAGGTGTGTTTATCATGGCCTAGATGCTTGGTGTGTTTGGGTTACCAGAGTGGGTGCCAGCTCCTTTGGTACCAATAATTTGCCACTTGGCAATTCCCACTGTCCCTTTTCAGTCTTCATGGCCCCTTCCACTTTGGCTAGTTGATTTTGGGCTTCAGTATATTTTGGAGACTCCAGTGTTAACTCAGGCAGCTCCGCCAATACGAGAGCTTTAGTAGGGGCTTCACTTGTCACTCCCAAGCCCTCGGCTGCTTGTTTAGTGGTTTTATCTGCCAGTCTGTTTCCCCAAGCCTAGGGGGTATCGTTTTTTTAATGTCCTCAGCAGTGTATTACTGCAACCCTTTTTCATTCCCAGACAGCATCTAATAGGGTCAGAATTTCTTTTTTATTTTTAATGTCCTTTCTGTTGGCTGTCAGAAGACCTCTCTCTTTATATAAAGCCCCATGTACATGTAAAGTAGCAAAAACATACCTGGAGTCTGTGCAAATGTTTGTCTTCTTACCTTTTGACAGCTGGAGGGCCCAAATTAGAGCATATAGACCCACTGAGCAGACCAGTGTGATGGCAGAGAGCTAGCCTCACCGATGGTTTATTCCACGACTACTGCATATCCGACAGTCATTGTCCTCGTTTCACAAGGCTGGGTCCGGGATTGGCTGGTCTCTCAAGTCAAGTCTGCTGGCATATTTCTTTGCAATCATGTAAGGGCCCGCCTTCTCCCACAGAAAGGAGAGTGGCTGGATTCAGGGCCTGACAAGGCTCAGTAGTAACATGGGGGTTCTCACATAACAGTCCCTGGTATTGAGTAATCCGGGATGTCAAAGGTCATTTATGGGGGAAAGTGTTGACCTCATGCATCTGGCATATTTCTTTGCAATCATGTAAGGGCCCGCCTTCTCCCACAGAAAGGAGAGTGGCTGGATTCAGGGCCTGACAAGGCTCAGTAGTAACATGGGGGTTCTCACATAACAGTCCCTGGTATTGAGTAATCCGGGATGTCAAAGGTCATTTATGGGGGAAAGTGTTGACCTCATGCAAGACTTTTACGTTCAAATCTTGGCCCAAAGTTAGCTTGGTTGTCTCCTGGACCAGTAAGGCAACCACAGCAACTGCCTGTAAGCATCCCAGCCACCCAGTGGCAACATTGTCCAGCTGATTCGGGAGATAAGCCACGGGTCTGTCCCATGTCCCCATAGTCTGGGACAACACTCCCATAGCCACTTTGTCCTTTTCAGTCACGTAAAGAGTAAATGGCTTAGCAAGGTCTGGCAGGCCCAAGGCAGGTGCTGACCTAATTGTACTGGGTTTGAGTTCTATTACCTCTGGGACTTGTTTTGCAAGTCTGGGAGAGTTGTCTTCCACCCCGACCTCAGGGAATTGTTGAGTTAACTCTCTCTCTCCCTCGACTGTTTAACCCATCTAGTTTCCCTTCTGGGAGATCGTGCAACCTCCATTCATCTTGAGGGGTTACCGAGAGGAAGAGTAAATAAGTGGTTGCTGTTGAGCCCACTCAAAAAGTGGGTCTTTCATTGGGGGGAAGGTCATTTGTGCCCCCAATTTAGACAGCAAGTCTCTTCCCGACAAAGGTACTGGGCATTCAGAGATGTATAAAAATTCATGAGTCACTTGGTGTCCCCCCATATGACATTTTCAGGGTAGGCTTGAAACACAAAGCCTGCAGTTATCACCACCTGAGACCCAGAAGCCTCTGGATCTATTGGCATATAAAGTATACAGGCCTCGCACAGTCTTTCGTAGAACTCAGAGGGTGANTTTCAGGGTAGGCTTGAAACACAAAGCCTGCAGTTATCACCACCTGAGACCCAGAAGCCTCTGGATCTATTGGCATATAAAGTATACAGGCCTCGCACAGTCTTTCGTAGAACTCAGAGGGTGATTCGCTTTCCCTTTGAATCACTTCGGAGGATTTTGCCCTACTTATGGGTTTTTGGGCCCCCTTCTTGAAACCTTGTAAAATAGCTGTCCAATATCTCTCCAGGTAGCCCCTCCCTTTCTCTGTGTTACAGTCCCAATAGGGCCTCTCATCAGGGGTAGCTAGTTCTGCCCACCGCTGCAGGTTTGCAGTACCCTCAGGTGCCATTTCTCATAGCCACTTTCTGGCCAAGGTTAGAATCCTGTGTCAGTCCTCAGTGCTGAAGAGGGAGACTACATGTCATCCCATGTAGGGCAGTGGGTTTGAAAAATAGTCTCCATTAGCTTAATCTGGCTAATGAGGGGCTGATGGTAGTGGCCGTCTGCCCCCTGAACCGGAGCCTGCTGTAACTCTCTGAGGGGCATTTGTAGTGGAGCCCTTTCCTCTGGCTCCTTAGCAGAACGCGGCCTCTGTTTGATTTTGGTGTCTCCTTTCCCCTTCCTGTCAGGACTCACCTGGAAAGGTGGGTTTAGCTTGGGCAGTTCAGCTGGAGCCGGATCCTGGAAGTGTTGGCCAGAGGCTTATGCCACCAGGATGGGAGCCCGCCAAGGTGGCGGCTCTATGACCTCTAGGAGAGCTGGCGGAGGAGCAGCGGCTGCTGCAGGAACTTCACCTGGCCCTGGATCGGGCATTAAGGCAGCCTCTGGTCCTGGTGGAGTACTGGGCGGCGGCACGTCATTGTCCAGTATGGGGGAGGGGCGGGTCATCCTCGTCCAAATCCTGTCAGATCCCAGAGGGAGAAGGGGGATTGGCGTCTCTTCACCTGCCAGTCAGCAAGGCCGAACCAGAACATCATGTGATCCAAGACTTTTTCTCCCTTAAAGTCCATTCTACCTTGGTGGGCTTGATCAGGTGCGGTTGAAAACACAGATGGGTTTGTCACGTGAGTGTATGTTCCTCGATTCTTTGTCTTGTCACAACAAAGATTTGGAGTGACGGACATTAAAGCCCTCTCGGTGTGTCACAGCTCTCAGGTCTCGGCCTCTGTTTGATTTTGGTGTCTCCTTTCCCCTTCCTGTCAGGACTCACCTGGAAAGGTGGGTTTAGCTTGGGCAGTTCAGCTGGAGCCGGATCCTGGAAGTGTTGGCCAGAGGCTTATGCCACCAGGATGGGAGCCCGCCAAGGTGGCAGCTCTATGACCTCTAGGAGAGCTGGCGGAGGAGCAGCGGCTGCTGCAGGAACTTCACCTGGCCCTGGATCGGGCATTAAGGCAGCCTCTGGTCCTGGTGGAGTACTGGGCGGCGGCACGTCATTGTCCAGTATGGGGGAGGGGCGGGTCATCCTCGTCCAAATCCTGTCAGATTCCAGAGGGAGAAGGGGGATTGGCGTCTCTTCACCTGCCAGTCAGCAAGGCCGAACCAGAACATCATGTGATCCAAGACTTTTTCTCCCTTAAAGTCCATTCTACCTTGGTGGGCTTGATCAGGTGTTGTTGAAAACACAGATGGGTTTGTTACGTGAGTGTATGTTCCTCGATTCTTTGTCTTGTCACAACAAAGATTTGGAGTGACGGACATTAAAACCCTCTCGGTGTGTCACAGCTCTCAGGTCTTGGATAGACTGTGTTATAGCTCTCAGATCTCGAATGGACCATGTTATAGCTCTTAGACAAATCAGTGTTACAGCTCTATTTTATTTAGAAGATAGCAGGAAAATCCATCTTTGAGGCGTGAGGGCATGTTGATCTAAAGATACGAGGAGAAGAGCGCCCCAGTGTGCGGGGGAGAGAGAGAGAGAGCTAGCTTTGGCTCCTCTATTTGTGTGTTTATCTCTCCCTGGGCCTGTTCTATGTAAATTGGTCCAGCCAGGAGTGTTGTTTGTTTTACCTGAGGTCTTCACTCAGGTCCTCGGACCTTCTTTTGTTTCATTTTCGCGGGCTTTTCCCTTCTTGTAGCCACCGCCATTTTGGACTCCTTTTCCCTGTCTACCTACCTAACAGGTTAAATATCTCACGTCCCAGGCCATCTCCAGAAAAGCAAATTCATACTCACTTATGTATCCCCCTCCTTCTAGCCTGATAATTCTGAGGGGGTCAGAATTTCATAGTAGACAGGACACCTCCTGGGGGAGACTAGAATATGAGCACACAAGGACCAACTTTCTTCTAAAAATCCCCTCGTGATCACTTGGCAATAATTTTCCCCAAGATGGCGTGGACACACCTCCTAAATGACCTTCACAGATTTCCTTCCTAAACTATAGCACGTTCGTCAACCTGTGTACCAATCAATCGCTGCTGCCTGCCTATTCCAGGCTCCTGTGGGTCCATGCCCCTTCTAGTCCCTCCCAGGGAAGGGGGAATCAGGCCCTTCTTGCACCCTACTGGGTATGTTTCTCCTCACCTGAGCACTCAGTTCCCCTGCTGCTGTCCACTACCTGCTAACATGAAAGATCTGGGTGTTGAGAAGCAGAATCCTTCCAGAAAGGCTAGGCGCCATCCACCCTCTTGAAGATTCAAGCCATAAGGCCTTGGAGTAGTTCTAAATGGGACTTGTCTCCTCAAAGTGAGGAGTTTCCTGGCCAATGCACCAAGTGTTGTAGCCATGCATTCTGGCTACAAACTCACTCAGAAGGACAATGCAGATGGTGGAGTGCAGTTTATAATACCAGGGGGCCCAAGGCAGAGTCTTCTGTCAGCCAAGGACCCCGACCAGTTTTTGGGAAAACTTTATATACCCTAAATGTACGTGCATTCCAAGGCCAAATTTGCCTGTTACTCCAGGTGTTTCTTGACTTCCTACTTTAGCATTCCAGTCCCCTATAATGAAAAGGACATCTTTTTTGGGTATCAGTTCTAAAAGGTCTTGTAGGTCTTCATAAAACCGTTCAACTTCAGCTTCTTCAGCATTACTGGTTGGGGCATAGACTTGGATAACTGTGATATTGAATGGTTTGCCTTGGAAACGAACAGAGATCATTCTGTCGTTTTTGAGATTGCATCCAAGTACTGCATTTCGGACTCTTTTGTTGACCATGATGGCTACTCCATTTCTTCTGAGGGATTCCTGCCCGCAGTAGTAGATATAATGGTCATCTGAGTTAAATTCACCCATTCCAGTCCATTTTAGTTCGCTGATTCCTAGAATGTCGACGTTCACCCTTGCCATCTCTTGTTTGACCACTTCCAATTTGCCTTGATTCATGGACCTGACATTCCAGGTTCCTATGCAATATTGTTCTTTACAGCATCGGATCTTGCTTCTATCACCAGTCACATGCACAACTGGGTATTGTTTTTGCTTTGGCTCCATCCCTTCATTCTTTCTGGAGTTATTTCTCCACTGATCTCCAGTAGCATATTGGGCACCTAACGACCTGGGGAGATTCTCTTTTGATATCCTATCATTTTGCCTTTTCATACTGTTCATGGGGTTCTCAAGGCAAGAATACTGAAGTGGCTTGCCATTCCCTTCTCCAGTGGACCACGTTCTGTCAGACCTCTCCACCATGACCCGCCCGCCTTGGGTTGCCCTGCAGGCATGGCTTGGTTTCATTGAGTTAGACAAGGCCCTGGTCCTAGTGTGATTAGATTGACTAGTTTTCTGTGAGTATGGTTTCAGTGTGTCTGCCCTCTGATGCCCTCTTGCAACACCTACCATCTTACTTGGGTTTCTCTTACCTTGGGCGTGGGTTGTCTCTTCACGGCTGCTCCTTACCTTGGACGAGGGGTATCTCCTTACCGCCGCAGTTCCTGACCTTCAACGTGGGACAGCTCCTCTAGGCCCTCCTGCGCCTGCGCAGCCCCTGCTCCTCGGGTTGCTCCTCCCGGCCGCCGGCCGTGGCCTCGGGCGTGGGTGGCTTCTCCCAGCTGCCGCCCCTGGCCTCGGGCTCAGGGTGGCTCCTCCGGGTCACCACCCCTGGCCTCGGGCGCAAGGTGGCTTCTCCCGGCCGCCCCTGGCCTCGGACGTGGGGTGTCTCTTCCTGGCCGCCCCTGACCTCGGACACGGGGTAGCTCCTCCCGGCCGCCGCCCTGACCTCAGACGCGGGGTGTCTCCTCCCGGCCGCCACTGACCTCAGACACAGGGTAGCTCCTCTCGGCCGTTCCTGCGCCGTCGCAGCCTGGCACTCTAGGTTGCTGCCCCTGACCTCGGACGTGGGGTAGCTTCTCTCGCCCGCGCTGAGTGCGCCGGCCCGGCTCTCGCAAGCGGCCCGCGCTGAGTGCGCCGGCCCGGCTCTCGCAAGCGGCCCGCGCTGAGTGCGCCGGCCCGGCTCTCGCAAGCGGCCCGCGCTGAGTGCGCCGGCCCGGCTCTCGCAAGCGGCCCGCGCTGAGTGCGCCGGCCCGGCTCTCGCAAGCGGCCCGCGCTGAGTGCGCCGGCCCGGCTCTCGCAAGCGGCCCGCGCTGAGTGCGCCGGCCCGGCTCTCGCAAGCGGCCCGCGCTGAGTGCGCCGGCCCGGCTCTCGCAAGCGGCCCGCGCTGAGTGCGCCGGCCCGGCTCTCGCAAGCGGCCCGCGCTGAGTGCGCCGGCCCGGCTCTCGCAAGCGGCCCGCGCTGAGTGCGCCGGCCCGGCTCTCGCAAGCGGCCCGCGCTGAGTGCGCCGGCCCGGCTCTCGCAAGCGGCCCGCGCTGAGTGCGCCGGCCCGGCTCTCGCAAGCGGCCCGCGCTGAGTGCGCCGGCCCGGCTCTCGCAAGCGGCCCGCGCTGAGTGCGCCGGCCCGGCTCTCGCAAGCGGCCCGCGCTGAGTGCGCCGGCCCGGCTCTCGCAAGCGGCCCGCGCTGAGTGCGCCGGCCCGGCTCTCGCAAGCGGCCCGCGCTGAGTGCGCCGGCCCGGCTCTCGCAAGCGGCCCGCGCTGAGTGCGCCGGCCCGGCTCTCGCAAGCGGCCCGCGCTGAGTGCGCCGGCCCGGCTCTCGCAAGCGGCCCGCGCTGAGTGCGCCGGCCCGGCTCTCGCAAGCGGCCCGCGCTGAGTGCGCCGGCCCGGCTCTCACAAGCGGCCCGCGCTGAGTGCGCCGGCCCGGCTCTCGCAAGCGGCCCGCGCTGAGTGCGCCGGCCCGGCTCTCGCAAGCGGCCCGCGCTGAGTGCGCCGGCCCGGCTCTCGCAAGCGGCCCGCGCCGAGTGCGCTGGCCCGGCTCTCGCAAGCGCTGAAGGAGGAGAGTGAAAAAGTTGGCTTAAAGCTCAACATTCAGAAAACGAAGATCATGGCATCTGGTCCCATCACTTCATGGGAAATAGATGGGGAAACAGTGGAAACAGTGTCAGACCTGTCTCTTATACACATCTAGATGTGTATAAGAGACAGGGGTGAACGTCGACATTCTAGCAATCAGCGAACTAAAATGGACTGGAATGGGTGAATTTAACTCAGATGACCATTATATCTACTACTGCGGGCAGGAATCCCTCAGAAGAAATGGAGTAGCCATCATGGTCAACAAAAGAGTCCGAAATGCAGTACTTGGATGCAATCTCAAAAACGACAGAATGATCTCTGTTCGTTTCCAAGGCAAACCATTCAATATCACAGTTATCCAAGTCTATGCCCCAACCAGTAATGCTGAAGAAGCTGAAGTTGAACGGTTTTATGAAGACCTACAAGACCTTTTAGAACTAACACCCAAAAAAGATGTCCTTTTCATTATAGGGGACTGGAATGCTAAAGTAGGAAGTCAAGAAACACCTGGAGTAACAGGCAAATTTGGCCTTGGAATGCGGAATGAAGCAGGGCAAAGACTAATAGAGTTTTGCCAAGAAAATGCACTGGTCATAGCAAACACCCTCTTCCAGCAACACAAGAGAAGACTCTACACATGGACATCACCAGATGGTCAACACCGAAATCAGATTGATTATATTCTTTGCAGCCAAAGATGGAGAAGCTCTATACAGTCAACAAAAACAAGACCAGGAGCTGACTGTGGCTCAGATCATGAACTCCTTATTTCCAAATTCAGACTTAAATTGAAGAAAGTAGGGAAAACCGCTAGACCATTCAGGTATGACCTAAATCAAATCCCTTATGATTATACAGTGGAAGTGAGAAATAGATTTAAGGGCCTAGATCTGATAGACAGAGTTCCTGATGAACTATGGAATGAGGTTCGTGACATTGTACAGGAGACAGGGATCAAGACCATCCCCATGGAAAAGAAATGCAAAAAAGCAAAATGGCTGTCTGGAGAAGCCTTACAAATAGCACTGAAAAGAAGAGAGGCGAAAAGCAAAGGAGAAAAGAAAAGATATAAGCATCTGAATGCAGAGTTCCAAAGAATAGCAAGAAGAGATAAGAAAGCCTTCTTCAGCAATCAATGCAAAGAGATAGAGGAAAACAACAGAATGGGAAAGACTAGAGATCTCTTCAAGAGAATTGGAGATACCAAGGGAACATTTCATGCAAAGATGGGCTCGATAAAGGATAGAAATGGTATGGACCTAACAGAAGCAGAAGATATTAAGAAGAGGTGGCAAGAATACACAGAAGAACTGTACAGAAAAGATCTTCACGACCCAGATAATCATGAGGATGTGATCACTAATCTAGAGCCAGACATCTTGGAATGTGAAGTCAAGTGGGCCTTAGAAAGCATCACTAAGAACAAAGCTAGTGGAGGTGATGGAATTCCCGTTGAGCTGTTTCAAATCCTGGAAGATGATGCTGTGAAAGTGCTGCACTCAATATGCCAGCAAATTTGGAAAACTCAGCAGTGGCCACAGGACTGGAAAAGGTCAGTTTTCATTCCAATTCCAAAGAAAGGCAATGCCAAAGAATGCTCAAACTACCGCACAATTGCACTCATCTCACACGCTAGTAAAGTAATGCTCAAAATTCTCCAAGCCAGGCTTCAGCAATATGTGAACCGTGAACTCCCTGATGTTCAAGCTGGTTTTAGAACAGGCAGAGGAACCAGAGATCAAATTGCCAACATCCGCTGGATCATGGAAAAAGCAAGAGAGTTCCAGAAAAACATCTATTTCTGCTTTATTGACTATGCCAAAGCCTTTGACTGTGTGGATCACAATAAACTGTGGAAAATTCTGAAAGAGATGGGAATACCAGACCACCTAACCTGCCTCTTGAGAAATCTGTATGCAGGTCAGGAAGCAACAGTTAGAACTGGACATGGAACAACAGACTGGTTCCAAATAGGAAAAGGAGTACGTCAAGGCTGTATATTGTCTCCCTGCTTATTTAACTTATATGCAGAGTACATCATGAGAAACGCTGGACTGGAAGAAACACAAGCTGGAATCAAGATTGCCGGGAGAAATATCAATAACCTCAGATATGCTGATGACACCACCCTTATGGCAGAAAGTGAGGAGGAGCTAAAAAGCCTCTTGATGAAAGTGAAGGAGGAGAGCGAAAAAGTTGGCTTAAAGCTCAACATTCAGAAAACGAAGATCATGGCATCCGGTCCCATCACTTCATGGGAAATAGATGGGGAAACAGTGGAAACAGTGTCAGACTTTATTTTTTTGGGCTCCAAAATCACTGCAGATGGTGACTGCAGCCATGAAATTAAAAGACGCTTACTCCTTGGAAGAAAAGTTATGACCAACCTGGATAGTATATTCAAAAGCAGAGACATTACTTTGCCGACTAAGGTCCGCCTAGTCAAGGCTATGGTTTTTCCTGTGGTCATGTATGGATGTGAAAGTTGGACTGTGAAGAAAGCTGAGCGCCGAAGAATCGATGCTTTTGAACTGTGGTGTTGGAGAAGACTCTTGAGAGTCCCTTGGACTGCAAGGAGATCCAACCAGTCTGTTCTGAAGGAGATCAGCTCTGGGATTTCTTTGGAAGGAATGATGCTAAAGCTGAAACTCCAGTACTTCGGGCACCTCATGCAAAGAGTTGACTCATTGGAAAAGACTCTGAGGCTGCAAGGGATTGGGGGCAGGAGGAGAAGGGGACGACAGAGGATGAGATGGCTGGATGGCATCACTGACTCGATGGACGTGAATCTAAGTGAACTCCGGGTGTTGGTGATGAACAGGGAGGCCTGGCATGCTGTGATTCATGGGGTCGCAAAGAGTTGGACACGACTGAGCAACTGAACTGAAGTGTGTGTGCACAAACCCACCTCCCCAAATTCCCTGACAATCAAAGTTAACCTAGTGATTCATATGCTTCAATCCTAGGCAGTTAACAGTGGGCAATTATCAATAGGCCTGTGGTCATACCCCAATAAGCATAATAGAATGTATGATTCTATTCAGTTACACAGAAAGTTAGGGTATTCTTTTAGCAACGGAGAGCCCTGACGCTCTTCATTCTGGGGGCCTGGCTTTCCAGTTGATATGTCGTTTCCATAGATACTGGGCATATAGCTCAAAGTCCACAGTCCAGCCCAAGATGGAGTCCTGTTTTCAAGACAGAACCTGTTCTGTTTCCTCCTTCAATAGCACTAGAGGAATTTGTATCTTTAGGTATGTCATGCAAGTGTATGTTCCTTGAATTTTTGTCTTGTCACAACAAAGATTTGGAGTGATGGACATTAAAGCCCCCTCGGCGTGTCACAGCTCTCAGGTCTTGGATAGACTGTGTTATAGCTCTCATGTCTTGAATGGACCATGTCATAGCTCTTAGACAAATCAGTGTTACAGCTTTATTTTATTTAGAAGATAGCAGGAAAATCCATCTTTGAGGCGTGAGGGCACGTTGATCTAAAGACAGGAGGAGAAGAGCGCCCCAGCGCGCGGGAGAGAGAGAGAGCTCGCTTTGGTGCTTCTATTTATACATTTATCTCTCCCTGGGCCTGTCCTGTGTAAATTGGGCCAGCCAGGGGTGTTGTTTGTTTTACCTGAGGTCCTCAGTCAGGTCCTCGGACCTTCTTTTGTTTCATTTTCACAGGCTTTTCCCTTCCTCGTCTTGTAGCCACCACCATTTTGGACTCCTTTTCCCTGTCCTACCTACCTAACAGGTAGAAGGATACAGATATAGAAGGGAGGGTTGCTTCATTGTAGAGTTCTCAGATGAAATAAAGTTCTCTCTGTGCAGTGCTTACCCTGAACCATCAGACATTTATCAGTGGTGTCATATCACATCATCTGGCCCGGCAGAGTCTGGACTTGCCCTAGGAAGGAGCAGCTGGCCTAATCCTACGCTCCAGAATCAGCTGTTTCTACTGGGAGATGACGGGTTTCCCAGGTGGCCAACGTGGGTTTGATCCCTGCGTTGTGAAAATCCCCTCGAGCAGGAAATGACAACCCACTCCAATATTCTTGCCTGAGAAGTCCCTGGGGAATCCCAGAGGAGCCTGGCAGGCTACAGTTCAAGGGGTCGCAAGAGTCAGACATGACTTCATGGCCAAACAGCAGCAACAGTGACAAGTGGGATCTGATGGGCAATGGGGGTGGTGGTGTTGAAGTCCATGGAAGTTGTTTAGTCTGTATCTAGGGCACAGTATGATGGGGAGAAAAGCAACAGCAGGTACCATCCAGCTGAGTGATAAGTGGAAAAGGGTGGGGCGGGTCTCAGATGAGGAGTAGGGTGACCTAAAATGTGGACGAGACAGACACAAGGAATCTGGGTCAAGTGACAGCCAGGAGACCAGCTGAGCAACCAGTTGGTGTCTGGGAGTGAGGTACAGATTTCCAGGTGGGAAGGCCAGGGGTCTCCAAATGGAGGAAATAGGCTGCAAGTGTCAGACATTTTCTCTCTCTTTAGCGGCAGGAGGAAACAAACTAGTATTACATTTTTTCCCCCTACTCTATATGAATTTAAAAAGAGGTTTCTCTATAAAATTCTGTGTGTCCCTAATGACAGCTGGTTCCACCTGAACTTAACTTTTCTCAAACCTTGAGCTAACCAATGCATTTTTCTTATGGAAATGATTGTCTTAAGCTATGTTAATGTGCTGTGTATTTACCCCAGACTATGTCTTCAATTTGGTTCCCCTAAAGGCTCAGTATTCTTGCCTGGAGAATTTCAGGGATGGGGGAGCCTGGTGGGCTGCCATCTATGGGGTCACACAGAGTCGGACACGACTGAAGTGACTTAGCAGCAGCAAAAGCTCAGAACTGACTTGACAGATGCTATACATTGTTCTCCTAATCTATGTTAATGAAATTATATATTTGTATGGAAATCTGCCTTTCTTCAAGATTCAAGACAATCTATGGCCTGGGATTATTCACTTGGTGCCAAGGTTATCTCAAAATGCATCTTGTAGGTGAGGGGCCTGGTGCCATCCTCTGAATTTTGAGACATTTCCTTTCTTTAATTAGCAGACTGCTAGAAACTATATAACATCCAGCTAAAGACTAGCAGAGGGGTACTCTTTCTGCCCCCTTCTGATGCCTATGTCAGAGGCTTTCTCTATATATTTTATATTTTAATAAAACTTTATTACACAAAAGCTCTGAGTGATCAGGCTTCATCTCTGGCCCTGGATTGAATTCTTCTCCTCCAGAGGCCAAGAATCCTGGCATCTTTCGTGGTTCAGCAACAACATTTCAAGAGGCCTGACAACAAAGGCAAGGTCCTATCACTAAGCTGGGCTCAGATTCCAGTAAAGAGAAGGCTGGTCGACCAGAAAGTCTTGACCTAGAAACCGAATCAGGGTGGTGCAAAGGGGAGGGAGACTTGGAAATTAGTTGTCTCCTAGGTATGGCTCTTCAGTTACAAGCAACAATAATTGAGGCAGGCTTGCTTAAGCAGAAAGAAAGCTAAAACAAACACGAGCTTACTAGAAGGATTTGGAGCACACTCGTTTCTCATTGCTGCTTTAACAGATTCCCACAAACACAGTGCTTTAGACCGATATTTCATTGTATATATGTACCACATCTTTATCCATTCATTTATCGATGGACATTTAGTTTGCTTCCACATCCTGGCTATTGTAAATAGTGCCTAAATGAACATTAGGATACATGTGTCTTTTTGTCATGCAGGAGATCCTGGTTCAATCTCTGGGTTGAGAAGATTCTCTGGAGAAGGGAATGACAACCCACAGCAGTATTTTTGCCTGGAGAATTCCACGGACAGAGGAGCCTGGTGGGCTACAGTTTAAGGCGTGCAAAGAGTCAGACATGACTGAGTGACTAACACTTTCACTTTTCATGCCCAATAGTGGGATTGCTGGGTCATATTGAAGGAGGAAACACAACAGGCTCTATCTTGAAAAGATGACTCCATCTTGGGCTGGACTGTGGATTTTGAGCTATATGCCCAGTATCAATGGAAACCACATGCCAACCGGAAAACCAGACCTCTGGAAAGAAGAGCCCAGGGCTCTCCATTGCCTAAAAAAATACCCTAATTATCTGTGTAACCGAATAGAATCACACATTCTATTGTGCTTATTGGGGTATGACCACAGGCCTATTGATAATTGTCCACTGTTAACTACCTAGGCTTAAACCATATGATCATGGGTTAACTTTGATTGTATCTTTCTTTTTCCTTTGTTCAGACTAGTTTCAGGAAACCTTATATACTTAGGGTATATAACGTTTTCCCAAAAACTGGTTGGGGTCCTTGGCTAAGAGGAGATTCTGCCTTGGGCCTGCCGGTGTAGTAAACTGCACTCCACTATCTTCATTGTCCTTCTGAGTGAGTTTGTTTCCCAGAACACGTGGCTACAACAATATGGTAGTTTCATTTCTAGTTTTTCAAGGAATCTCCATACACTGTCCATAGTGGCTGTATCAATTTACATTCCCACCAAGGTAGTACATCTTAATCAAACTCTCTACAAGATACCTCCTTACATTTCAAAGAGGCAGTGAAGGTCCTTCAAGTCAAGTTGAGGAGGTGATCTCAGGTTAAGGGTGTGTGGGTGCTGGGCAGGAAAACAAAGCGATGCTTTCCCGAATCCCCTCATATGTAACTATGACTATGCCATCACCCCAGTCTGTGAGGGTCAAGAGGGACGATACCCCAGGAAAGAGCTTTGGCAAGGTCAGCTGTTTCTCTTTCTGATCTGAGGATGCTGGTGACCAATATCAGGCCAGCAGGGGAAAAAACGTATTTGGATTTTCAGCATTTGAAAATGTGTCCATGTGACAGTGATGTTTGGGGACAAGGGGAGGGTGTGTCTTCTTAACATCATGGAAACTCTTTGCAGCCAAGACATAACTTCAAATTAATCTTCAAGCCAAGCAGGGCTGTCTCCTAACAGTGGGAATTCTGGCTCCCTTATGGGAGAGAGACAAGCTCAGTGACTGTGGTCTTGAGGAGGTCACATTGTGGACCAAATGGAGACAGGCGTAGCCCCGACTTCATCCTCTTCCCCTGTCGTTTCTACCTGGTGTCAGGTAGCAAATCGCTGTGGTGCATGTAGTAGGTTGTGTGGGCTTCCAGTGAGGCTGCACGGAGATTACAAACATACCCTCCCCCTGCAGAAGCAGATTCCTGTGTGCTCTGATTATTATTGGAAACTCAGGTGATCACACAGGTGTGGTACCCCACTTAGTGCTGTGAGCTGCTCCCCACACCGTGACCAGCAACCCTCCTTTACACTTATTTTTTTTTCTACAAATAATAAATGCTGGAGAAGATGTGGAGAACATGAAATCCTCCTACTCTCCTTTAAGTCTCAATGGTTTATCTTATGTTATTTCTCTGTCATTCTGTAGGAACTCTGTTCATACTTCAAGGGAAAAATAATGAAGCCTCTCTCTGACCTAACCACTCTCTCCATCAGATTTCATATCTACTTGCCAATGTCTGCTAATGTATCAGACTCTTACATATGCAATGTTATTTTTTCTCTACAAAAATCCTATGGCAGATTTCACTAGTAGCAAAAAAATATCTGAAATATTCAGGATCTCACCCAAGTTCTTACCAATAGTAATCAGCAAATTCAGAAATTGAACTGCATCCATATATTCTGACATCAACAGATTTTACACTATGATATTTTGATACTTTTTAAAAAGTCTCTGAAGAAAATTACCTTATTCTTTCTTTGTATTTCAATAACATATGTTCCCTTTTTAGTCCCATTACTGTAAATTGCTTGAGGCTAGAACCTAGACAGCATATTGAAAAGCAGAGACATTACTTTGCCAACAAAGGTCCATCTAGTCAAGGCTATGGTTTTTCCAACGGTCATGTATGGATGTGAGAGTTCGACTGTGAAGAAAGCTGAGCACTGAAGAACTGATGCTTTTGAAGTGTGGTGTTGGAGAAGACTCTTGAGAGTCCCTTGGACTGCAAGGAGATCCAACCAATCCATTCTAAAGGAGATCAGTCCTGGGTGTTCATTGGAAGGAACGATGCTAAAGCTGAAACTCCAAGATGTTGGCCACCTCATGCGAAGAGCTGACTCTTG
>SJYX01003296.1:172718-184416 GCA_006410675.1 Oreotragus oreotragus | reverse complement strand
TTGGACTGCAAGGAGATCCAACCAATCCATTCTAAAGGAGATCAGTCCTGGGTGTTCTTTGGAAGGACTGATGCTAAAGCTGAAACTCCAATACTTTGGCCACCTGATGCGAGGAGTTGACTCACTGGAAAAGACCCTGATGTTGGGAGGGATTGGGGGCAGGAGGAGAAGGGGACGACAGAGGATGAGATGGCTGGATGACATCACTGACTTGATGGACGTGAGTCTGAGTGAACTCCGAGAGTTGGTGATGGACAGGGAGGCCTGGTGTGCTGCGATTCATGGGGTCGCAAAGAGTCATGAGATTGCAAAGAGTCGACCGAACGACTGAACTGAATTGAACTGAGAGACATGGCTGTGCTCATTCCTATCCTGTACAGGGAGGGGTTCACACAGTGCTGGAATACAGTGAATGCTTAACATTTGTTAAATTGAAACTGTCGGAAGTATGTTCCAACATCTAGTTCCTAAAGAGCCTGAGGTTTTCCATGCAGGACGTTAATGGCTCTTGTGTTGTTGGCACTGAAAAGGGGACCTCAGCCTCTGAGCGCGTGCAGGCTGAGTCCAGGAGGTGGGTGATCAACCCTGGTGCATGACCCACCATCTACGCACTGCTCCCTCTTCCAGAGGCTATCGGTATCCTTCGATACCGATAAATAATCTGAATCACTAACTGTAAATAATCTGTAATCACTAACCAGCCCAATCTAATTCAGAACTTGCAAGTGGCAACAAAGAGACAGCCCATGCAGGCATCTGACATAAACCCAGTGTCGGAGTTGAATAGGTCTGATTTGTTCTGCTCCAAATGAGAGCTACGTTTCTAACTATATGCTATGGACTGAATGTTTGTGCCCCCCCCGACCAAAACTCAGCCCTAAACCCCAACACGTTGGTATTTGTAGGTGAGGCTTTGAGAGTTGAGTGTGTCATGAGTCTGAACGAGATTACTGCCCTTATGGGAAGAGTTGCGAGCAAGATAATCTCTCAGGAAGCAGGAAGGCAGCCATGCCTAAAGCAAATAAAGAGCCCTCACTGAGAATCTGACCATGCTGGCACCTGACCTTGGACTTCTAGCATCTAGATGCATGAGAAATAGATGTTACTGTGTAAGCCACTCAGTCTATTTTTTACAGCAACCCCAATCAACTAAGACAATATAAAACAATGTTGGAGCGTGGGGTGCGAGACGTGAGCGACCAACTGCAGGGAAGACAGCACACGCCAAAGCTCAAACTCGACACGTGCCCACCTCTGCAGGAGTTCCACCGTTTCCAGGTACGCCGGAGCCCGAGAATGCCAAGGCATATATGGAATGTCAAAGACAAGCAAGAAAGACGGGACTCTATAATGAGACTCCAAAGGCAGGCATTCTGAGATGGGATCCGGTGTTAGCTAGCTAAAGAGAAGGCAGTCCTGGGCAAGCTCTTTCTCTTCTTCCCCTTCAAATGTCAAGGGGAAAAAAACCGAATCACTTGTTTTGATGCTCCCTCTAGCTCTTATAGTTTGTAACTCTCATCTCTGGCCAGGCCATATTGAGTGCATTTAATAATATTGAGTGAGCCTTTGAGATCACCAAGAGGCAAAAATTGTTTGAAGTTTTCACTTTGGTATTTGTAGGTGAGGCTTTGAGAGTTGAGTGTGTCATGAGTCTGAACGAGATTACTGCCCTTATGGGAAGAGTTGCGAGCGAGATAATCTCTCAGGAAGCAGGAAGGCAGCCATGCCTAAAGCAAATAAAGAGCCCTCACTGAGAATCTGACCATGCTGGCACCTGACCTTGGACTTCTAGCATCTAGATGCATGAGAAATAGATGTTACTGTGTAAGCCACTCAGTCTATTTTTTACAGCAACCCCAATCAACTAAGACAATATAAAACAATGTTGGAGCGTGGGGTGCGAGACGTGAGCGACCAACTGCAGGGAAGACAGCACACGCCAAAGCTCAAACTCGACACGTGCCCACCTCTGCAGGAGTTCCACCGTTTCCAGGTACGCCGGAGCCCGAGAATGCCAAGGCATATATGGAATGTCAAAGACAAGCAAGAAAGACGGGACTCTATAATGAGACTCCAAAGGCAGGCATTCTGAGATGGGATCCGGTGTTAGCTAGCTAAAGAGAAGGCAGTCCTGGGCAAGCTCTTTCTCTTCTTCCCCTTCAAATGTCAAGGGGAAAAAAACCGAATCACTTGTTTTGATGCTCCCTCTAGCTCTTCTAGTTTGTAACTCTCATCTCTGGCCAGGCCATATTGAGTGCATTTAATAATATTGAGTGAGCCTTTGAGATCACCAAGAGGCAAAAATTGTTTGAAGTTTTCACACACCCTTTTATTTCCTATGAAATGTTACACTCAAACAATACTTAGCTATATAACCAGAAATACTTTCATCTCTGTGTCCAAAAGTGGAAAATGTAATTGCCTGTGCTCACATTGCAGATGAATAGCTAAGTGTGTCCAAGTCTCAGGGCAGCCTCTGCGATAAATATGTGGGTGTGTTTCCAGCACTGACTCTTTCTTGCGTTTCCCAGGACAAAGATGAAAGCTATTGATTACATTTACCCAAGCCTCCCGGGGCATATTTCTTTAAATTTTGCCCAAGAACAGTCCACTGGGAGAATCCTATTAGACTTTAAACAAAGGAACACATCTCCCTATATAGGTTAAGAACACATATATCCAATAAGTCAACTCTCAGGCTCTGATAACTGGATGAACTTCAAACATGGAGATAAGTTATAAGAATGTGTGCAGACTACTTTGGAATTTCTTAAGAATCATGGAGTATATATTACATTTTCTATTCCTAAGAGAAGAAAACAATATTTTAATACTGGTTCTAAGTGAATTTTAGGACCACCTAACATCCACCTAAGAAGGTTTTTTTAAAGCATCCTCACAATAGTCTATGATTTTACTGGTATAAGAAATTACAATAAGAATGCATATGAAGTTCACTGATGAAAATTTTTTCCATTTGACATATCTATAGAAAGATACTTAAAAGTTGTGATCCTGAGAAATGGGACATCTCCATCAGTCAGGCATTGAAAAGAATTTAAAAAAAACATGGCACCTAACTGCCCTCTTCTATAGGTATCTAAAAGATGACCTTCAACTCAAGCAGAGAATTTAAGACAGCCCAAATCCTTCCTGTTTCACTCAATAAGAATCTAATGCTGTCTGTGGTTATAGGTGAGTGGACAGCAATTAGAGGTAATATCATCTGCCAGTCAACTCTTAGGGAAGGATAAAAAAGAAGAACTTGAAATACTACTTGACCAGTGCATTTTTGCATTCTGAAACGTTCATGCTACAATTTTTTGGCTGAGGCTACTTCAGCTGTAAAGATTACATTTTCTCGTTTGGAAACATCACCTATTGAACAATGCCTGAAGGAAAAAAACCCAGCTGTGTGGAAACTGTATCTAAAAGATGACCTTCAACTCAAGCAGAGAATTTAAGACAGCCCAAATCCTTCCTGTTTCACTCAATAAGAATCTAATGCTGTCTGTGGTTATAGGTGAGTGGACAGCAATTAGAGGTAATATCATCTGCCAGTCAACTCTTAGGGAAGGATAAAAAAGAAGAACTTGAAATACTACTTGACCAGTGCATTTTTGCATTCTGAAACGTTCATGCTACAATTTTTTGGCTGAGGCTACTTCAGCTGTAAAGATTACATTTTCTCGTTTGGAAACATCACCTATTGAACAATGCCTGAAGGAAAAAAACCCAGCTGTGTGGAAACTGTTCTGCAGCAACACGTATCAGGTTTAATTAACACAGGTTTGGCCTGAGAGCACACATTCTCTTTAAAACATTGCAATATACCTATCTACAACCTAAAGAAAACCATGTTTGTTCCAGGAGGGGAAGTTAATATTATCTTCACCAACAGTGGATCTCAAATTTTTTTGACCTCAGGATCCCCCGGAGGACTGGTGAAAACACAGATTGCTGGAGCCCTCTCGCGAAGCCTCTGATTCAGCAGCAACAGGGGTGGAGCCTGCGAACTTGCATTTCTGACACATTCCCAGGTGACATTCCTGGGCCTGCCAGGGACCACGCTTTGAGAAGCCCTGAAGGAGAGGATTCAACTCTGACTTAGGATTTGGAAAGCCAAGGGTCTAGAGCTTAGTCATGCCTCTGACATGTAGTTCAAGTTACATAACCTTTCTCAGCTGGGCAACTTTGTCCCTCTGCAGTAGACAGGATTCTTAAAGTCTCTTCACATCAAAGATTTATGCTTCTTCAGCTGACTCACCTTCTAACAAGTGGAACTTCTTGAGTATATTGCAAATACCCCCATGTACAAGCCATCTGCTTTTCAACTCCAAATGTTGTGATGTGACTGTTAGTGTGATGAGTAGCTAACCAACTTTTACTTCTATGCTTCCCAAAAGCATCCAAAAGTACATCTTTTCCTCCATGTGCTTGCTCTTGTATTTAAAGGTTTCTATAACTTTATGTGGAGAAGGAAATGGCAGCCCACTCCAGTATTCTTGCCGAGAGAATCCCAGGGACAGAAGAGCCTAGTGGGCTGCTGTCTATGGGGTCGCACAGAGTCAGACGCAACTGAAGCAACTTAGCAGCAGCAGCAGCAGTATAACTTTATATAGGGCTTCCCTGGGGGCTTAGTGGTAAAGAATTTGCCTGCCAAAGCAGAAGACACTGGAGATGCAGGTTTGATCCATGGGTCGGGAAGACTCCCCTGGAGAAGGAAGCAGCAACCCACTCCAGTATTCTTGCCTGGGAAATCCCACGAGCAGAGGAGCCTGGTGGGCTACAGACGATGGGGTTGCAAAGAGCTGGACATGATGAGCAACCGAGCTTGCATGCGCACATAACTGCATATGGGGAATTTTAAAACATGCTTCAGTTCTTATATCAAAAACACTTTAGAAGTTTCCCACTCTGCCCCCTACCCTCAACTCCTTAATAGTTACTAGGTTCCAAATGGATTAAAGTCCAGTATTGATTTACTCAAATTGTTCCCTCTTGGCATCTGGAACATAACCAAGTAGTTCCAATGGCTAATTGATATCTTACCACCTAAGAATGATTTACCAAATCGAAACATATTTGTGCATCTAAATTCTTCATTGGCAGAGACCATCTTGGACCTTCTCTATCAATTGGGTTTCTACTATTATTGATTAAAAAAAAAAAACACACAAACCAAGGTGCCACATCCTTTGGGAGGTTAGGAAGAAGAGTGTCCTGACTCAGCATTCTAAATCAGGTCAGGGAAAGTATCCAACCAAGCAGATGCAAACTCCACACTATGTCAAATTCAGTTTGGAGACTGCTTTGTCAGAGTTCCCTACGACCCAAACTTAACAGCAAATAGAAAGACAAATTCACCCGCAACGTGGTGACAGAGGACAATCAGCCCAGCGGCCACAGGGCCACACTGCTGCAATTTGCCTCTGCGAGCTGCTTCGTCGTCAGATTGAGTGCAAGTGGGACAAACTGCTGACATACAACAGACGCGCTGGGAGCTGACTGCTAGGATGAAAGGAACTGCCGCTGGACCGCTCTGAAAATCAAGAAACAAGAGATGGCTCACTTTGCAAAAGAGCTTCATGCAGCTAGCCCATACATGCTTTTATTATAGTTCAGAGAATTGCTGAATTTTAGAGCTGCCAAGGACCTTAGCAATCATGACTGCCATTTCTCAGCCCTTTTCCCCACCATTTCCTTTTGTACACCAATACCTTAAAATATTTCTTTCCTTAGTTTCTCTCCTTGGCCTCTTATTCACTGGACTCTCTCTCTAGATAACTTTATCACTTTTACATGAATGACATAAGTGTTTATCTCCAATCCTGACCCTGTCTCTAAGCTCCAGTATGCATGTATGCTCCGTTGCTCAGTCATGTCTGACTCTTTGCAAAACCATGGACTGTAGCCCACCAGGCTCCTCTGTCCATGGGATTCTCCAGGCAAGAATACTGGAGTGGGTTGCCATACCCTCCTCCAGGGGATATTCCCAAACCAGGAATCAAACTGGTATTTCCTGCATCTCCTGCATTGGCAGGTGGAATTTTAACCACTGAGCCACCTGGGAAGTCCTCCAGGCCCCAGACTCTGACATTAAATGGCTGCAGACACCTCTGTACAGATGTCTCAATAGTGACTTTAACTCAGCATGCACAAGCGTGAGCTCACCATCCCCCCCGCCAAGCCACTCACTTTACTGCATCCCAGAGTCTGGTTAATGAGAGCTCGCACTGTGCTTGCAGTCATCTGGCACAGACCCTCTGAGCCCACCTCTGCCCATCGTCTGTCACCCACTCCACCCCTACAATACCCTCTCTTGTCCACGCCTCCCATCTGGATCTGGGCCACAGTCATGCTAGGATACCTTCCATTGCCAAACTCCCTTCACACCCTGGACAGAGCTGCTTTCCTAGGACACGGCTCAGCTCTGATGTCACCTCTCCTCTGGCTTCCTGTTGGCCCGCACCCCGCAGGCCTCCAAGTCTTATAACTACCCAGCCGTGAGAGGGGAGAAACAGCCCAGAGACCTAACCACTCCATGTGAGTAAATCCAAGCCAGCATGAGTCTTCCTAGTGGCTCAGACAGTAAAGAATCTGCCTGCAATGCAGGAGACCTGTTTGATCCCTGGGTCAGGCAGATACCCTGGAGAATGGAATGGCAACCCACTTCAGTATTGTTGCCTGGAGAATCCCATAGACAGAGGAGCTTGGGGCCTAGTGGGCTATAGTCCATGGGGTTGCAAAGGGTCAGACACATGTGAGCAACTAACACACACAAGCCAGCATGCTAAGGATGGTAAGTACACAGATTACTGTCTTTCCAACTAACAGTCATCCTACAACCAGAGATGAAACCACCATAGATACATCCTAGACTCACTAGACCTAACCCAGGCCATCTACTGACTGCACGTAGTGACCAGGCCCACCTGATCTCAGTGAAGCCTTGCCCACAGGTGCAGAGCCACCCAGCCAACCTGCGGGCTTGTGGTTAATAACAAATGCTAACTGCTTATGATTTTAAGCCACCAAGTTTTGAGATGGTTGCTTATGCATCGATAGCTAACTGATACACACCCACAAAGGGAGAAATTCTGCTTCTAGATTTATTGTGCAGAAAATCTTGCCCAGCTACCCATGACTATTGCAGCTTGCTTGTAACTTTGAGACAAAGGTTGTTTGGACTCATCAGAGAAGCTTATTCATTAAATTGTGGTATAGCCATGCAGTGGATGGCAACGACTCTGTAGAACAGAGCAAGAAAGCTCTGGATGCACTTATATGGAAGGTATAAAAAAGATATACTTGCACATAAAAAAGCAAGTTTCAGAACAATGTTTATAATATGCTATCATGTGGGAGAAAAAGATAAAAGTTTCACTGTATATATACAAAATAAGTTATTTGGAAAGATACCCAAAACAGAAACTGTTGGTTGCCTCCTGGAAAATAAACTGAATAACTAGGATCAAGAGTTACACAGATGATTTTTACTAGATTCTTTCATCTTTTGAACATTGCCCCAGTTTAACATATTACTTGTTTGAAAGATAGGTCATTTTTCGAAGTGGCCCCAAAGACGTTGTACTTGCCCACACCTGGGCTTTTGGAAACATGAATATCTCTACCTGGATAAGACTCAGGATTTTGTAAAGAGAGTGTGTGTGTGTGTGTGTTAGTCGCTTACTCGTGTCCGCCTATTTGTGACCCCATCGACTGTAGCCTGTCGATGGGATGGAGGACAGGCTCCTCTGTCCATGGGATTCTTGAGGCAAGAATACTGGATGGAGTGGGTCGCCACTCCTTCACCAGGGGATCTTACCAACCCAGGGATCAAACCTGGGTTGCCCGCACTACGGGCAGATTCTTTACCGTCTGAGCCATAACCATAGAAACAGGGACCTTTGGAGTCATCTATCTCAAGTTTGACTCAATACATGTCAAGCTAGATGGTCATGAGCCCTGCTTGACCCTCTGTTGTGACAGGGAGCTCACTCCAGCACTCTATGCATGGACTGATAGAAACACAGGCCTGCCTCTAAGAACAGACACTTTGATGAGTCCAAAGTGATTTCCTTACAGAAAGAGCATTGAGAGATGAAGATCCTGTTACTGCATTATTTCTTTATTGTGAATAAACAGAAATAATTTAAATCATCAACAATAAGAGGAAGGTTAAATAAACCAGGGCCCACCCAGAAGACAGAATGGTGTGCAGCTGTTATGAAGAATTTTTTACACCCTTGGATTATGCCATTATGAAAAACAGAAAAAAGTTAAGATGCAAGATTGTCCTAAGATACCAACTATGATAAAGAAAAAAGTCCTTAAAGAAGCAAAAGAGAAGGACCTGAAAGGAGACATGCCAACAGTTACAGTAGCTGTTTGCATTCATTTTCCCTCACGTACTTTACATTAACTCCTAACTATTTAATAAGGTTTACATATAATGTTTAAAGTCCATATATACCAATATATAAAGGAAAATGTTAAAGATGCATTCTTTGCCAACTGATTATGAGTAGAGGATATAGAGTGAAGAATAAGAATAATATTAATCCTATAATCAAGATTTGTTAAGTGCTTTAACAAATAACCTCAATATCTCAGCAAAATGGGTTTCCCAGGTGGTGCTAGTGATAAACAATTCACCTGTCAGTGCAGGAGACTCAGTCCTGAAGACTCAATGCAGGTTCGATCCCTGGGTCAGGAAGATCCCCTGGAGCAGGAAATGGCAACCCACTCCAGTATTCTTGCATGAAAAACCCCATGGACAGAGGAGCCTGGCAGGCTACAGTCCAAGAGGTCATAAAGAGTCAGACATGGCTGAGCACACACATACACACGCTCAACATAAAAAGGCTTTCCCTTGTCCATTTAAAACCCAGCACAGTGGGTGGGGGTCTCCATCCCATGTGGTCACTGAGGACCCAGCCTCCAGACAGCTGCTGGCTCAGCCTTCCTCCACGTCCTTATGCGGAGATGCTAGGGTCCAGGCCCAGCCTTGACTCTCTCTGGCTGGCCCTCAGCACATGGCCTGCATCGCAGAGGGGGCAAAGCGTGCAGCCGGGGGGCTGGGAGAAGGCAGCTGTGGGCTCCATGGACCTCCAGCTGGCACCGACTGTTACCAGAAAGGCTTGTGGAGGTGGAGGATTCTGGACCATTTCTTAAGAACTGAGAAAGATGCCAACTGGAAAAATTAGCAAAGGGGCTAGTCTAGCAGGATAACTTGTCATGACACCTACAGAGAAAGGTAACTGTGTAAATCATTTTTCAAGGGCAAAATAACAAAAAAAAAAAAGAGCCAATCTCTACATTTTGTACTTTAAATCAAAGTTAGGAAAATGTGCTTTAGAATCTAAAAACCTAACAGGGCTACATCCCACTTTCCGCTTCGCCTCTCTGTCTCTAGAGTGATCTTCAGCAAATTAGGGATCAAAACTTAGCAATCTCATGTGTAAAATGAACGTAATTGTGTCTAACTCACAATACTATTTACTGTTTGGTGTCAGTAAAATACAGAGGATGCATTTAACAAAGGAGAGCTATTATAATCATGTACTGTCACAATACAGAATCAAGTCTGATTCAAATTTTCTAAGTGATTAAGATGTATAAATATCTTAAATTTATAATTCACTCATCACCCTCTATTCCCAGCCCTTAAGAAATATAGGACAGAGAAAAATGAAATAATTATTTTCCACTTCAATAATCAAAAAGGTGAATTACTGAGCATATAAAGGGAACATATTTGACTTACCATTTAAAGAATGGCTTAATGAGACAATAATTACAAACTTACTGACTGTAGTTATATTATGTGGTTTTATCAAAACATATTGTCATTTGTGTAAGAAATTTTAGTATTTCTAAGTTTCAATCACTTATACACACAGTATTGATGCTTTCGAACTGTGGTGTTGGAGAAGATTCTTGAGAGTCCCTTGGACTGCAAGGAGATCTAACCAGTCCATTCTAAAGGAGATCAGCCTTGGGTGTTCTTTGGAAGGAATGATACTAAAAGCTGAAACTCCAGTACTTTGGCCACCTCATGCAAAGAGTTGACTCATTGGAGAAGACTCTGATGCTGGGAGGGAATGCGGGCAGGAGGAGAAGGGGACGACTGAGGATGAGATGGCTGGATGGCATCACCGACTCGATGGATGTGAGTTTGAGTGAACTCCGGGAGATGGTGATGGACAGCGAGGCCTGGCATGCTGCGATTCATGGGGTCGCAGAGAGTCGGACACGACTGAGCGACTGAACTGAACTGAACTGATAGGACCAACATTACAGTAAAAGAAAATTCTGCCGTTCTTAAGAGCTTTCACATTGTCAAAGGCATTGGAAACATCAGAAAAAGAGAAAAAAATAAAAATTCTTTTTTGATGACAGATTTTGCCATTTAAACCTGCATCATCAATTTTATCTTGTGCCTTTTTGTTAGCAAACATTCTGTTTTTGCTGATGTTTCATTTTGCCCATTCTCGGAGACCTGAGTCTCAGCCGAATGACATCAAAGCTCCAACATCACTTCCTGAGTAACTTCTTTTGCTGTGCTCTCTGTGCCTGAAGCTGTGGTACCCCTGGGCAGTAATACAACAGCACCCCCTCCCCTTCCCTCAGAGGCCTCAGCGGGACACAGGGACTCGTCACCTGTAATGTAACAGGGGTGATGGGTCAGGGGAGCTTGTCAAAGGCCCCCCCCCCCACCGACCAAACCCAAAGGACTTGGGGGCCACCTCTTTAATTGTAGGTAACACAGTATTCACAGACGCACACCAAAGTCATGTTTGTGCCACAGAGAGTGGAGAAACCTCAAATCAGGGGAAAACACAAGACAACAGGAGCTGTGCTGTGTGTCGCCTTAACTTTATCTTGTGACAGCGCTCTGCTGAGCGGAAAGGCCCCCAGAACTGCCCACCGTTTGAAACACTTGAAAACTCCTTTCCAGACCCCAGGATTTAGTTTAATCCACTACCGTGTTTATCCTCTAGGTACAAGGAAACAGTCATGTTAGCAGAAAAAGCCGTGCACAAGACAATCCTTTTTTCACAGGATTCAGTGGAACACGAGTCCACGACAGGTTGAGGCGCCTGCCTCCAGGGAGGCAGTGGGAAGACGTGGCTCCCAGAAGCCGTGGGCAGCTCACCCTCGGGGAAAGCAGAGGAAAGGGACAGGGCAGCAGAGGCTTCTCAGAAGCAACGCAAGAGTCTGGGAACAGCAGGCTTTAGACTCCCGGTGACCTTTTTCCCATCTTTCTCATTGTGACGTTCAAACTTTCACACCTGTGGCAATGTGAAAAGCCATGCTAAGCCTTTGCTACGTGTCAAGACTTGAACATCAAGTTTTAAGACTGAGTGAGTCAAGTTAAGTCCGTAAATATCTCAAAACTATTTCCACAGCTAGAAGTTCCCAGAAAAAGAGGATCCACTGCTGCAGTGACCTGTGAGGGTGTTGGAGGCCCAGGGGACACAGACCACCAGCCAGAGAGGGGAAGAGGGTTCAGAAAGGAAAGGATTAAGAAAGACGTGGAGATTCTATCCCGAGGTGAGGCACAGTGACAGGTAAACAAGGAATGGCATCTCTGCTCTGAAACGATGCCCAGCTTCACTGGACTTCTGCACCGTGTGTCAGGCATTGCTCTGGGTGATGGAGATGTATTAATTCCATTTATCCTTACCTGCTG
>SJYX01003296.1:99431-172537 GCA_006410675.1 Oreotragus oreotragus | reverse complement strand
TTTATTTATTTGATTAATTATTTCTGTCTGTGCTGGGTCTTTTCTACTGCACAGGCTTTTCTCTAGTTGCAGAGAGTGGGGGCTACTCTCTAGTTGCGGTATTCAGCTTCTCATTGCAGTGACTTCTCTTGTCTCAGAGCTCAGGCTCTAAGGCGCACAGGCTTCGATAGTTGGGTTGTGGCGCGTGGGCTCGTCAGTTGCAGCTCTCAGGCCTAGAGCACAGCCTCAACAGCTGTGATGCATGGGCTTAGTTGTCCATGGCATGTGGGGTCTTCCCAACCCAGGTGTCAAACCCATGTCTCCTGAATTGGCAGGTGCATTCTTTACCACTGAGGCATCAAGAAGTCCCCATGGTTTTGATCTGTGTCAATGCTGAACTTTTTTTTTTCTGCTTGCACCTGTTGCTCATCTGTATATCTTATTAGGGAAAATGTCTGTTCTGATAGTCTATTCATTTTTCAATTTGGTTTTTGGGGGTTTTTTGTTATTGAGTTGTATGAATTGCTTATATGTTTTGAATATTAACCCCTTATCAATCATATCATTTGCGAATATTTTCTTTCAATTAGTAGGTTGTCTTTTCATTTTGTCAGTGGTTTCCTTTGCTGTGCAAAAGCTTTTAAGTTAGGTCCCATTTGTCTGGGTTTTTTTTGTTGTTGTTGTTGTTGTTTTTAACTTTTAAGACTAATATTAGTGTGGAGGATTAGGTAGCTTGCTGCTGCTGCTGCTAAGGCACTTCAGTTGTGTCCGACTCTGTGCAACCCCAGAGATGGCAGCCCACCAGGCTCGACCATCCCTGGATTCTCCAGGGAAGAACACTGGAGTGGGTTGCCATTTGCTTTCCAATGCATGAAAGTGAAAACTGAGAGTGAAATCACTCAGTCGTGCCCAAATTTTAGCGACCCCATGGACTGCAGCCCACCAGGCTCCTCCATCCTTGGGATTTTCCAGGCAAGAGTACTGGAGTGGGTGCCATTGCCTTCTCCAGGTAGCTTGAGTACCAGGTAATTAAAAGGGAGTCAAGGCTTGTAACTGGAGTTATGTGAGATAGACCCAATGTATGTCCAAAATATGCCAGGGAATATGGTGAGAGAGGTTCTTAATATACTGGCACTTCAAAGGAAGGAAATATGTAATCTAGTTGGGCCGTAGCCAAAGGTTTTATGGAGGAAGAAATATTTGGGCTGGAAGTAATCTGTCTCTTATACACATCTAGATGTGTATAAGAGACAGGTGTCCATTGAGTCCAACTTTATAGTTGGACTATAAAAGAAAGCTGAATGCCGAAGAATGGATGCTTTTGAACTGTGGTCCTAGAGAAGACTCTTGAGAGTCCCTTTGACCTCACGGAGATCAAACCAATCAATCAAACCAGGAGATGCCAGAGATTATGACAAACCTAGACAGCATATTAAAAAGCAGAGACATTACTTTGCCAACAAAGGTCCATATCATCAAAGCTATGGTTTTCCCGGTAGTCGTGTATGGATGTGAGAGTTGGACCATAAAATAAGGCTGAGTGCTCAAGAATTGACGCTTCTGAACTGTGATGGGCAGAATACTCTTGAGACAGCAAGGAGATCAAATCAGTCAATCCTAAAGGAAATCAACCCCGAATATTCATTGGAAGGACTAGTGCTGTGCGGAAGCTCCAATATTTTGGCCACCTGATGTGAAGAGATGACTCATTGGAAAAGACCCTGATGCTGGAAAAGGTTGAGGGCAGGAGAAGAAGGGAGGGACAGAGGATGAGATGGCATCACTGATTCAATGAAAATGAGTTTCAGCAAGCTCCAGGAGATGGTGAAGGACAGGGGAGCCTGGTATGCCACAGTCCATGGGGGTCACAAAGAGTTAGACACATCTTAGCAACTCAACAACAACAACCAAAAGAACCCAGCAGAGTAGAGAAAAATGTTTTCTTCCCTACAAGCAGAAACCACTGTTATCTCCTTTTGGAATCTGAAGCAGAGAACAGGCCGGTGATTCAACACTCAATCACACAGCTGCTGCAGCCTGAAGAAGGTCCAAGCGTCGAGGACCAGGCCGCCTGGTCCCAGAGTCTACTCCTATAATACCTGTCATCCTTCCCTTATCCTTCATCTTCCCACCTAGAGTAATCACGCCCTGACCCGACGTGTTAGTTAACACTCGTAGCTGTGTGGTATTTGGCTTCTCCAGCATTGACTAAGGAAAGATCAATCCTAGTAGGAAACTTGAAGTAACAGGTAAAACAGAGCCCTGTTAATGAGGTACATTGGGCACATTTAACATTTAGTTTAATCAACTACAGTCATCTATTAGGATGAAAAACCCTACCTCTCTTTTCTAACAATGAACTAATAAGAGCAAATATCTCCTAGGTGTTTATAGATTATTAGATAAGCTCTCCTCCAAACACTGTACATATATTAACTTGTAAGATGAGTTTCAAGGTTGTCAGGCATCCCAACAGAAGGGGTGTCCTCCATTCTTGTGGGGCACAGGCACTGTGTCTGCTGACCTTCCCATCAGTCAGTTGTGTCAAACTCTGTGGCACCATGAGCACGCCAGGCTCCTCTGTCCATGGGATTCTCCAGGCAAGAATACTGGAACTGATTGCCATGCCCTCCTCCAGGGGATCCTCCTGACCCAGGGACTGAACCCGCGTCTCCTCCATTGGCAGACGAATTCTATACCACTGAGCAACCTGGAAGACCTTCCATTTTCTAGGTGAGGAAATAAAATTAGAGAATCCAACCTTACTGGGTTCTAATCCTGGACCCACCACTTATGACCTGATACCTCACTCCCACTAGAAAATATGCATATTATATAATGAAAATTTGATACACACAGAATGGAATATTATTCAGTATTAAGATNTTTCTAGGTGAGGAAATAAAATTAGAGAATCCAACCTTACTGGGTTCTAATCCTGGACCCACCACTTATGACCTGATACCTCACTCCCACTAGAAAATATGCATATTATATAATGAAAATTTGATACACACATAATGGAATATTATTCAGTATTAAGATATTAAAAGAGAAGGAACTGTTGACATTTGCAACAATGCAGAGGAACCTGGAAGACATTCTGCTAAGTGAAATAAGCCAGAGACAGAAAGAGAAATATTTCAAGATCTCACTTATATGTGGAATCTCGAGGAGTGAAATTCACAGAAGTACAGGGTACAGAGGTGGTTGCCCAGAGGGATAAGGGGATGGAGAGATGGTGTCAAAGGGTACAGAGTTTCAATTATACAAGAATGAGTTTGGAAGGTCTCATACACAGCAAGGTGACTATAGCTAAGCAATAGCGTGTTGTGTACATGAAATTTGCTAAGAGGATAGATCTTGAAAGTTCTCAACAGACACACACACACACACACATGCACACACAATAGTCACTATGTAGAGGTGATGGATGAGTTATTTGGCTTGATGGTGGTGTTCTTTTTATTAATTCAATGTAAACATCTACCCAAACATAAAGCTGTATATCTTCAATCTATATAACTTTTATTTGCAAAAGATAACTAAAATTTTAACTTATTTTAAATTTTAATTGGAGGATAACCACTTTACAGTATTGTGATGGTTTTTCCCATACATGAGTTGGCCATAGGCATACATGTCCCCTGCCTCCTGAACCCACCTCCCTCCCCGAGCCAGAGGACCAGCTTTGGGTTTCCCAATCAGGGAGCAAACTCCCACTAGCTATCTATTTTACATATGCTAATGTGTTTATTTAAATGCTATTCTCTCAAACTATCCCACTCTCTCCTTCTCCCACTGAGTCCAAAAGTCTGTTCTTTATGTCTGCGTCTCCTTTGCTGCCCTACACGCAGGACCACTGGTACCATCTTTCTAGACTCCATATATGCATTAATACATGATATTTGTCTTTCTTACTTGCTTCACTATAATATCCCCATTCTACTGCTGGGTCTGCCCAGCAGTGAACTCCAAAATACCCATGCTTCCTAAGTTAAGAGCTGATATCACACACCTATGGCTTTCCTGTACTTTCCAGTACTGCCCAGGCTCTTAAAAATGTGAACTGTGGGAGTGGATTCTCCTCTACACGCCAGCCTGGGTGATGACAAGCCTGGAGGCTGAAACCATGCACATCACCTTGCTGGAAGTCTGTCCGGCTTGTGGTTATATTCAACTAGTTAAGTGCTCCCACTAGAGGGGACAAGCCCTCCCTGCTTCCCTCCTTGTGTCTGTTAACAGGCTCATCTCCTAATGAAAGAAATTCTTATTTAAATGTCATCTTGTCTCTGCCTGCAATATTTTATTTCCACCAGAGCGCTGGGAATTCAGAACCACACAGCGAGAGCCGTCTTAAGAATCGTTCCATTCCAACCAGCAGTGCTCCCCCTGGGAAGAACATACCCTCCAGGACTCATCAAAGTAATCACCCTGGAAAGAGAACACGGCTTAGGAAAGTAAGGCCATTTCTCCTATTGCTTTCCTGTATTAAATAATAAATATTTAACACGGTAAAGAAGGCATACAAAATGACAAATGACAAGGAAAGAAAGAAAAAAAGAGGAGCCAAGAAAAGAAAAACTACTTGCTCCCCAGAGAGCTGTTTCTAATCAAAACAAACAAGGAAATAATTCCACAGTCTCTCCGGTGATTTCTTTCAGCTTTAGTTGAGAATTAAATTCTCCCAGTGGGTTTGACCTGAGACCTTGTCTAACGTGGAATCTTAGCTGTTGGCTTCACACAGACCACAAACTCGCCGAGGGAAGCCAAGGTTTTAGGAAAGAACATGTGTGACCTGCAAGTGTTTACAAGCCCTGATGAGCAAGTCCAGACTTTAACTCTTCTTAACACCCCAACTTTCTCTACCATAAAAGGAATTTATATTGCAGTGAGGAGGTGTTCACCACAAGAAGTTATAACCAAAACAATAACAGTTCCTAGCAGACAAAATCAGGGGAAATGATTCTAGCCCAGTTAGAAATGCAGAGGCTGACTTTTTTCAATGATTTTCCTGAAACTTCTAAAATACGTCCGTGATGGTTGTAATGAAGTTAATGCCAATTCTTAGCTATGTCCAGGAGAACAAGATGAATTGGGACCTTAAATGAACTGTGGTGTTGGAGAAGATTCTTGAGAGTCCCTTGGACTGCAAGGAGATCTAACCAGTCCATTCTAAAGGAGATCAGCCTTGGGTGTTCTTTGGAAGGAATGATACTAAAGCTGAAACTCCAGTACTTTGGCCACCTCATGCAAAGAGTTGACTCATTGGAGAAGACTCTGATGCTGGGAGGGAATGCGGGCAGGAGGAGAAGGGGACGACTGAGGATGAGATGGCTGGATGGCATCACCGACTCGATGGATGTGAGTTTGAGTGAACTCCGGGAGATGGCAATGGACAGCGAGGCCTGGCATGCTGCGATTCATGGGGTCGCAGAGAGTCGGACACGACTGAGCGACTGAACTGAACTGAACTGATAGGACCAACATTACAGTAAAAGAAAATTCTGCAGTTCTTAAGAGCTTTCACATAGTCAAAGGCATTGGAAACATCAGAAAAAGAGAAAAAAATAAAAATTATTTTTTGATGACAGATTTTGCCATTTAAACCTGCATCATCAACTTTATTTTGTGCCTTTCTGTTAGCAAACACTCTGTTTTTTGCTGATGTTTCATTTTGCCCATTCTCAGAGACCCGAATCTCAGCCGAATGACATCAAAGCTCCAACATCACTTCCTGAGTAAGTTCTTTTGCTGTGCTCTCTGCGCCTGGAGCTGTGGTACCCCCGGGCAGTAATACAACAGCACCCCCCCTTCCCTCAGAGGCCTCAGCAGGAGGGACTCGTCACCTGTAATGTAACGGGGGTGATAGGTCAGGGGAGCTTGTCAAAGGCCCCCCCAACCAAACCTGAAGGACTTGGGGGCCACCTCTTTAATTGTAGGTAACACAGTATTCACAGACGCACACCAATGTCATGTTTGTGCCACGGAGAGTGGAGAAACCTCAAATCAGGGGAAAACACAAGACAACAGGAGCTGTGCTGTGCGTCGCCTTAACTTTATCTTGTGACAGCGCTCTGCTGAGCAGAAAGGCCCCCAGAACTGCCCACCATCCAAAACACTTGAAAACTCCTTTCCAGACCCCAGGATTTAGTTTAATCCACTACCGTGTTTATCCTCTAGGTACAAGGAAACAGTCATGTTAGCAGAAAAAGCCGTGCACAAGACAATCCTTTTTTCACAGGATTCAGTGGAACACGAGTCCACGACAGGTTGAGGCGCCTGCCTCCAGGGAGGCAGTGGGAAGACGTGGCTCCCAGAAGCCGTGGGCAGCTCACCCTCGGGGAAAGCAGAGGAAAGGGACAGGGCAGCAGAGGCTTCTCAGAAGCAACGCAAGAGTCTGGGAACAGCAGGCTTTAGACTCCCGGTGACCTTTTTCCCATCTTTCTCATTGTGACGTTCAAACTTTCACACCTGTGGCGATGTGAAAAGCCATGCTAAGCCTTTGCTACGTGTCAAGACTTGAACATCAAGTTTTAAGACTGAGTGAGTCAAGTTAAGTCCGTAAATATCTCAAAACTATTTCCACAGCTAGAAGTTCCCAGAAAAAGAGGATCCACTGCTGCAGTGACCTGTGAGGGTGTTGGAGGCCCAGGGGACACAGACCACCAGCCAGAGAGGGGAAGAGGGTTCAGAAAGGAAAGGATTAAGAAAGACGTGGAGATTCTATCCCGAGGTGAGGCACAGTGACAGGTAAACAAGGAATCGCATCTCTGCTCTGAAACGATGCCCAGCTTCACTGGACTTCTGCACCGTGTGTCAGGCATTGCTCTGGGTGATGGAGATGTATTAATTCCATTTATCCTTACCTGCTGAGTGATGTGTCTCATTGCTAGCCCAAGATGTGTCTCTGTGACATGGAGATGGCTTTAGGTTATTTCTAAAAGCAGAAGACTCAGGGCAGGGGTTTGTTTTTAGCTCCCCTTTAACCACTTAAAGGGCTTCCCAGGTGGCACTAGCGGTAAGGACCTGCCTGCCAATGCAAGAGATGTCCGTTCAGTTAGTTCATTTCAGTCGCTCGGTTGTGTCCAACTCTTTGAAACACCGTGGACTGCAGCATGCCAGGCTTCCCTGTCCATCACCTACTCCTGGAGCTTGCTCAAACTCATGGCTATCGGGTCGGTGTCCATTGAGTCCAACTTTATAGTTGGACTATAAAAGAAAGCTGAATGCCGAAGAATGGATGCTTTTGAACTGTGGTCCTAGAGAAGACTCTTGAGAGTCCCTTGGACCTCACGGAGATCAAACCAGTCAATCAAACCAGGAGATGCCAGAGATTATGACAAACCTAGACAGCGTATTAAAAAGCAAAGACATTACTTTGTCAACAAAGGTCCATATCGTCAAAGCTATGGTTTTCCCAGTAGTCGTGTATGGATGTGAGAGTTGGACCATAAAATAAGGCTGAGTGCTCAAGAATTGATGTTTCTGAACTGTGATGGGCAGAATACTCTTGAGACAGCAAGGAGATCAAATCAGTCAATCCTAAAGGAAATCAACCCCGAATATTCATTGGAAGGACTAGTGCTGTGCGGAAGCTCCAATATTTTGGCCACCTGATGTGAAGAGACGACTCATTGGAAAAGACCCTGATGCTGGAAAAGGTTGAGGGCAGGAGAAGAAGGGAGGGACAGAGGATGAGATCTCAGAGATGAGATTGTTGATACAATGAAAATGAGTTTCAGCAAGCTCCAGGAGATGGTGAAGGACAGGGGAGCCTGGTATGCCACAGTCCATGGAGGTCACAAAGAGTTAGACACATCTTAGCAACTGAACAACAACAACCAAAAGAACCCAGCAGAGTAGAGAAAAATGTTTTCTTCCCTACAAGCAGAAACCACTGTTATCTCCTTTTGGAATCTGAAGCAGAGAACAGGCCGGTGATTCAACACTCAATCACACAGCTGCTGCAGCCTGAAGAAGGTCCAAGCGTCGAGGACCAGGCCGCCTGGTCCCAGAGTCTACTCCTATAATACCTGTCATCCTTCCCTTATCCTTCATCTTCCCACCTAGAGTAGTCACGCCCTGACCCGACGTGTTAGTTAACACTCGTAGCTGTGTGGTATTTGGCTTCTCCAGCATTGACTAAGGAAAGATCAATCCTAGTAGGAAACTTGAAGTAACAGGTAAAATAGAGCCCTATTAATGAGGTACATTGAGCACAGTTATAACATTTGGTTTAATCAACTACAGTCATCTATTAGGATGAAAAACACTACCTCTCTTTTCTAACAATGAAATAATAAGAGCAAATATCTCCTAGGTGTTTATAGATTATTAGATAAGCTCTCCTCCAAACACTGTACATATGTTAACTTGTAAGATGAGTTTCAAGGTTGTCAGGCATCCCAACAGAAGGGGTATCCTCCATTCTTGAGGGCACAGGCACTGTGTCTGCTGACCTTCCCATCAGTCAGTTGTGTCCAACTCTGTGGCACCGTGAGCCCGCCAGGCTCCTCTGTCCATGGGATTCTCCAGGCAAGAATACTGGAGCAGGTTGTCATTTCCTCCTCCAGGGGATCCTCCTGACCCAGGGATTGAACCCACGTCTCCTGCATTGGCAGACAAATTCTATACCACTGAGCAACCTGGGAAGACTTTCCATTTTCTAGGTGAGGAAACAAAATTAGAGAATCCAACCTTACTGGGTTCTAATCCTGGACCCACCACTTATGACCTGATACCTCACTCCCACTAGAAAATATGCATATTATATAATGAAAATTTGATACACACATAATGGAATATTATTCAGTATTAAGATATTAAAAGAGAAGGAACTGTTGACATTTGCAACAATGCAGAGGAACCTGGAAGACATTCTGCTAAGTGAAATAAGCCAGAGACAGAAAGAGAAATATTTCAAGATCTCACTTATATGTGGAATCTCGAGGAGTGAAATTCACAGAAGCACAGGGTACAGAGGTGGTTGCCCGGAGGGATAAGGGGATGGAGAGATGGTGTCAAAGGGTACAGAGTTTCAATTATACAAGAATGAGTTTGGAAGGTCTCATACAAGGTGACTATAGCTAAGCAATAGCGTGTTGTGTACATGAAATTTGCTAAGAGGATAGATCTTGAAAGTTCTCAACAGACACACACACACACATGCACACACAATAGTCACTATGTAGAGGTGATGGATGAGTTATTTGGCTTGATGGTGGTGCTCTTTTTATTAATTCAATGTAAACATCTACCCAAACATAAAGTTGTATATCTTCAATCTATATAACTTTTATTTGCAAAAGATAACTAAAATTTTAACTTATTTTAAATTTTAATTGGAGGATAACCACTTTACAGTATTGTGATGGTTTTTCCCATACATGAGTTGGCCATAGGCATACATGTCCCCTGCCTCCTGAACCCACCTCCCTCCCCGAGCCAGAGGACCAGCTTTGGGTTTCCCAATAAGGGAGCAAACTCCCACTAGCTATCTATTTTACATATGCTAATGTGTTTATTTAAATGCTATTCTCTCAAACTATCCCACTCTCTCCTTCTCCCACTGAGTCCAAAAGTCTGTTCTTTATGTCTGCGTCTCCTTTGCTGCCCTACACGCAGGACCACTGGTACCATCTTTCTAGACTCCATATATGCATTAATACATGATATTTGTCTTTCTTACTTGCTTCACTATAATATCCCCATTCTACTGCTGGGTCTGCCCAGCAGTGAACTCCAAAATACCCATGCTTCCTAAGTTAAGAGCTGATATCACACACCTATGGCTTTCCTGTACTTTCCAGTACTGCCCAGGCTCTTAAAAATGTGAACTGTGGGAGTGGATTCTCCTCTACACGCCAGCCTGGGTGATGACAAGCCTGGAGGCTGAAACCATGCACATCACCTTGCTGGAAGTCTGTCCGGCTTGTGGTTATATTCAACTAGTTAAGTGCTCCCACTAGAGGGGACAAGCCCTCCCTGCTTCCCTCCTTGTGTCTGTTAACAGGCTCATCTCCTAATGAAAGAAATTCTTATTTAAATGTCATCTTGTCTCTGCCTGCAATATTTTATTTCCACCAGAGCGCTGGGAATTCAGAACCACACAGCGAGAGCCGTCTTAAGAATCGTTCCATTCCAACCAGCAGTGCTCCCCCTGGGAAGAACATACCCTCCAGGACTCATCAAAGTAATCACCCTGGAAAGAGAACACGGCTTAGGAAAGTAAGGCCATTTCTCCTATTGCTTTCCTGTATTAAATAATAAATATTTAACACGGTAAAGAAGGCATACAAAATGACAAATGACAAGGAAAGAAAGAAAAAAAGAGGAGCCAAGAAAAGAAAAACTACTTGCTCCCCAGAGAGCTGTTTCTAATCAAAACAAACAAGGAAATAATTCCACAGTCTCTCCGGTGATTTCTTTCAGCTTTAGTTGAGAATTAAATTCTCCCAGTGGGTTTGACCTGAGACCTTGTCTAACGTGGAATCTTAGCTGTTGGCTTCACACAGACCACAAACTCGCCGAGGGAAGCCAAGGTTTTAGGAAAGAACATGTGTGACCTGCAAGTGTTTACAAGCCCTGATGAGCAAGTCCAGACTTTAACTCTTCTTAACACCCCAACTTTCTCTACCATAAAAGGAATTTATATTGCAGTGAGGAGGTGTTCACCACAAGAAGTTATAACCAAAACAATAACAGTTCCTAGCAGACAAAATCAGGGGAAATGATTCTAGCCCAGTTAGAAATGCAGAGGCTGACTTTTTTCAATGATTTTCCTGAAACTTCTAAAATACGTCCGTGATGGTTGTAATGAAGTTAATGCCAATTCTTAGCTATGTCCAGGAGAACAAGATGAATTGGGACCTTAAACTGCTACTAACATCCACTTTCTGAACAGGTGGGTGGCCTGCTGTCTGTTAGGCAGGATTTGAATAGCCCAAGTTTTGTTTCCCCAAATGAATCTTCCAACTATGCTGCTTGAAACCCAATTGTGACAGCCCTTTCGGTCTAATAGGGGAATGGCTTGAAGATTGTAAGTCACTTAGAGGGGCAAGCAACCAAGGGTTTCACTTTTTGAACACTGATCTTGTCTCAGCATTATAGTGAAAGTGTTAGTCACTCAGTCGTGTCCAACTCTTTGTGACCCCATGGACTGTAGCCCACCAGGCTCCTCTGTCTATGGGATTCTCCAGGCAAGAATACTGGAGTGGGTAGCCATTCCCTTCTCCAGGGGATCTTCCCAACCCAGGGATCAAACCCGGGTCTCCGGCATGGCAGGCGGATTCTTTACCATCTGAGCCATGAGGGAAGCTCCAGCACTATACGTGGTGATTAACTGTGTCCTTTAATCTCCCCAACAGTCCAGTGAGGAATACTGAACTAACCTCATTTCCAAATGCAAAACTAGTCTCACAGAAAGGTAAGTGCATTACCCAGGGCTCCATGGTTAAAGAGTGAAGGAGTGAATATTGGGATGTCTGGTCTCCGCCAGAGTCAGCATTGCCTTCTACCACACTATGCAACCCAGCAGGAGCACCCTCAGAAGACGCTTCCACCAAACCTCACCACCGACCGGTTTCCATTTTGTCAGGTGGCCGAGGAGGGGTCCAACTGTTGGAACCTTACGCTTTTTAGTTAAACCTAGAACCTGAAAGGGGAGATCCAGGGTTGAAACCTAGAGGCAACCCCATTCATCTGCATCAGGTGCATTCAGTGTCAGAATGAGAGTGTGCCAGGCGGTACCATCTGTACCCACAGCCTCCCCGGTTGTGGCAGAAGTGATTTTAATGCCCTCTGCTGCTGCTGCTCAGTCAGTCTAACTCATCCGGCTCTGTGCGACCCCACGGACTGTAGCCTGCCAGGCTCTGCTGTCCACGGGACTCTCCAGGCAAAATACTCCAGTGGGTGGCCATTTCCTCCTCCTTTAACGTCCTCACCTGCTGCTGCTGCTGCTAAGTCACTTCAGTCGTGTCCGACTCTGTGTGACCCTCCAGGCTCCTCCATCCATGGGATTTTCCAGGCAAAAGTACTGGAGTGGGGTGCCATTGCCTTCTCCAAACTGCGAGGATAAATGCCTGCAAATGGGTAAGGGTTAAGGAGAAAAGAAACCAATGCCTCCATGGGCAGTCAAATTATTCCAAGTTTCTGGAGAAAGTGACTGCTGAGGGGCCATAAATCTCTTCACTGTGCCACTAATTGCTCCTGGGGCTAGCTTCTCACACAGGCTGGGAAAGCTTGAGGGGGTAAGATGATTCTCTCTCGAATTCTCCAAAAGCTGGGTTGTTGATGAGTTCCAAAGGGGTCTGTGTACCAGTAAACAGACCCCTTTGGGCCATCTGGTGCTAAACATCCATAATTAAAAATCTGAATTTGCAAGACTCTTGCACTCATCAGACAGCACCTATCAAAGTGATGCTATAGAACTTTAAACTTTCAGATGACAGGTTAGTGAGAAAGGGAAATTATTTTTATTACCCACTCCGCATCAAGGTTTAGGGCCTCTTATTTAAGGCATCGATTTCCATGGAAACAGCCTGTGAGGCGGGGTATGCTTATTAGAATGATTTCTTGTAACAACCCTCAGTCCTCTCAAGGCACTTGCAACCAGCGGAAGTGTTTAAAGTCTTAATCTCTACAATTAGATGAACATTTGTTAAAAGCACCAAGCCTCCAACAGATACATGGGGAAAATTCACGAGGAGACAATGAGCACATTTGTTCACTCACTGGATACTGACTGAGTGTCCCTCAGCTTCTAGGCACTGAACCCAACTCTGGAGGCAAAAAGAAAAATAAGATGCAGATTCTGCCCATCAGCCCCTCATATATAATATTCTAACAAACACTGACAAATAAAGTGCACCAGGAGTAAAAGAACAACAAATATGCAAAACAAAAGAACATGATTCTTGATGCTGCCATCTCAGGGAAATGACAGAACCAGCGAGTCAGCAGGAACACTGCTGGTGGCATCGTTTTGGAAGTGATATTAAGAATCCCACGAAATCACCATATCCTTTGATCTAGTCACTCTACTTCTGAAAATAATTCTAAATGGGCAAGTATTTTATGCACAGATATGTATCTAGTAACATTATTTTTAATCATGGAATGTCAGGGAAAAAATGAATACTCAGCAGTCAAGAAATGGTTAAGTCCACTTAGATTTCCAGGATAAAGCTGTACATGGTGACTAAGACTGTCTCCTTAACCAGACTCTGGCCAGTCTCCTCTAGGAGCTTTTTCTGACTCAGACTCATCCTTGAACATGTCCTCAAGAGCCCAGTTTTAGCAAGAATCCTTTAGGCAGGATCTTCATTCCTCTCCATTTCCCAGGTGAGAGCTCATCACCCTGGCCTGCCTTCAGCAAGACTCATGTAAGTCAGTTTAGCAAGAATAACCATGACCTTTTAGTAACTGCCTACCCACCATCCCCCCTACCCTGCTCCTTGACTGTAAATTCCCACTTTTCCTGACTGTATTCAGGGTTAAGCCCAATCTCTCTCCCCTTACTGCAAAATCACACTGCAGTAATTTCTGTATTTATAACCATAAACCCAGATAAAGTCTGCCTTATGATTTCAGCAAGCATCATGAACAATTTTTTCCTTAACAATAGCATTCATGAAGGCTGTGAGAATAAATGGAAAATTCCTACTTAGGTCAAACCAAAGGAGAAGAAACTCTGTACCCAGTTTGGCAGTTACTGTAAAATTGTTTGCATTTAGATAAAGACTTCAAAGTACCATTCTAAGATATTAACAACAGTTTTGTTTTCACAGTAAAATCATGACATATTTCTACTCCCTTTTCAAATTTAATAAATCTGTTTTCACTTTTAATTGACCCACAAGCAAAACTATGGAAGACATCTCCTTTTCCCCCTTTCTTTTCCTTCAGTGCCAAATGGCCAAAGAAAACATTAGATTTGTAAAACAGGAAGTCTTGCTTCTGGAAGAAGAAACTAGAGGAAGAACATAATTAAAGGCAAACAGAACAGTCATAGCTGTTTGCAGAAAGGAAAGGTAGCGTGAACTTTTAAGATGAAATAGCTGAGGAGGGCCCTCACTGTGATCCCAGCAGCCCTGAAGCAAGTCAGGATAGATTCAATAATAAGACACCTTTGGATCGGAGGCACATGGGAGGTTATAACAGGCGCAGTCCACTACCTAAGGTCAGTCACCAAAGCAAGAGCTAGGAGACCTGCTTCTCCAACCACCATAAGTGACCAGCCAGGCAGAGTACTTACTCTTTCAATGCTTCATTCCTTCATTAAAAAAAAAAAGATAAATATATTTATTTTAATTGGAGGTTAAGTACTTTACAATATTGTATTGGTTTTGCCATACATCAACATGAATCCGCCACAGGTATACACGTGTTCCCCATCCTGAACCCCCCTCCCTCCTCCCTCCCCGTACCATCCCTCTGGGTCGTCCCAGTGCACCAGCCCCAAGCATCCAGTATCATGCATCGAACTTGGACTGGCGATTCATTTCATTTTTAAGAAGGCTCTCCACCCTACTATATTACTTACAGATTGACTCAGCTGCCGATAGAAGTCTTCTCGGAATGTTCCATTTTTCATCCGATTTTGGCCACCCAGATTTTGAGCCCTTCTGCTAGGCTTGGAGGATGACCTGCCTAATGTATCCCGGTGGGATGAAGAAACATTTGTCTCTTTAGATGCACAAAATGACACATACCGGCGGTCCTCATTTTATTGGACTTTGCTTTATAGGGCTTCACAGATACCACAGTTTCACAGGCTGAAGGTTTGTGGCATGTCTATTGACACTATTTTTCCAGCAGCATCTGCTCAATTTATATCTCTGGGTCACAATTTGCTAATTCTTATATTTCGAGTTTTTTCTTTATTTCTATATTTGTCATGGTGATCTGTGATCAGCGATCTTTGATGTCACTATTATACTTGGGCATTTTTTAGCAATAAAGTATTTTTTAATTAAACATATGTACATGGGGTTTTTTTAGACAGAAGGCTATCACACACTTAACAAAAAGTGTAGTGCAAATATAACTTGTATACACACTTCAAAACCAACACGTGTATGTGACTCTATATTGTGATAGTTGACTTACGGCAGAGATCTGGAGATGAACCCCAAATGTCTCTGAGGTGCCTGGGCTGGCTTTTCCTGCCCACCTTGCTGCTAGGGTGCGGGCGCTGATGTGGGCTAAGCCCTTCACGTCTAGTCCAGACTCTGAATTGGGGCAAGACAGGCAGATGCGGGTGTGGAGAGCAGGGCCTCCCTGGGTGGGCAGAGGCTGAGCGCAAGCAACCCACTACCGGCAACCTCTCACGTACTGGTGATGCTGGGGGTTAGAAAAAACCAGAGCTGGTCTGAAGCCTCCTGGGAGCAGCAATGCTCCGTCCTTCAGAGCAATTCTATGGCCTGACTTTTTCGCCCTTCTGGTACTCATGTGACCTATCCAGTATTCATATTTAAAATTTCCTCTTTTTTTCTATTAAAAATGCCAGAGCTAAGTGCTCTGCGTTTGACCAAAAATGATGACTCAAGCAAACAATAAACAGAATTTTCCCTCTAAAATGCAACATTAGTAGATCAACCTCTAAAAAAAAAAAAGAAAAACTTGCTTTCAGCATCTCATAGGTTCAAACACTCGCTTCTATAAGAGATTAGCTATAAAATATTAATTCAAGAGCTACTGTCACCCTAGTTTCAACCTAAATTTATTTCTAAGCTTCTTTATGAAACTAATTTAAATATTTTGCTACTACTACAGAATTAGTCAAATAACTTGATTTTCATTCCAATTGAGGAAATTTTGAATCCTGTAAAATTTTTAACAGCTTTGACTTTTTAAATTATAAAAGACAATTCCATTGACTAGATACTAAACGTCTGGAATATTAATACATATAGTTAAGTTCATGAGCTAATGTCCTAATTATTCCTGACATTCAACAAAATTCTAATATCAATGTTTTGGCAGGAAAGAAAGGTTCTTCAATCTCTGAAGAATAAATGACTGTTCATATAATCTCTCTCATCACCTAAGTCAGAAAATTGCCTAAACCATGTAAATTAAACAATGTTAAATTTTCCGCTCAAACGTATCTTCTGTACTCACATTTCTAGGTTTTTAATAATGAGTCAAAGGCTATCACTTGAAAAAACATAAGTAACTCTACTAGGAATATAAGATGCACATTATCATATGTTAAAGGTACTTGAAATATGAAACACTGCTTTCTTAAAAAACAGGTCAAACCACAGTCGCCTGAGAAAAGTACACAGTAATGAGGCTGAGTGGCAATGAACAGAAAGGTTTTCACGATGCAGTTTCAGAGTTTTTTTTCCCCTCCTAATGTTGACTGAATCGGAGTTACAACAACCTGAACATGTAAACACATGCTGTGATACTGTGATTTATAACAAGAAATATTTATTTCGTCTTCATTCCTGTTCCTAGCACAGGAGTGTTTGTGTTTTATATATATATATAAATTCTCAGGATCCACCCCCAAAGTTAACTAAATCAGAAATTCTGGAGGTGTGGGCCAGCAATGTGTGATTGAACAAGTCTTAACAAGGACAAACTACCAATTCATGTAACAACATGAGTGAATACCCAGAGCATAATGTTGAAAGAAAGAAGCCAGGATCATAGAATCCAAACTGTATATTCCATTTATACAATGATTTTAGAAAGAGATGAAACTTGATGAAAAGAAAGAAGTCTTTAACATAAAAGTTGGAATAGTAATTATCTCTTGGGGAAGGAATCAATTGTTTAGATGAGGAAAGAATACTTAGGCAAATTTGGAGTGTTGACATTATTCTATCTCTTGACTTGAGTGATTACTTAGCTGCTCACTTATAAATGTATATAATAAATATTATATGGCTTTCCCAGATGGCTCAGAGGATAAAAAATCCGCCTGCAATGCAAGAGACACAGGAGACTCAGGTTTGATCCCTGGGTTGAGAAGATACCCCTGGAGAATGAAATGGCAACCCACTCCAGTATTCTTGCCCAGGAAATCCCAAAGACAGAAGAGTCTGGCAGGCTAGAGCCCAGTGGGTCACAAAGAGCTGGACACAACTGAGCGACTAAACACATACACACACATATACTTCTCTATCAATGTTTGTTTCACAATGAAAAGAGCTTTTGGAAAGGAAAAAAAAATATCTAAGAGGAATGTTGATAAAAACTAGGATCAAATCCAGGGAAATTTGTCTGAAAAGAGATAATCCACTGGAGATAATAATATCTCCAGATAATCCAGAGATAATCCACAGCTCTGAGGAGTGGAGGGAAAGGATTAAATAAGGCATTAAAATGTAAACTGCATTTCAGAGACTGTGTCTCTGTAGTTCATGCCACATCCCCAGTGCCTCGATCACTGTTTGGCACATAACAGGCACTCAGGAAATCTTTGTTGAATGAAAAGCATTGGTCAGGAAATGAAGCAGAAGTCCCCTCTACTAAAAAAAAAAAAAAAAAAAAAGTGGAAAGCATTTGAAGGAGAGAAAACCCAGATACTCAACACGCCTTTGAGTGAAGCTCACACATCTCTTGTATATATGCCCTGTGATCCACCAGAATTAGCAAGGACTTTGAGGATACAAAGGATTTTATTTAAAGTGCCTCTGTGACCTCAGTCACAAACAGACCTATCTGAATACTTCGTAGTGTTTCATTTATGAGAAAATAATAAGACTCTCAGTTCGAAAGCTCTCCTACTGTGGAGGATCCAACAGGCATTTAGATGCGTAGCTCATCTTCTCTGGGGATTTAGTTGAGGCTGCCTCCCCAGACAGGGGGCCGTGTTCCTGTATCAGCTGATAAATGGCACTTTGGGGTTCACGAGGGTGTTTTCATCGAGAGAGAGAGGGGCGTCGGTCCCAGATATTCCCCTGACAAGCACTGCAGCAGGGCCCGCCGAGCTTCAAGCCCCACTGGGGAAGCTGGTTTAGCATCTGCTCTGTGCTCACCTCCGTCACAAAGTCCAATGCTTATCTCCAGCGTGCATGGCCCAGATTGCTAACCCACACAGAGTCCAGGCACGAAATGTTTTCTGATTCCTTTTGCTCCGTGGCCAAGAAGCCACATGAAAGAAGATGCTTCTGAGAAGAACGAAGGAAGGTAAAGAAGGAGCAGAAAGGGAGAGGGGATGAGCCATATGCCACCTTTGTCCCCAGAGGGCCTCTCCCCATCCCCAGTCCTCAGCTGCTGTCTCTGCCTCCCTCTGGTCACCTCTCTCCCTCTTCCAGCATTCACACATTTCTTCTACATTCTACAAAACTGTTAAAAAGGCCCACTGTGGGGTCCACCTTCCATGACACAGGAGCTGTATCTCTCAGCCTCAGGAGCCTGGGCCACAGGCAATAAAGGAAGAAAGAGAAGCACTCATTAGAAAAACACTAAGTGATGGGAACATAGACTGGTACAGCCACTATGGAGGACAGAATGGCGGTTCCCTAAAAACTAAACGCAGAGCTACCGTACGTCCTAGCAGCCCCACTCCTGGGCACCGCTGCCGCCAAGTCGCTTCAGTCGTGTCCGACCCTGTGCGACCCCACAGACGGCAGCCCACCAGGCTCCNTAAGTGATGGGAACATAGACTGGTACAGCCACTATGGAGGACAGAATGGCGGTTCCCTAAAAACTAAACGCAGAGCTACCGTACGTCCTAGCAGCCCCACTCCTGGGCACCGCTGCCGCCAAGTCGCTTCAGTCGTGTCCGACCCTGTGCGACCCCACAGACGGCAGCCCACCAGGCTCCCCCGTCACTGGGATTCTCCAGGCAAGAACACAGAAAGCCAGGCTTCCAAAAGACACATGCACCCCAAAGTTTATGGCAGCACGATCTACAATAGGCAGGATGGGGAAGCAAGCTAAATGTCCATCAGAAGAGGCGTGCATAAAGAAGGCATGTGATACATATAGACAACGGGACGTTACTCAGCAATAAAAAAGAACACAATATGACTACTTTCAGCAACACTGATGGACCTAGAGATTGTCATACTGAGAGACGTAAAGTCAGACACAGAAAGACAGGTGTCATATGATATCACTTATCTGTAGAGTCTAAAAAAGAAAAAGGGTTGTTGTTGGGTCGCTAAGTCACGTCTGACTCTTTTTGCCCCCACGGACTGTAGCCCTCCAGGCTCTTCCGTCCATGGGATTTCCCAGGCAAAAATACTGGAGTGGGTTGTCATCTCCTTCTCCAGGGGATCTTCCTGACCCAGGGATCGAACACGCATCTCCTGCATTGGCAGGTGGATTCTTTACTGCTGGGCCCACAGGGAAGCCCCCCCAAAAGAGTGCATGTGAACTTATTCGCAAAACAGAAGCAGAAGCACAGATGTAGAAAACACGGAAAGGGATAAATTGGAAGGCTGGGCCTGACCTATACCTATACTATATATGCAACAGATAACCAAGAAGGACCTAGGTACAGCACAGGGAACTATACTCAGGGCTCTGTAGTGGCCCATCTGAGAAAAGAATCTGAAAAAAATAAAAGAGGATATATGACAAAACATACTCGGGAAGATGTCTGGTTCCAGTCCACAAGCCCATCACCAGGTACGGATCAGACACCTAATAGTCTTTTTCCCAAGGGTTCACTTTGGTCATTTTGGAGGAGCCGCCTAAATATGCTCCCATTTTAACTCTGAATCCATCCTGGAAGCACGCACAAAACAGAACAAGCTCACAGCTGCTCTTCCGTTACTTCACTTCTCACACTGGTCCACACCCAGAACCATACTACAAAGGCCTTCAAAGATGAAAGAAAACGGAAATCAACTGAGCGTACTTTTCCATACTAATACTCTTCAATGGCGTTACACCCCCAACCCATGACACTTGGCGACTGTACCTCAGGCATCTGGAATCTGGAAGTCCCTTGAAGGACCTAACCATCACTCGGCGAGCAGAACAGATGCAAAGGGGAAGAAGACCAGCCTGACGGCAGGAGGCTGACACCAGGCAGCCCAGGCCAACTCAGATCTCTTGGAGAATTCCCCTCACTGTCAAGTGTTATCCTTAGCCTGCCCAGTTCATAGCATCTCAGCCTATGGGCAGCCCTGCTGAAATAACAGCGTTTTTGTGTGTTTTACTGGGCTGTGGAATTTCCCAGTGGATCAGTTACCGGTGTTTCTTGTTTTATATTTTAATCGTCTTTCTACAAATTGGGAATCAGAATCGGGTATTCATCCTGTGGTAATTTGCTTATCGCCCATGAATGGCACTTAAACAAAAGCAACAATGCACATTTCATTGAAAAGCATTTGGTTTAGGCAGGTTGGCAGGTGCTTCGGAAAGCCCTCAGGCTTCATTCCCAAAACATAAATCTCAATCCTGCAGTGAGGAGCTTCAGGCAGAGGCGGAGGGAGAAGAGCTGTTTCCTTAATGTGTGTTTGGAATCCTGATTCAGGGCGACCTCTCATCCCTCCTTTTCTCATTCAATTCATGGTGGGGGTGGGGTGGGGTGGATTGCTCTAAAATGCAAATAAGAGTGTCAGGCAGGAGGGACTTCTGTGGGGAACATCTCGGTGAGAAAAAGTGCTTTTGCAAAAACAGTCAAGTACTTGTAGTTTTTTCAGAAAAGCCTCAGTGTTATATTGTTGTTCCTTTGAAAGATGCAGGACATACAGAACCAGTAAATCTTTGTTAGAATAACAGCTTGTTCAATGAAACCGTTTGGCATTAAATCAAGAGAGGCTCTAATGCAAGACTGGATGGTCTCAACTGAACAACAAGAAGATGAGTTATAAGCGAGGGCCTGCAATGAGTCACCAGGCGGTGTCCCTACCAGCTGGACACTGGGTTTCTTTGGGAGGGCATTCCTTGGAAGTTAAGATCCCCATAAAGCACATCAAGGTGCCCACCAGTTCCTCCACAGTCATTTTAATATTCCACTGGAGTTCTCTGGAGGTAGGCTGAAGCTCAGGAAACATCCATTTGGACCAAGAGCATCATCCATGATTTGATGGCATGTAATTCTCCGGTGTGTCTTCTCTCCCTTCCTTCTCTTCTCCCTTCTTTTCCTCCTTCGGATCAGGGTGTCCACCACAGGTAACAGAAAGTCCATCACAAACGTGGGCACGTGGCTGCTTTCTTTTCTCTATCTCCTCCAGCTCACACTTCAGGCCACCCTCCACAAGCATTCTTTCCCAGTCTCCCTACTCACTGTTAATGGCTCCCTAAACCAGGAATCCAAAGCTGGGATTCAGGCTCAATCTGGGCTAGGGTGCTACTTATCAGCAGGTGAGCAGGAAGCTCCCACCATACACACCTAAGATTCAAATTTCAATTCGTTCATCTCTCCAGCCTGACCCTCAGGCAGGTGATTCCTTGACAAAGAGAATAATCTGTGCAGAAATTTCCAAGGGAAAAAGCAAGAATGAGAAACCAGGTGATGTCACGTAGAAAGAGAAGAGGGGTGGGCTTGGAGATCCGCAAAGGGGGAACCACCAGGAGGAGGAAGACAAGCGAGTATTCGGGGGCATGGAATGGAGGAGAGGGGAGGGCCCCCACTTTCTGGTGTGGGCAAAGGGTATGTGGCCCTATGGCTCTTTGAGGAAAGGAACACGGCTGAGGAGACTTGTTGGGGAGATGATGAGTTCTACTGTATTCAAATTTCTGTGCTCCAGTGGGGTTTGACTTTCAATTCTCAGAAGAATGAGGCTTTTAGTCACTTTGAAAATTAAAGATAACAACAAAGAGCTGGCACCGCTGAGTGTGAAGCAGCTGTCACCTCTGACAGGCTGGAGATCTGTTCTTTAAGAGGCACCTCCTCTGACTCCAGGACAAGGCCTATCCTCCTCTGGGAACAAGGGGTTATTAGCACTGGCCCCATTTTTGTTGGGAAGTGAATGAAACGATGAGCAGAAAGTGCTTACACAGAGATAAGCACATGGTAATAGGTGGTTCGTTACCAGTGGTTGTTAACCCAAATTCACGTACCACCAGGGATGACAAAATGAGCTTCTAGAAAAATCACAATGGAAAGCCCACTTCTACAGGAAAAAAGTACATCCACTGATCGTCAGAATGCTAAGAGCGTATGTTTCACTTCAGTGATTGAATTGTGTCCTGTTTGGGAAAACTCAGACCCCAATCTGAAACTGCTACTGCGGCAGTAACGGTAACGAACCCCTGCCAACGCAAGAAATATAAGAGACATGGGTTCCATCCCTGGCAAGATCCCCTGGAGAAGGAATGGCAACTCACTCCAGTATTTTTGCCGGGAGAATCCCATGGAGCGGAGAGCCTGGCAGACTACAATCGATAAGGTCGCAAAGACTTGGAGCAGCTTGGCACACACACAAGAGAAACTTACATTATTAATAGTTGAGCATTTGGAGCTGGTAGAATCATCATAAACTGTACATATATCCATAGAGCGTTCTCGGTGAAACCACGCTAGCACCTCTACCTCTATGAATTCTGTGGTTCTGAGACCATATAGACTGTGGACCATGGGAAAATAAAGCAGGAATGTGTGCAGTCAGCCTGACAGCAGCCATTCCAGAGCTCTGAGCATCCACCTCCCTGTACTGTGGCTGCAAAATCATCTCTAAGTCTTCCCCCTATTTCACACGCCACCACTCCAAGAAAACAGGTTTAAATTGCAAGAACCAGGCAGTAGTTTGAAAATTGTATGGGACAGTTCATCCGAGGTGTTTATTTAAATGCAAATTCCTGAAACCCACCATCAGAAATACCTCATTAGTTTGAAAACCAGTGTGGACTCTGTGAAGGATTTATTCTTCTTCTGTCCACAGTTCTTGGCACCTGAAATGCATTCTCCCAGGTGCCCTCTGCCCACGTAACACCTTGTAAGCTGCATGCTGCTGCCTTCTGCTCTGCAACTTTCCTAAATATAGCTCTACTTTCCTTCTCTTTTTTTTTCTGCAGTTGGCTAAAACAACAAGCTACAGAATTAGAAATAGGTGTGTTACTTCAACAAGTAATACTTTTCCTGAAAATGAAAGTTAGTAGGTCTATTTTAAGAGTTAATTAGCTGACAGGGGAACTAAATTCACACTAAAGTGCATCTCAACTTGTATTTCAAAAAACTATTTGGTAATAAATAGCATGTAAGATGCAGAGAACTGGGAAAACAGGAGTGAGATGGGCTGCCCTCTCCCATGGGCTGTCAGCATTCACTAGAGATTTGAGCAGCTCTTTCTCGTGGAGTGTAGTAATAATCATTTTTAAGATCTCCTTTTTTGAATGGGAGCTACCCAGGTGGCACGAGTGTAGAGAATCCACCTGCCAATGCAGGAGATGCAAGAGATGTGAGTTTGACCCCTGGGTCAGGAAGATCCCCTGGAGGAAGGCATGGCAACCCACTCCAGTATTCTTCCCTGGAGAATCCCATGGACAGAGGAACCTGGCGGGCTACAGTCCATGGGGTCGAAGAGTCAGACATGACTGAGTGACTGAGCACATTTATCAAAAAACTGTGTCACATTCTTTTTCTCCCATTGCCCTAGTGCAAGGGGATAGTTAAGTGCAAAGAAGGCCAAGTTCAAGGCCGTCAAAGCTGCTGAACTCACACAGCTTAACAAGGGAGCTTGAAATGATTCTTTCCAGTGAGGAGTCCAGGGAAGTGATCTCTGAGCAGCAGAAGCCAGGATCCCGACTGATTAAAAACACTCTCTCAGGTCTAGACCTTCCCCGGTGACATTCCAGTGATCATCTTGCTCCAAGGCCAAAGTCTTCATTATTCACCTCCACTAAGGGGAGCTGAGGAACTGGGAAGCACTCAACCCCCCGACCCTGTATTTTTGGATAGAGAATTTCTCACAGGGTTGAGGCCGGCATCCCTACCAGGTGTCTCCAGGCAAGGGTCTGCACCCGCAATTCCTAGCCCCATGGCCAGCACCACCACATGTACAAAGTTGCAGTAGAACAGGCTTCTGGAAGGATTCATCCATAAGGGCCGCCCTGTCCCCTGCCCTACTACAGTGGTTTAGTTCATGGGGTAAAAATATAGAAATTCACCATCTTTTACATCCTGACAGCTTCCCTAACCTGGGCCACGCACTGACCTTCTGGTGACCTTTAGTGAACGTTCAATCCTGGATGCTGCTCCATTTTACTAATTTTTTTTTTTAATTAGAAGAATCTCTTTGGGCACTTGATTAAATGATTTCTCATTGAAATGTCAACATCTCTAAAGTGAATCTTGCACAAATCCCTGATGGAAAGGAAGGCAACAAACAGGTGGGCAGGTGGTTGCACAACCAACTACTCGGTCCTCAGAGGGGGCTGGGCAGAGCTGACTGCTAACCAAACCCCGAGGAGCCGCCCCAGCCTGGACTTGCTCTCACCCGGTCAAACGCGGCCAGCACTCTAGATTCACCACCCAAGCACTGCGGGCCTGGAGGGACCAGCCACGCCCTCTCCGGGTCCCGGGTTTCCCGCGTGCTACCGGAAGTGAGATCCGTGGGCTTGCAGCACCGCCATCCATAGACTGCATTCCATTCCTGCTCCACCCCTCAGAGGAGACGATCGTTCCTTCCGAGCTTCCGCTTTCTCATCCGTAAAAAGGGGCCAACGCCATGTCTCAGCTTGGGGTGAAAACTAATGAGATGACATTGGTTAGGTGCCTGGTAGAGTGAGTTTTAAATGCTCAGTAATAGGACCAAATCTGCAAGTCTCAAAGCATAGAGAGTTTGGGTTCCACAGCACATCATCAACCACATCGGGGAGGGGACATGGGCTCACACACGTATGGAAACTTCCTTCTGCCCTTTATAACCCCAGTCAAGAGTGTGGTTAGAGTAGGGGTCTCTGGAGTCCACAGAAGACCCCATTCAAGTTTTAGGAAACTGCAACATAATTAAACTGTTTCCTTTTCCAGAGACTCCTACTTTTTAAAGCCAGATGGTCTTCACCTTTCCCTGGGATGCTGTTATTAACCCAGGGGATAATCCAATGGTTGTTATTCAGTAGACAAGTTGTATCCAACTCTTCACAACCCCATGGACTGGAGCACGCCAGGCTTCCTTGTCCCTTACCGCCTCCCAAGTTCATGTCCGTTGAATTGGTGATGCCTTCTAACCATCTCATCCTGTCACCCTCTTCTCCTCCTGCCCTCAATCTCTCCCACCATCAGGGTCTTTTCCAATGAGTCAACTGTTTGCATCAGGTGGCTAAAGTATTGGAGCTTCAGCATCAGTCCTTCCAGTGAGTTTTCAGGGTTGATTTCCTTTAGGATTGACTAGTTTGATCTCCTTACTGTCCAAGGGACTCTCAAGAGTCCTCCAGTGCCACAGTGGGTATCACTGCAGAACAGCAGCATGCCACCCTCCACTTTGCCCAGTGCACGGCCCCCTTGGAGAAGCTCCCCCATGGTAGCCATGTCCAGCAGCAGCCCCAGGTCCCTTGGGATGCCCAGTGTCTGTCACCTCCTCTTACAGCTCCTTGTTCCTGAAAGCCTCAGACCATCCTCCCAGCACTGACTCTGAGAGCAGCTCCGAACCGCGGCCTGCCTGAGCCCCCTGGTGGCAGCTATGAGGCTGCACCGCTGTCCACGCCCTTCATGCACAGCCCCTGGAAGTGGTTTGAGCAAAGCCAGCCCAGGAATGTCAAGGGGTTGGCACTCCTCGCCTACCTTCCGAAATGCTGACCACCCAAGGCCCCCTGACGTGTCTTCCCCAAGTTAGGACCCGGTGCCTGCCTGCAGAAGCAGCACCCTGGGTGCCCTGCACAGCTGGCAAAGCCCCTGACTTGCTCACTTCTGCACCTAAGTATCACTGGTGTCCCAGGAGGTACATGACATGGAAAAGGCAGGAAAAGGCTCAGGAGTCAGAAATACTCAGCTTCGGGTCCAGACTGGACTCACTAGCTGACTATTTGCAGGCCAGTTATTCAATCAGTCTGAGCTGCCATTTTCTCAATCCTGAAACAGAGACGGTGGGACCAACCACACGGGGCAACTCTAACTATTAAGTGAGAATTACAGACGTATACGGATATGAAATTATACAGCTGGACACTAGAATAAAAGCCTCTGTCGGGCACGACTGAAGCGACTCAGCAGCAGCAGCAGCTAATATATTCTACATAGGTCATTTGATATCTTACACACACACACACACACACAGAGACAGAAAAGGAACTAGCCCTTGGAAAGCACCTGATCAATGGTAATAATGACTGTAATTACCCAGAAGAGCACCCACAACACAATTTTCCAATAGCAACTTGGGAACACACTAACTTAAAAAAATTTTTTTTGCAGCTTTTATTTGTATATCCATAATAACCTATTAGTGACATGAGGACTTGACAGAAAGAGGTAGTTCTGGGTTTCAGAATGTCTGAGGAAGCCAAGGTTTCCCAACTCTCCCGAGTGAACTCTGCTCAAGGGAATTTGAAGAGCCACTGGGAAGAGAAAGAAAATCACAAGGAGCTGCTGCAAGGATCTGGGTGACAGGATCAAGGATCCCTTGACACTGACTTTGCTGCCATGACTCAGTTCTGCTTGGGGAGGGGGGAACATGGGGACAGGGACCTCAGGGCATGTTCTTCATAAGCTGGTGGACCCATCTCTTCTCTCCTCTCTGAAACCCTGGGGCACTGCCCAGGTGAAGCTCAGAGCCAAGACACAGCACAGGTGGCTCCTTGCCCACCATGGATGAGACGCCTTGTTTATAGATGCTCTGAAAGTCAAGCATTCTGGTTTTTCTAGGCAGTTCTAGCCCAGCCAACATGACTCAACCACAGTTTACATCTGAAGAAATTAACACGCGAAACAACCCAAACTGAAATTGTAGTATTTCTAAAATCTTTAGAATACTAAAGCTATTAATTTAATCCCTTGAAAGCAATGTTGAGCTTATACCCAGCTAGGGGAGGGTGGGGACTAATCTAATCCTCAAGAAGACCATAATTCAGAGAGGGAGAGAAATACATTTGCTTGCTGTCTCCATCAATGTTGTCGGTGGTATTCAGTCTCTCAGTCCTGTCTGACTCCTTTGTGACCCCATGGACTGTAGCCCACCAGACTCCTCTGTCCATGGGATTTTCCAGATAAGAATCCTGGTGTGTGTTGCCATTTCCTCCTCCAGGGGATCTTCCTGGAACAGGGACCAAACCCGCATCTAGAGTAAAATAAATGCCTATTTAGAGAAACAAAGTTGTACTTCTGGGAACACTAAGAAGAAAAGATCCTTTCCAGTCGCATGTCGGTGAGCCTGCTCTAGGCCATGTTCTGTGCTGTACCACAGGGCAGGAAACACTCATCAGATTTGATCTTTGCCTCTGATGAGTTTTTAATCTCTCTAGGAAGATGGATGTTTCATAAATTAGAATCCAGTATGATTATAGGAAAGGCATATTCCAAGACTATGGGAAAGAAAATCCACAGCATCCGTGGTTGTCAGGGACAGGCCTGGAGAAAGTGGCCTCAGACGTGAAAGAAAAACTGACAGCCCAGCTCCTAATCTGCGGGCACCACCTGACACCCCAGTGAAGTGTACAGATTCCAAGACTTTGGCTTCCAGGAAGGGCTTCCATACTTCAGGGTTTAACTTTATTGAGGCCTTTCTTTGTTGAGGCCTTTCTGGTAATTGGCTGCTGCTGCTGCTAAGTCACTTCCAGACTGATGTTATTCCCTCTCACTCACTCTCTGCTATCAAAAGAATCAAGACTTTGGCTTCCAGGAAGGGCTTCCATACTTCAGGGTTTAACTTTATTGAGGCCTTTCTTTGTTGAGGCCTTTCTGGTAATTGGCTGCTGCTGCTGCTAAGTCACTTCCAGACTGATGTTATTCCCTTTCACTCACTCTCTGCTATCAAAAGAAATACCCAATACCTACATTTTTACAAATCAAGTCCACACAACTGATGTAGAGGCCATTATTTCACGGACTGTTACAAGGCCCTCATTCTTGGAACGCACACCTCATGAAGATGAAAAGTGTAAATGGACAACGCCAGCACCCAATTCTCGTCTTGCCAAAACGAGCAGATTGGAGCTGAATAAACTGGATTTAAATATCCTTTGTCCCATGGCTAACTGGTGGGAGCTGCCAGAATATACAGCTATAATGAGAATACTCTGAATCAGCAGATCTGAAAAAGGCAGAAACTGCTCTCTGCACTAGGGCTTTCTTAGTGCTATTGAACACTGCTATTGAATCTGAAGGCAGCTTTTAAACAGTCTGTTTATAAGTAGAATGCATCTTCCTGTACAGAAGTTACTAGGCCTGTGCAGCATATAAAACAAAGCTCTAGTCTTTCATTATCTTATTTGGACAATTTTCATTTTTGCTTCAACAAACGCTCAGAACTGCTGATCAATTCCGAAACAAAATGCTTTGCTTGTAAAGGCTTATATTGATACTGCTTTTTAAAATTTGACACAGAAAGTAATGTCGGAAAACATCACACACTAACTAGCATGTAAACATACAGAGAATTTATCTGAGTTTTATTTTCAACTTACTGTTGTCCCAGTTTGAAATACTAATCCTTTTTACTTCTAAATGGAGTCATATATATATATAAAATCACAAAAGTATTACATGTTCGTTGTCCAATGTAATTTCCTACAAAAGAAAAAGAAAGAAATCAGACCCCATGGAGAAATGGCAGTTGTCAGAGTTGGGGCAGAGAAGGCACGAGATGAGCTAGAGACACCTTGTTGACCCAGAAAGCATATATACTGTGGAGTATCACTCAGCCATAAAAGAGAATGAGATAATGCCATCTGCAACCACATGGATGCACTAGAGATTATCACATTAAGTGAACTCAGTCAGAGAAAGGCTAATACCATGATATTGCTGATATGTGGAATCTAAAAAAAAGACACAAATGAGCTTATTCACCACAGAAAGAGACTTACAGACACAGTAAATAAACTTATGGTCGCCAAAGGGGACAGCAACGGTAGGGGTAGAGACAAACTAAGAGTTTGGGATTAACATATACACACTGCTGCTGCTGCTGCTGCTGCTAAGTCGCTTCAGTCATGTCCGACTCTGTGCAGCCCCATAGACGGCAGCCCACCAGGCTCCCCCGTCCCTGGGATTCTCCAGGCAAGAACACTGGAGTGGGTTGCCATTTCCTTCTCCAATGCAAGAAAGTGAAAAGTGAAAGTGAAGTCGCTCAGTCGTGTCTGAATCTTCATGACCCCATGGACTGCAGCCTACCAGCCTCCTCCATCCATGGGATTTTCCAGGCAAGAGTGCTGGAGTGGGATGCCACTACAATATATCAAATAGATAAACAACAAGGACCTATTATGTAGCACAGGGAACTGTATTCAATACCTTACAATAAACCATCATGAAAAATTATCTGAAAAAGAATATATATATGAATAACTGAATCACTTTGCTGTACACCTAAAATTAACATAACTGTAAATTAACTATACTTCGATTTTAAAAATTGGTTAAAAATATTGTTCCAGAAAAGAGAAAAAAAAAGAGGTCCTCAAAACAGTGATGAAAATGCATCAAAATGATACTGAAAACATCATGAAGAGGCTCCCACTAACCAAATATGACAATCTGAGCAAGAACATAATGATATTAGTCTATAAAATATGAGTCCATGAGCCTGTCCTGATATCTGCAAATAAAAACTAATAAATGGAGAAAGAGGAGAACACTTCTCTTATTCCATCTGTAGATTCCAACTGAGGAAAGTGGAAGTCCCCATCCTTGTAACAATTCAGCCAGGAAATGTCAAGTGATGCTAAAACTCACAGGTGAAAGTTATAGAGAAATGCAATATTTCATGCTCTCCAATTACCTCCCCACATAACTTCCAGGATAGAAACCTGGCAGATATCTTCTTAATCAAATGATCAAAGTTAACTTCACCGGTAAGGAGACCAATTGCAATCACCTGTCTGTGATGAGATGCGTAAGAACACCGTCACGACTGTAATCTTCCTGGTCACATTATACAACCTGAATTTAATCATCAGATAATCATAAGCGAAGGAACATTCTATATTGTAAACCAGGGGTCCCCCACCTCCAGAATCTAATGCCTGATGACCTGAGGTGGAGCTGATATAACAGAAAAAAAGTACACAATAAAGGCATGCCTTGAATCATCCTGAAACCCTCCCCCCTGCCCTGGTCCATGGGAAAATTGTCTTCCACGAAACTGATCCCTGAGGGTAAAAAGGTTGGGCACCACTGGGAAGTAACCTTTAATCAACAAAACTTTCAAGGCCGTGAAAGTCAAGAAAAAATAAAAGGCTTCCATGCAGAAGCATACTAAAGACAAAGGATGAGTAAATTCAATATTTGAGCCTGGATGAAACCACTATACTCGAGGGGATATGACAGCAACAACTGATGAAACTTGAATGAATCTGTAGGTTATATTGTAGTACAATACCAACATTAATTCCATGATTGTGATGGTTGTATTGGGTTATGCAGGAGAACAGCATGGTTTGTAGGAAACATACACTTAAGTATTATGGTTGATGGGCACCCTATCACAACTTACTTCCAAATTATTCAGAAATAAAACTCTCTGCACTAGTCCAGCATCATTTCTGTAAACAGGAGATTATTTCAAAACAAAAGCAAAACAAGACAGTTGATAGACCTCAGAATGAAACAAAGAGTAAGCTGGCAAAGTTAAGGAAGGAAATTAAAGAGAAAATAAAATTTGGCACAAATTTAAAAAACCATACCTGACACAGACTTAAAAATTGATGCTGTTCAAAATTAATTCAGTGACATTAAGACTTAAGAAAAGTCACACATCAAGCAGTCAAAAATCAAATGATGAAATAAATAAACACCCTCAAAATTACATGATGGGCAAACAATACAGGCCTAATATGTTCAAAATTGTTTCTGAAGAAGAAACGAAAACAAAAGTAACAAAAACAACAAAATATTTAGAATTGTAAGAAAGATTTCCAGAAACAAAGGACACATGAATCTGTAATTAAAAAGTCATCCCATATTCCCAGTGCAACTGAGAGACAATTCATTGCTTAATTCAAGGAGGAAAGCATAATGACAAATCACCAGCTACTGTCATTTATTTGTAAAAAGAAGTCCTGCGTTTTCAAGGACTGAGAAGCTACAACTCTCCTAGGTTTCATAGGGAATATGTACTTGAAGACTGTGCCAGACTCTGCTTGCTTCTGCCCCAATATAAACTTCCCTCTTCTTAATGATGGGATCCCTAATTCTAACTGGGCACACAGCTGCCCAGATTAAAAATTATACTTTCCAACTTCCCTTTTATACAGCTGCAGGCACTTTGACCACAGGAGGCCAGAGTGACAGCATCCTGGAGCTCCAAAGTCTTCACGAAACCACAGTCTCGGTCCTGTCCTGACTACATCCAGATGTCTTTTGGGAGACAGATAAACTACTTTCGTGGTTAAGTCTTTATTTTCTGATTTTAAACACCAACATCATATCTCATCCTAAATGGCACCAAAATACACTAACACCAGAGAAAAGATTAAATCACAAATGAGCAAACTGTGGAAGAAGCTGTTGCAAACACTAATTAAACAGAGAATAAGCCAAAATGTTTCTCTGGGACTCTCTTGCTTTTTCCATGATCCAGCAGATGTTGGCAATGTGATCTCTGGTTCCTCTGCCTGTTCTAAAACCAGCTTGAACATCTGGAAGTTCACAGTTCACGTATTGCTGAAGCCTGGCTTGGAGAATTTTGAGCATTACTTTACTAGCATGTGAGATGAGTGCAGTTGTGCGGTAGTTTGAGCATTCTTTGGCATTGCCTTTCTTTGGGATTGGAAGGAAAACTGACCTTTTCCAGTCCTGTGGCCACTGCTGAGTTTTCCAAATTTGCTGGCACATTGAGTGCAGCATTTTCACAGCATCATCTTTCAGGATTTGAAATAGCTCCACTGGAATTCCATCACCTCCACTAGCTTTGTTCATAGTGATGCTTTCTAAGGCCCACTTGACTACACATTCCAGGATGTCTGGCTCTAGATTTGATCACACCATCATGATTATCCAGGTCGGGAAGATCTTTTCTGTACAGTCCTTCTGTGTAATCTTGCCACCTCTTCTTAATATCTTCTGCTTCTGTTAGGTCCAGACCATTTCTGTCCTTTATCGAGCCCATCTTTGCATGAAATGTTCCCTTGGTATCTCTAATTTTCTTGAAGAGATCTCTAGTCTTTCCCATTCTGTTCTTTTCCTCTATTTCTTTGCATTGATCACTGAGGAAGACTTTCTTACCCCTTCTTACTGTTCTTTGGAACTCTGCATTCAGATGCCTATATCTTTCCTTTTCTCCTTTGCTTTGCCTCTCTTCTTTTCACAGCTATTTGTAAGGCCTCCCCAGACAGCCATTTTGCTTTTTTGCATTTCTTTTCCATGGATATGGTCTTGATCCCCGTCTCCTGTACAATGTCACAAACCTGATTCCATAGTTCATCAGGCACTCTATGTATCAGACCTAGGCCCTTAAATCTGTTTCTCACTTCCACTGTATAATCATAAGGGATTTGATTTAGGTCATACCTGAATGGTCTAGTGGTTTTCCCTACTTTCTTCAATTTAAGTCTGAATTTGGTAATAAGGAGTTCATGATCTGAGCCACAGTTAGCTCTGGGAGTTGGTGATGGACAGGGAGGCCTGGCATGCTGCAATTCATGAGGTCGCAAAGAGTCGGACATGACTGAGCGACTGAACTAAACTGAACTGAAGCCAAAATGTTTGGGGTAAATAGAGTTAAAATGCCACTATGCTGTGCTGCGCTGAGTTGCTCAGTCGTGTCTGACCCTTTGCAACCCCATGGACTGGAGCCCGCCAGGCTCCTCTGTCCATGGAATTCTCCAGGCAAGAATACTGGACTGAGAAGTCTATCTTTTCTCCAGGGGATCTTCCCAACCCAGGAATCGAACCAGGGCCTCCTGCATTGCAGGAAGATTCTTTAATCAGCTGAGCTACCAGGGAAGCCCCTAAAATGCTTAGTGCTGTGCTTAGTCACTCAGTCGTGTCTGACTCTTTGCAACCCCATGGACTACAGCCCACCAGGCTCCTGTGTCCACGGGATTCTCCAGGCAAGGATACTGGAGTGGGTTGCCATTCCCTTCTCTGGGGGATCTTCCTGGAGGTTCGATGGGGATCTTCCTCCAGGTTCGATCCCCAAGTCTCCCACATTGTAGGCAGATGCTTTACCATCTGAGCCACCAGGACTCACACATAAATTAAAGATGGAAAACATAGCTAAGTGTATTTTTGTCCCTCAATAAAAAGAGGATTCTGTTCATAAGCTGGAAGAAGAAGAAAAGTACTAGGTAACCAGCAGTCTCTGCCTTAGAAGTAACACCTCATGTAAAGACTGTATATTCACACATTAATAGAAGGAAATATCTCAGAAGGTTCTCTTAGCAAAGTGCTCAGATACATTATGTTATACAATGTTAAGAAAAACATGAATTTCTGGATGTTTGAGGGTTGAATTGCCCCAGGAAAAAAAATTCATATGCTGCAGTCCTGGGTCTCAGGACCTCAGAATACAACCTTGTTGAGAAATAGGGTCATCATATTGGTTAAGATGAAGTTGTACTGGAGTAGTGTTGGCCCTCATCCAACATGACAGGCGTCTTCATAAAAGGGAAACGTGGACACGGGCAAACACTGAGAGAGAATACCATTCAAAGACAAAAGCAAGGAAGGACTGAAGCTTCTAGAAGACAAGAAGCGACAAAGATTGCAGGCCAACCACTGAAAACTAAGGTGGAAAGGCATGGATAGATTCATTCTCATAGCCTCAGCAGGGGGCCAACCCACAGGATGCCGTGATCTCAGACTTCTGGCCTCCGGAACTGTGAGGCAATGCATTTCTGTGATTTAAGACCACAACTGGCTGGCAGCCCAAGAAAACTAACACATGGGGGATAATGGCTTCCTCTTTTGCAACTGTCTGCATGGTTTGACTATTTCAAGACTGTTTATATCTTTCATTATCAGAAGAAACAATAAAGATTATCTATAAATAAGATAAAGGAGGTGATTTCTAGCTTCGGTTTTGTTCTGAAAGTTTACACTTCATAAGAATAATTGATCTAAAAACTCTGAACAAAATTTAGTTGTAAGGCAGTCTGGACATGAAAACTTTTAGAGAGGGCATTTTTCTAGGACTTCTGTGGTTTTATCCTAGATGTTGGTCTCTGTTTTCAAGTTTTAGCAAATTATGATCAATTACACTTTCCTAAGAAAAACATTTTAATCAAGAGTTGATGTTAATCAACCTGCCTGACTTCAGACTATACTACAAATATACAGTCATCAAGACAGTATGGTACTGGCACAAAAAAACAGAAATATAGGCCAATGGAACAAGATAGAAAGCTCAGAGATAAACCCATACATGTATGGGCACCTTATCTTTGACAAAGGAGGCAAGAATATACAATGGAGAAAAGATAGTGTCTTTAATAAGTGGTGCTAGGAAAACTGGACAGCTACATATAAAAGAATGAAATTAGAACACTTCCTATGAGAATACACAAAGATAAACTCAAAATGGATTAAAGACCTAAATGCAAGACCAGAAACTATAAAACTCTTAGAGGAAAACATATGCAGAACACTCGTCAACATAAATCACAGCAAGATCCTCTATGACACACCTCCTAGAGTAATGTAAATAAAAATAAACAAACAGGACCTAATCAAACTTAAAAGCTTTTCCACAATGAAGGAAACTATAAAGTGAAAAGACAACCCTCAGGATGGCAGAAAATAATAGCCAATGAAACAACTGATAAAGGATTAATCTCCAAAATATACAAGTAGCTCATTCAGCTCAATACCAGAAAAATGAACAACCCAATCAAAAAGTGAGCAGGAGACATAAAAAGACATTTTTCCAAAGAAGACCTACAGATGACTAATAAATACATGAAAAGATGCTCAACATCACTCCTCATTCAGTTCAGTTCAGTTCAGTTCAGTCACTCAGTCGTGTCCGACTCTTAGCGACCCCATGAATCACAGCACACCAGGCCTCCCTGTCCATCACCAACTCCAGGAATTCACTCAGACTCTCATCCATTGAGTCAGTGATGCCATCCAGCCATTTCATCCTCTGTCGTCCCCTTCTCCTCCTGCCCCCAATACCTCCCAGCATCAAAGTCTTTTCCAGTGAGTCAACTCTTCACATGAAGTGGCCAAAGTACTGGAGTTTCAGCTTTAGCATCATTCCTTCCAAAGAAATCCCAGAGCTGATCTCCTTCAGAATGGACTGGTTGGATCTCCTTGCAGTCCAAGGGACTCTCAAGAGTCTTCTCCAGCACCACAGTTCAAAAGCATCAATTATTCAGCACTCAGCCGTCTTCACAGTCCAACTCTCACATCCATACATTAGAGAAATACAAATCAAAATCACCTCACACTGGTCAGAACGGCCATCATCAAAAACCTACAAACAATAAATGCTTGAGAGGGTGTGGATAAAAGGGAACCCTCTTGCACTGTTGATGGGAATGCAAATTGATACAGATACTATGGAGAACAGTATGGAAATTCCTTTAAAAACTAGGAATGAATCTACCATATGACCCAACTATCCCACTACTGGGCATATATCCTGAGAAAACCATAATTGAAAAAGACACATGTGACCCAAAGTTCCTCGCAGCACTATTTACAATAGCTAGGACATGGAAGCAACCTAGATGTCCATTGACAGATGAATGGATAAGGAAGTTGCGGTACATATACACAACGGAATATTATTCAGCCATAAAAAGGAATGCATTTGAGTCAGTTCTAATAAGATAGATGAGTCCAGAGCCTATTATACAGAGTGAATTAAGTCAGAAAGGGAAAGAAAAATATATATTAATACATATAGGGAATCTAGAAAAACAGTACTAATGAACCTATCTGCAGGGCAGCAGTGGAGACTCAGACAGGGAGAACAGACTTGTGGACACAGCAGGGGAAAGGGGAGGCAAGGATGGGTTGAGAGCATAGCATGCAAACATATGCATCAGTTAGTTCAGTCAGAGTCATGTCTGACTCTTTGCGACCCCATGGACTGCAGCACACCAGGTCAAACCCATGTCCATTCAGTAGGTGATGCCATCCAAGCATCGCATCCCAGCATCAGGGTCTTTTCAAATGAGTCAGCTCTTCACATCAGATGGACAAAGTATTGGAGTTTCAGCATCAGCATCAGTCCTTCCAATGAACACTCAGGACTGATCTCCTTCAGAATGGACTGGTTGGATCTCCTTGCAGTCCAAGGGACTTTCAAGAGTCTTCTCCAACACCACAGTTCAAAAGCATCGATTCTTCGGTGCTCAGCTTTCTTTATAGTCCAACTCTCNAGTATTGGAGTTTCAGCATCAGCATCAGTCCTTCCAATGAACACTCAGGACTGATCTCCTTCAGAATGGACTGGTTGGATCTCCTTGCAGTCCAAGGGACTTTCAAGAGTCTTCTCCAACACCACAGTTCAAAAGCATCGATTCTTCGGTGCTCAGCTTTCTTTATAGTCCAACTCTCACATCCATACATGACCACTGGACAAACCATAGCTTTGACTAGCTGTGACAGCTTTATGAAACTTAAAAGAATGTACCCATAGGGTAGGGGATGACATTAACAAATGTGCTTTTTTGTTCAAATGTGCTTTTGAAACTGTCTTATGAACAGAAACAGATTCACAGGCTTTGAGTGTGAGCTTATGGTTGCTGGAGGGGAGAAGGAAGGAAGGGATAGTTAGAGTTTGGGGTGGATGTGTACACGCTGTGACATTTAAAATGAATAACCAACAAGGACCTACTGTATAGCACAAGGAACTCTGCTTAATATTATGTGGCAGCCTGGATGGGGAGGGAGTTTGGGGAAAAATGCATACATATTTATGTATGGCTGAATCCCTTTGCTGTCCACCTGAAACTATCACAACATTGTTTGTCAATTGGTATACCCTAATACAAAATAAAAGTTTAAAAAATTGTCCAGGGGAATGTGCCAATATTTGTAAGACCCATAACTCAGCATAGCAATATTTATTTTCTCAGCAGCCAGTGCACAAAGTTATAAAATAGTGCATGGGTAAAAGGCCCACTCAAAGTGCAGTAACAACCAATAGGCTTTACTGCAACAAAGGGCAAAAAGCTTTTTGTGGTTTTGGATTCCAGATTGCAACTAACCTTTAAGCAACTACCAATTGCTGAGTTTTGGTGTCCATATTATTTGAAAAAACTATTAAAATATCCCCCCATTTTCCAACCATATATCTATGTGAGATTCAATTTTTTTTTTCATATCCTTCAGCCTTAACATGTAAAAAATTGCATGCAGGAGCAATACAGGAATTCATCTGGTTTCTATTATACCAGACCTTAGGGAGATTTGTGAAAATGTAAAACAATGCCAGTCTTCTCACTAAAGATGTGTTGCTTTGGAAAATATATTTAGGGAAACATATTAATTATGGTAATATATAATGAAGCTATCATTTATTATTAAATACATTTACAATAAATATTTTAAAATTTTGTTTTAAACAGAAATATCATTTCTATGGAAAATACGATCATATGTACAAAAGAAATTCTGAGATTTAAAAGTGTGAGCAATTCTTCACTACACACACCAAACACACACACAGAATGATAGAAATAAAATGAAAAACTTAAAGTTTTCAGGGACCTCAGTAATTTTTAAGACTGCCCAGATAAAGGATGATTCTGGGTGGGAGGAAAACATCAGTTATCTGAATATAAAAGTTACCTAGGAGGTCTTTTATAAGTTGAAGTCAAGAGAATAGAATGTCATCAACCAGTCTTATACACGGGACCCTGGACATCCAAAAAGGATATGAATCCTACTCAGATTGTTGTGGAACAGTCCTTTTTTTACTGAACACTATTGTTCAGTGCCATTTCTCACAAATAAAAAATTCTTTCTTGCCTTATCAGATGCAGTAAAGAAATAGAGGGACTTCTCTAGCAGTCCAGTGGTTAAAAATCCACCTTCCGATGCAGGGGACATAGGTTCAATCCCTGGTCGGGGAACTAAGATCCCACCTGCCACGGGGCAACTAAGGCCTCGCACCACAACTAGAGAGAATCCAACGGGCTGCAGCTAAGATCCAATGTAGCCAAATAAATAAATTAAAAAATAAAAAGAAACAGAGGAACACTGAGGTGATAGATGTTTGACCTGGCTCCTTCATGAGTCTGAGATTTCATACTGAAGATCAATGAAATGCTGTGCCTTCAGTTTAAATTTAAATCTTAGAAAAATCATATATGACTATGTCTCATGTTTCACGGGGCTTCCCAAATGGCTCAGTGGTAAAGAATCCGCCTGTCAGTTCAGGAGACGTGGGATACGTGGGGTCAATCCCTGGATCAAGAGGATCCTCTGGAGGAGGAAATGGCAACCCTCTCCAGTATCCTTGCTTGGAGAATCCCATGAACAGAGAAGCCTGGAAGATTAGAGTCCATAAGGTTGCAAAGAGCCAGACACAACTCAGCAACTAAATGCAACAACAAACATGTTTTATGTCTTATGGATGTTATAGTCCCATGCAGGGATCACAACTACAAACATCATATCTGCAAACAACAGATAGTACAGATAGTTCTTTCTTATGAAAGACAATAGAAGATATGATCACTGCCCTCAAAAATTTTTACGAGTCTCATATATGAAATTAGGAAAACATAGTAAACAGAATCATGGGCTTTATAGCCCATGGGTGTCAAGTTTGGCCAAAAAATGAGAAAAATGAAAGAGAAACAAACTTGGACTAGTCAGCAGGACCCAATAAGCAGACTCAAGGCAGGGCCAGGTTCTAGACAATGAGGGCAAAGGCTTGAGATAAGAAGAAAGCTTCATCAACTAGAGTAGAATGGCAAACGGCCCTAAAATACCACCCGAAGTTTGAAAACCCTCTGACTCAACCTCACTAAAGCACAAATCTTACAGTTTTTGTTGGCTTGCATTTAAATGATTGAATTGATCACATTTATTACTGTTTTAAGACTGCAATTCACCTGAAAATATATGCAAGGATATTTGTAAACATTACTTTCATTTTTCTTTAAAAGAAGGAAATTTTTTAAAAAAGCTTCCAGGAGTTATTTTTGATAGCTATTAATTGTGAGGAATAACCGATTTAAGTGAAAGATTCTGGCTAGGTCTCTTTTTCTTTCTTCCCAGAAGAAAAGCAAGATGTGTGAGTTAATATATTAGGGATAAATGGGTAATTTTAATATTGATTTTCAGTGCCTGTAATGACACTGCAGCTTTTAAAGCATTTTTATTTAGTCCATATTTCACAGCAGAGTTTCTCTCCTTGGCTGTCTAAAACACAATTCAGCTGCATCCTTGGGCTTACTTATTTATTCACCAATGCCTTCTCTAATGGAAGAAGTTTTAAATAAAAGTTCTAGAATTCAAAGAGTAATGGAACCCATGGTGGAAAAGAATCTGAAAAAAAAAATATATATATATATATACATATGTATAACTGAATCACTGCTGTGTGCTGGAAACTAACACAACATTGGAAATCAAATATACTTCAATTAAAAAAATAAAGACAAAAAAAAAAGTGGTCGGAGAACATCTAGTTTCATTCTTGACATGCCAGCTTGCACAGGGATGCCCAGCAAGCTGGTGGCAGAGGCAGAAAGAGGGTTCAGCTGTGCTGGAGCCTTGTTCTGCCAACTCTCTCAAATGTAAAAAGCAGTGCACATAGATTCCATGTCTGTTATTCTATTTAATTCTTCAGATAAATATGTGTTTTCTACTCTCATAATGCAACACTAGTTGGTGTGCCATCTTCGATTATGTCTTTATTACCAATATTCTCTTTGTCTTGTCTTTCCCTCTTTTTTAATTGATAAACTTTACTTTTATAGGAGTTTTAGTTTCACCAAAAAACACTGGACAATACAGAGAGTATCCATATATCCCCTGTTTCCTCCAACACAGCCTCTCCCATTATCAACCTCCCCCACCAAATGACCCACTTGTTACAATTGATGACTCTAAACTGACACATCATAATCGCCCGAAGTCCATAGATTATACCGGGGTTGGTACACTCTACGGGTTTGGACAAATGGATAATGCCGTGTATCCACCAGCACAGCACCGTCCAGAATAGTTTCACTGCCCTAAAAATCCTCTGTGCTCTGTCTAGTCACTCTAACCCCTTGATGTGCAGCTGCTGACAACCACTGAACTTTATCCTGTCTCCATAGGTTTGCCTTTTACAGCACGTCATAGAGTTGGAACCACATAGTCTTTTCAAATTGGCTTCTTTCACTTAGTAATATGCATTTAAGGTTCTTTTCATGGCTTGATAGCTCACTTTTTTTAGTACTGAATAACATTGCATTGTCTGGATGGACCACAGTTGATCCATTCAACTACTGCTCCACATCCTCACCAGCATTCAGTGTTGCCAATGTTTTGGTGTGTAGCAGGATCTAATTCTTTCGCTTTGCATCTCTCTGATGACATATGATGTGGAACATCTTTGTATGTGCTTATTTGCCCCCTGTACATCTTCTTTGGTGAGGTATCTGTACAGATCATTGTCCCCCCTTTTCAAATCTGGTTATTCATTTTATTATTGTTGAGTTTTAAGTGTTCTTTGTATATTCTGAATAATAGTCCTTTATTGAAGGTGTTTTTTGAAAACTTTTTCTCTTATTCCGTGGTTGTCTTCTCATTCTCTTGATGTTGGCTTTTGCAGAAGTTTTTAATTTTAATGAAGTCCAGTTGAGCAATTCTTTCTTTCATGGTTCCTACCTTTGATGCTGTATTTGTTCATCGCAGCACTGTTTATAATAGCCAGGACATGGAAACAACCTAGATGTCCATCAGCAGATGAATGGATAAGAAAGCGGTGGTACATATACACAATGGAGTATTACTCAGCCATTAAAAAGAATACATTTGAATCAGTTCTAATAAGATGGATGAAACTGGAACTGATTATACAGTGAAGTAAGCCAGAAAGAAAAACACCAATACAGTATACTAACACATATATATGGATTTAGAAAGATGGTAATGAGGACCCTGTATGCAAGACAGCAAAAGAGACACAGATGTGTAGAGCAGACTTTTGGACTCTGAGGGAGAGGAAGAGGGAGAGGGNCTCTTATACACATCTAGATGTGTATAAGAGACAGGTACATATACACAATGGAGTATTACTCAGCCATTAAAAAGAATACATTTGAATCAGTTCTAATAAGATGGATGAAACTGGAACTGATTATACAGTGAAGTAAGCCAGAAAGAAAAACACCAATACAGTATACTAACACATATATATGGATTTAGAAAGATGGTAATGAGGACCCTGTATGCAAGACAGCAAAAGAGACACAGATGTGTAGAGCAGACTTTTGGACTCTGAGGGAGAGGAAGAGGGAGAGGGGGAGGGTGGGATGATTTGGGAGAATAGCATTGAAATATGTATACTATCATGCAAGAAACGAATCGCCAGTCTATGTTCGATGCAGGATGCAGGATGCTTGGGGCTGGTGCCTGGGGATGATCCAGAGGGATGATGTGGGGTGGGAGGTGGGAGTGGAGTTCATGTTTGGGAGTTCGTGTACACCCGTGGCAGATTCATGTCAATGTATGCCAAAACCAATAGAGTACTGTAAAGTAAAATAAAGTAAAATGGAAGCTCTAAAAAAAAGAAAAAGAAAGAAAGAAAGAAAAGTTATGTTGATTCTCTTTTTAGGGACACCAATAATCCAAAAATTGGATTACCTTTCTGGTTGTCCATATCACAATTATTCCTTGTCTTAGTCTCAGCTTTATTTCCTTTTGAGGGGAAATGGCAAAGCCTCCAAAGTTCTCAGAATGATGCCCTTTTCCTGTTATTTTTTCTTCTGGGTCTTCAGTGTACATAACTCAGCTGGGGACCTTGACTGATAACATCGTAGTCTATGTATGGTTCACTTTTGTGTATGGATGTACGTATTCATATATTATGTAATTTATTTGTTATTTTTAATAATATAGCAATCATTTCTAATTCCACTACTAAAAGTTAGGACACTGGTAGAAAGCCTTCATCCTGCTGTTTATCTCCCACCACTATTCCCTGTACCTTCAGCCAGCTGAAGTAATCCTAAATCCTGTGTTCATCATTCTCTTATTTCCCTGTTATACATTTTATTGCATCTATATGTACTTGTTTTTTATGAGCTTTTCACCCCCTGTATTATCATTTTCAAGTGAAAAAAGGCCACATGTGCTAATAGCTCCTGATTTAAAGCATCACACAACACAGACATCTGTAGCAGTACTCCCTGAAAAAGATAGGCTAAGTATATTTCAGCTACTGAGCTGACATGGAATTACTGAGACTCAGGCTATGTACACACCACACACACACCAGTGCCTGGTTCACTGTGAGGCATGTAGGAAATGTTAACATTATAAATCACTGAGGAGTTTGACACAGGTGCCCCAGCTTGGAAGGTCTAACTATACTGGAATCAACTGCAAGGTCATACAAGTCTGCAAAAATATGCAAGTATTTTTTTTCCCAATAACCTAGTAAATCTTAATACCTAATCTTTATACAGAATGTTAATCATTATGCCGAGCATTAATACAGAAATGTTACAAAAAGGAGCCCTGAATCGTGAATTTTTCAGGGTGGGTATTTTGGGTAACTTTAGTATTTTTGATAAAGATAAGCCTCAAGGTCACTGAGATTTATTTGATAGATCTTTATGACAGATCACTCTAATAAATGAACAAACCAGGGGAGGAAAGCGTTAGTCCATGGTTCCAGCTGTGGTTCGGAAATGACTTTCATGTCGTTTACCCCTCCGGGTCTGCTCAGCACCTCACCCTCTGTAGTGATGGATGAAGAGTTATGGCTTGGTGCATGAATGGTGCGGGAGAGCAGGAGCTCAGGCAGGTTCAGAGGGTCCTCAGTCAGTCAGTCAGTCAGTTCAGTCGCTCAGTCGTGTCCGACTCTTTGCGACCCCATGAATCACAGCACGCCAGGCCTCCCTGTCCATCACCATCTCCCGGAGTTCACTCAGACTCACGTCCATCGAGTCCGTGATGCCATCCAGCCATCTCATCCTTGGTCGTCCCCTTCTCCTCCTGCCCCCAATCCCTCCCAGCATCAGAGTCTTTTCCATTGAGTCAACTCTTTGCATGAGATGGCCAAAGTACTAGAGTTTCAGCTTTAGCATCATTCCTTCCAAAGAAATCCCAGGGCTGATCTCCTTCAGAATGGACTGGTTGGATCTCCTTGCAGTCCAATGGACTCTCAAGAGTCTTCTCCAACACCACAGTTCAAAAGCATCGATTCTTCGGTGCTCAGCTTTCTTCACAGTCCAACTTTCGCATCCATACATGACCACAGGAAAAACGATAGCCTTGACTAGGTGGACCTTAGTCAGCAAATGTCAGTAATGTCTCTGCTTTTGAATATAGTATCCAGGTTGGTCATAACTTTTCTTCCAAGGAGTAAGCATCTTTTAATTTCATGGCTGCAGTCACCATCTGCAGTAATTTTGGGGCCCAAAAAAATAAAGTCTGACACTGTTTCCACTGTTTCCCCATCTATTTCCCATGAAGTGATTAGGTTGGTCATAACTTTTCTTCCAAGGAGTAAGCATCTTTTAATTTCATGGCTGCAGTCACCATCTGCAGTAATTTTGGGGCCCAAAAAAATAAAGTCTGACACTGTTTCCACTGTTTCCCCATCTATTTCCCATGAAGTGATGGGACCGGATCTAATCTCTGGAGCCTGGCCATTTTGCCTCTCCATGAAAAAGACTGAATCTAAGACAAAGGTCTGCTGGGTACACACATCATTGCAGAAACTGGGATAAGAAGCAAGATCTGAAGTTCATCTTTGCAAAGAATACAAACTTCTTGCTGACGTGGTAGCTGCAGGCTCCACATCTGAAATATCTGAAGTAGATTAAGTGGTTACATTTAAAACAACAGCTTCAGATTGCTTCCCTGGTGGCTGAGAGGTTAAAGCGTCTGCCTCCAATGCGAGAGACCCGGGTTCGATCCCTGGGTCGGGAAGATCCCCTGGAGAAGGAAATGGCAATCCACTCCAGTATTCTTGCCTGGAGAATCCCATGGTCAGAGAAGCCTAGTAGGTTACAGTCCACGGGGTCGCAAAGAGTCAGACACGACTGAGCGACTTCACCTTCACCTTCAGATTTCATTTTAAAGTGCTGATTACTTGCAGAAGAGTTGCCCTGTTTAAAAAATTTGATGTTATTCACTGCTTTTCACTCCTGTTCCATTTAGCTCATCCTAATACTGTCTTTCACTTCACACCCACCACACTAGCAGTCATAGGAACACATTTCTTTGCTTAGTTCAGAACCTAGCAGGCTGGGCTCTAACTGGAGCTCAGTGGATACATGCCCCCATCGTATTATCGAAAGCACACCAGAGACCCCTCATTACACCCAAAGACCCTTCATCTTAGTCTCCATGCTCATCCTGGGATCAGAAATGTTTATCATTACAGTAGGATCCTCTCAGAATCCTGAGATGGTTGTAAGCAGCAGTCTGCTTTAAAAGTGCACACCACCTCAGGACTGTGCGACTGTGCATCACAGTCACACAACTGCCGGCCGTTTCCCAACCGCATGCCACATACTTTTCATTCTGTCCCCTTTTCTAGACTGCCCTCCTCTGGGTTCTGATGGCAAGTCCCCTGCATCTTTCCAGGGCCAGCTCACGTGTCACTACTCTGCAAGGTTCTTCCCACAGCCCCAGCTGAAGCGGTCACCACCCGCTCTCTCACACTGACACGGAGGACTATTGCTGCCACTAGGGTATCACACTAGGTGATAACGGGGCAGGATACAATCATGGGTGTGCGTACATCACTCACAGTACTTGGCATCTTTCTCAAGGTCCAGTATCTAGTGCCTGACTCCTCTGTTTGCATCTCAACATTCTGCGCATGCCATGCCGTCTCTTACAGGGAGACACGTGAGCATGGGATGCCTACCCTCATTCAAACACCCTCCTCCCCACCTCCATTTGGAAATATACAACTCATCCTTCATCACTGCAATAAAGTGTTACCTCCCCCTAGATCCTTTGCTTTCCACCACCCACTCTGGTCTCCAGAGGTTAATTTAAGTTTCAAGTACATGAGTTCCCCTCCTGTAACCCCCTATCATTGATAACAATGAGTTTTTGTTTCTGTTTCCCCTACTAGGCTGAGTCCACCTACATCCACTATCTTGGACACAGTGGTCCACTCATACTTGTGAGTTTTCTTCCTGCCTCGAAAGAGATTTGATCAAGGAGGCTGTTGGTCAGATATGACTAGAGATTAACGAGCAGCCTCCAGAAAGAAAAGCCACGTGTCATGAGGGAGATACATGGGCTGAGGCTGTGGGCTCTTGTGGTAGATAAAATAAGTGGAAAAAAAAATGAGAAAGGAGGGGTTGCAACCCATCTACATGATATCATAGCAGTTCTGTTTAAAGTACTCATGCCCAGGAATAACACCTTCACTCCTTTATGCAGACATGAATCACAGTATTGCAACTTGCTTTGTTTTATTGTTCTTAGTAAGTGATGTGTGAACAATGTAATGGATGCTTTGTTTTGCTTTGGCAAAAAAAAAAAAAAAAGTGACTTTTTTCTTTATCTTGTTTGGCTAAAAGTATTTGGCTCACTATAGTGAAAACAGTCCTATGCCTAAAAAGCTTCAACTAAAAAATGTAAACCCAACAATCCAGAAGTGTATTTATCTGCAATGATTTCTCTAATGGCAAAGCAAACGCTGCTTTGCTTTCAGTAATTAAGAGGAGCTTTAGAAGACGGAAATTATTTGGTAATGATCCTTTTACTTGTTTTAGGAGCCAGACTCAAACAAGTAAGTTACTTGGTGTGAATAAAGCATGAGACTGAGTACAAATTTTGTCCTAGAAAACAGCATGATTAAACTAACAAAATTCTTAAAGTAGCTATATTTGGACAACTCCAGCCATTATTCAGGATTCATGTATAATGAGCAGGCATGAAGTGTCTCTGAGCGATTGAGAAGGAAAGAAGGGCTCAGATTACTTTGATGAATTAAATATCCATCACACAAGGAGGAGGCACTAAGGGGACATTAGATTACAACACACTCTGCTTCAAGGCAACATCAAACTAGACCCACTGAAGCTATACTGGCCACATGGAATCCCTTTTCTCGTTCCAACTGCCATTGCATTCATCTACCACACCTCAAGATTGCCAAGAGAAATATCAACAACCTCGGACATGCAGATGATACCTCCCTAATGGCAGAAAGGAAAGAGGAACTAAAGAGACTCTTGATGAAGTTGAAAGAGGAGAGTGAAAAAGATGGCTTAAAACTCAACATTCAAAAAACTAAGATCATGGCATCCAGTCCCATCACTTCATGGCAAATAGATGGGGAAAATGGAAACAGTAACAGAATTTATTTTCTTGGGCTCCAAAATCACGGTGGAAATCACGGTGGATAGTGACTGCAGCCATGAAATTAAAAGATGCTTGCTGCTTGGAAGAAAAGCTATGACCAACCTGCTGCTGCTGCTGCTGCTGCTGCTGCTGCTAAGTTGCTTCAGTCGTGTCCGACTCTGTGCGACCCCATAGATGGCAGCCCACCAGGCTCCCTCGTACCTGGGATTCTCCAGGCAAGAACACTGGGGTGAGGTGCCATTGCCTTCTCCAATGACAAACCTAGAGAGCATGTTAAAAAGCAGAGACATCACTTTGCTAACAAAGGTCTGCAGAGTCAAAGCTATGGTTTGTCCAGTAGTCATGTATGGATGTGAGAGTTGTACGATAGAAAAGGCGGAGTGCCGAAGAATAGATACTTTCTAAGTGTGGTGCTGGAAAAGACTCTTGAGAGTCTCTTGGACAGAAAGGAGATCAAACCAGTCAGTCTTAAAGGAAATCAACACTGAATATGCATTGGAAGGAGACTGATACTGAAGCTCCAATACTTTGACCACCTGATGCAAAGAGCCAACTCATTGGAAAGACCCTGATGCTGGGAAAGATTGAAGGCAGGAGGAAAAGGGAGCAACAGAGGATGAGATGGTTGATGGCATCTCCAACTCAATGGACATGACTTTGAGCAAACTCCAGGAGATGGTGAAGGAAGGAAGCTTGGCATGCTGCAATCCATGCAGTACAGAAGAGTCAGACACAACTTTGCAACTAAACAACAAGCAACCTAACTGTTAATATTTATTTATACTGCTCTTTGTGTTAAATATAACTCAAGGTGACTACAGGCTTCCCTGGTGGCTCAGATAGTAAAGAATCTGTGTGCAATGCTGGCGACCCAAGTTCAGTCCCTCACTTGGGAATATCCCCTGCAGAAGGAAACAGCAACCCACTGCAGTATTCTTGCCTGGAAAATCCCATGGACAGAGAAACCTGGGGGGCTACAGTGCATGGGGTTGCAAAAAGAGTTAGGCACAACTTGGCCACTAAACAACAACAACAGAGCTAGAGGCAGTACAGATGAACTTAGGCTCAAGTCAAATAAGCAAGAAGTCTGAACTAAGAAAAATGACATAAACCAGGACTGGGGTTAAGACTCAGAATGTGCCTTATCAGTTTGCTAGAGGCCTGCAGGAGCTGAGTTATCTATTTTCTAGCAGTTGACATAGAGTGAAAAGCGTGGTTAATTACAAGAGTTACATAAATAGTTTAATAAATAAAAGCACAAATTGGGGGACACCCCTTCCCTGGGAGTTGACAGAATGAAGGGGGCCAAGTCTTCCCCATTCCCTATGGGCTGGCCTCTGTGGAGGCACTGGCATCACAGCAAAGGCCAGCTGCTAAAGGTACATCTGTGGGACAGCCGGCCATCAGATCCAGGTACTCTGCTGCTAGGGTCTCACTTAATCCACAGTCTGGTCTTAACCGCAGAGCCCCCCTGAAACACCACTTCTCTCTAGCAGTCTTATTTATGAAGCAGTGGATAGCAGCAAGTGTGAGGCTGTGCTCCAACCCAATCAGCTGAACACTGCTCTGAGTCTATAGAGAGAACTCCTGTCTACTTTTGAAAATTAAGTAGCCCCAGGAGGTTAAGCACCTGAATCAAAGACCAAGACAGCCTCAGATGTCAATACTTAACCCCAAGTACTGCTAGGCTTCTGCTAATATTCAGAAGAAATAATTATCCTGGTTAGTACTTTAATCTGATTTTCACACATTTTTGAGAGTTCAGTTCAGTCACTCAGTCATGCCTGACTCTTTGCGACCCCATAGACTGCAGCACGCCAGGCCTCCCTGTCCATCACCAACTCCCGGAGTTCNCTTGCTTTTTCGATGATCCAATGGATGTTGGCAATTTGAACTCTGATTCCTCTGCCTTTTCTAAACCCAGCTTGAATATCTGCAAGTTCACATTGTTGTCACAGAAGAAGTTCAAGCACCGTCGAAGCCTCATTTGGAGAATTTTGAGCATTAATTTGCTAGTGTGTGGGATGAGTACAATTGTGCACTAGTTTGAACATTCTTTGGCATTGCCTTTCTTTGGGATTGGAATGAAAACTGACCTTTTCCAGTCCTGTGGCCACTGCTGAGTTTTCCAAATTTGCTGGCATATTGAGGGCAGCACTTTCACAGCATCATCTTCCAGGATTTGAAACAGCTCAACTGGAATTCCATCACCTCCACTAGCTTTGTTCATAGTGATGCTTTCTAAGGCCCACTTGACTTCATATTCCAAGATGTCTGGCTCTAGAATAGTGATCACATCCTCATGATTATCTGGGTCGTGAAGATCTTTTCTGTACAGTTCTTCTGTGTATTCTTGCTACCTCTTAATATCTTCTGCTTCTGTTAGGTCCATACCATTTCTGTCCTTTATCGAGCCCATCTTTGCATGAAATGTTCCCTTGGTATCTCTAATTTTCTTGAAGAGATCGCTAGTCTTTCTGCTTCTATTGTTTTCCTCTGTTTCTTTGCATTAATCATTGAGGAATACTTTCTTATCTCTCCTTGCTACTTCTTTGGAACTCTTCATTAAATGTGTATATCTTTCCTCTTCTCCTTTGCCTTTTGCCTTTCTGAGAGTTGACAATTTATTATCTCATCAAACTTTACATTTTTGAGGGAATTTTCAATATCTTTGACCTGCACAAAATTAACCTGAGCTGAAATCGAGAGCAGTGGTCTTCAAACTTTCTTGTTCATTGACTCCTCAAAATAATTCTGAAAGCTCAGTAGCCCCTCACCTCACATACTTTACAATTGGCCTGTAAGATTTATTGGCTGAAGTTAAGCAACTGCAATACAGTAGCACACTAATACAAATTCTGGTGCATCATTGTAAATCCTTACATTAAAAAATGAAGTGTATGGCATGTTAGCCTATCCCTTCTCCAGCAGACCTTCCCAACCCAGGAATCAAAGCAGAGTCTCCTGCCTTGCAGGTGGATTCTTTACCAACTGAGCTATCAGCGAAGCCCCATTCATATACACCCAGTGGAATTTAAGAAGAAAATCAATTTGATATGAATAATTACTTAGTTAATAGTGGGAAATTTTACATAGCTTTTTTGCTTTGAACTTGTATTTCATTTTATATCTGCCACAGAATTGTTTCTTACTGTAGTACATTGTTATGCATAAAAGTGTTTACAGCTCACTCTCCTATACTTCTTTGATATGTGTTTGTATGTGTATTTATGTATGCATATCTGTATCTATCTATTTATATACATCTAGAGAGAGAAATTAACTTATTAGATGTCCTGAACCTCTTCTGTTTCCATGGCATGACCCCTGAATCTATGATTCTCTAGAATGAAGACCCTATCTTCTGAAAGGTTTCCATGGCATGACCCCTGAATCCATGATTCTCTAGAATGAAGACTCCATCTTCTGAAAGGGCCTTCCTTTCTCTAAAGAACTGTAGCTGTGCTTGCAGCTGGGTAACTTTCTCAGTGGGCCTCCTCCTCATTGAAAGCTGGAAGATGAGAGGCCTCTTGTCACCTTGAATTATCTCAGGCCCTTTTAGTCCAAGCTGGTGGCACTTTCACCAAACCATCTCTTTGTGAGCTGTCCATGGAATTTTTTGAGGTTTATATCTTCTAAAATCTACATCCATAATTCTTTCTGAAGATGGTATCTTTCTACCTTACATGTATTAGGTTGCTGGGGAGAGAGTTCGTGCAATTCTTAGAGGCCTTTTCATCTAGAGGAGAGGTTCTATCTGGGCTGCCTTAAATCTTTTCCCAAGAGCATAACAAAGTTTTCTGAGAGTCACCCCAGATTTAATCTTGACCGGGAGGCCATTTCTGACTTTGGGAATCTTGCCAGCTTCAGCGTCTGGAAATGTGAAACAGCCTTATTTTCCCAGCAGCAAGTCTGGCCTTTCCGGAGTTCCTCTTCATCCTGCTTGGAAACCAAGCAGTCTTCCCTGAAGCCCGAGTCCCTTTTCCTGCACCTGATCCCGCCGTCAGCTCCAGGAAGGCAAGCGGCACTTTGTGTGTCCTGCCTGGACATACTCACTGTCAGTTTTTCATGGCACACATTTCCCTTTTTGAGGAGACAGAAGAGAAAAGACAGGCTTTTTCTCCTTTCTGGTTTTGCCTAAACCACGAGTTGGAGAACAAAGTTCCCAGGTCTCAAAAGCAAGGGGCAGGTCGGCCTGTGCACACATTTAGAGAAGGTGTGCATCACACTTTAGTCTTTAAATCACACTTAGATACTGGAGCACTTATGCTGTCAGAATCGTGAAGTCCAACTTGAAAAGGTAGCGGCCAGAAGGAGCTGTCACCAGTGGTGATGTTCGCCAGGGACACACACAATTTAACTGAAGCAAAGTCATCACCATGACCAGCACTGGCCTCCAAGGGGCAGGCAGCAGCAGCAGGGAATTACTGTCACTTTATGCAAAGCTAAGAATGTAATGGCTCAGACGGTAAAGAATCTGCCTGCAGTGCAGGAGACCCAGGTTCTATCCTTGGGTCAGGAAGATCCCCTGGAGAAGGAAATGGCAACTGCCTCCAGTATTTCTGCCTGAAAAGCTACAGCCTCAGGGCCTCAAAGAGTCCCCTGCAGTAGGACACCACTGAGCAACTATCACAAGACAGTGAAGCCAGGTGTTTTCTTTTCCTTTTTCTTTTTAAAGTGCTAAGGTACTTAGTTCCTCAAGCAAATCTTCTCTGCATTCTTTTATTTAATTAGATGTTTTGCAAAGGCTCATATCCCTGGGAATTCTTCTCTCTCCTGTAGTTACTGAACTTGATACCAAATGATGGTAATCTGTCCCCAACAGCCTAAACGACCTGAGTCTTCTGTGTAGTGGGGGCCATGGTGACTTGTTGCTGCCTGCCTTTGTCACCTAGCGGCAACACTGATACCGTGTGGGGAGAGGCACACTAAGCTGCTGTGTCCGCAGAGTGCTCAGGAGCATGTAAGTGAGACAGAAAATTCAGATTTGGAAGGCTCGGGAAAGTTCTCAGAGGACTGGGCTCCTACACTGAGTGTTGAAGGTGTGTGTCCCAGTGTGTTCCAGGCGGTGTTCAGCTTAAGCTCTTTCCTTAGTAAGTGAGAATCCACACGCACATGCACATAGATGTCAGACACATGGAGGCCTGCGAGGACACTGCCACAAAATGCAAGCACAAAAGAATAAGAGGGTTCACAGGCAGAAGCTGGACGAGAGGGCTGCAAACACACAGACTTAAGAATTTCCACTGTGAAGCTAGGAGTACAACAATCGGATACAGACTTCAGAACAGTCTAACCCTGGGATTTCTTTGGAAGGAATGATGCTAAAGCTAAACTCCAGTACTTTGGCCACCTCACGCGAAGAGTTGACTCGTTGGAAAAAGCTCTGATGCTGGGAGGGATTGGGGGCAGGAGGAGAAGGGGACGACCGAGGATGAGATGGCTGGATGGCATCACGGACTCGATGGACGTGAGTCTGAGTGAACTCTGGGAGATGGTGATGGACAGGGAGGCCTGGCGTGCTGCGATTCACGGGGTCGCAAAGAGTTGGACACGACTGAGTGACTGAACGGAACTGAACCAGGACTTAGCTGAGAGGAGAGTGGGAGTGGTCGGAGAGGGAGCAGAACCAGTAGACATGTTGATCCTTAGTCTGGGATCCGCTGATGCCACGAGCCTCAGATGCAGCCCTGGGACCCAGTGATGACACGGGAAAAACACTGCATGTGCAAATGTGCACTTGATCTGTATCTTCTCCAGGGGCTTCCCTGGTGGTTTAGATGGTAAAGAGTCTGCCCGCAATGCAAGAGAAACCAGGTCCAACCCCTGGGTCAGAAAGATCTCCTGGAGTAGGAAATGGAAACCCACTCCAGTATCCTTGCCTGGAGAATTCTGTGGACAGAGGAGCCGGGCAGTCTACAGTCCATGGGGTTGCAAAGAGTCGGACACAACTGAGCAGCTAACACTTTCAATTTTTAAAGGATCCAAGATNGGGTCAGAAAGATCTCCTGGAGTAGGAAATGGAAACCCACTCCAGTATCCTTGCCTGGAGAATTCTGTGGACAGAGGAGCCGGGCAGTCTACAGTCCATGGGGTTGCAAGGAGTCAGACACAACTGAGCAGCTAACACTTTCAATTTTTAAAGGATCCAAGATTCAACAGGCTTTACAACCCATCTTTTTACGCACTTCCTAGTTTGCACTTTTAAAGGGCCCAAGATCCACCAGGGATTTCCCTGGTGACTCATGTGGTAAAGAATCCACCTGCAATCCAGGAGACCCAGGTTCAATCCCTGGGTCAGGAAGATACCCTAGAGAAGGGCATGGCAACACACTTTAACATCCTTGCCTGGAGAATTCCATGGGCAGAGGAGCCTGGAGGGCTACACTCAATGGGGTTGGAAAGTCAGTCACAACTAAAACAAGATCCAACAGTCTTTACAACCCATCTCCTTACACACCTCCAAGCTTGTGCCTTACCTTCGCACTGCCTCCATCTCTAACTCCAGATGCTCACTATCTTGTAGAACACACCCTAAGGTCTAGTCCCTGACCTGCTTCTTTCCTGTGAACCCACAGGCAGCAGGGACCTGTTTTCCATTTCCACGCAGGAGGGTGTGTCCCTTCTCCCAGTTAGCCAGGACACATTTTTCCTTTTGGTTTCCTGAGGAGGAGGGGCTGCCCGCCCCCTCCCCCCCCAAAGAATTCCCCTTTTTAAATCCCAACCATGAGAAAAACATCGGTTCCTTTGGCAAAAACATTGGTTCCTGCTTGCTGTCAGACCACCTTGCAAGGAGGCCAGGCTGGTGGCTTTCCTGCCCAGGAGGATGTCTGTGAAGGGCATTGATGGCACCAGGCTCTTTGTAAACACTCCCTCCAACAACTTGTAACATCTCTGTCAGAAAGAAGGCTGCACTCCAATCGCAACACCCAGCAGGAAGTACAAACAGAGGAAGAAGCAGGATAGGTTGGTGGATGCTAGGACTACAGCAAGGAGAATAAATCATTCAATACTGAAGAAACTGTGGTCAGTTCTTAATTAGTCTTAGTTAGGGTCATGTGTGTAATTGATGGGGAGTGTGCATAAGCTGAAACTACAATTAAAAAGAAATAAATCTACCATCCAAATGGTTGGTTTTAAGGACAGCTTAACCCTAGTTAAATCAGCAAAGACCAGAAACTCTGTAAGATCCAAGAACCCAAAAGTTTGCAAGAAGACCAGAGCATATGGAGAGCAAGCAGGCCAGGGGCACCGGGTCCATGGTAATGCCGGCACCTCCTCTGCAGGCATAAAGGCAATGCTCCCACTCTGCCCCTGGTCTCTGTGGAGATCAAGCCCTGAGCCTTTGGAGTGGGAGCACTGACTCCAAGACCCTAGATTACCAGAGAACTAACCCTATGGAGTATCAGACAGTGAGAACTCACACAAAGGAAACCACTTGAATACAAGACCCAGCATCACCCAACCACCAGTAGCACCCTGTGCAGGACACCTCATCTAAACAACAAACAAAACAAAAATACAAACCCAATCATCAGCAGACAGGATTACCACCTCACTCAGCCTTGTCCATCAGAGGAAAAACAAACAAACAAACAAAAACTCAGCACAAATCTCACCCTATACGAAGCTTACACAAACCACTGGACCAACCTCAGAAGGGCAGAAACCAAAAGGAAGAAAGAATTCAACCTTGAAGCCTGAGAAAAGGAGACCTCAAACACAGTAAGTTAAAAAAATATAATGAAAAGGCAGAGAAGTACTACAAAAATGAAGGAATAAACTAGAAATGCAGAAGTCCAAATAAATGAAGAGGCAATAGGCAAACTACCAGAAAAAAGAATTCAGAATAATGATAGTAAAGATGATTTAAAACCTTAAAACAAAATGGACAAAATGCAAGAATCAATTCACAAAGACCTAGAAGAATTAAGGAATAAATATACAGAGACAACACAATTACTGAAATTTACTCTAGAAAGAATAACAGCAGAATATCTGAAGCAGAAGAATGAATCAGTGAGCCGGAAGATAAAATGGTGGAAACAACTTCTAAAGAGCAAAATAAAGTAAAAAGAATGAAAGAACTGAGGATATCTCAGAGAACTCTGGGACAATATCAAACACACCAACATTTGGATTATAGGGATCTCAGAAGAAGAGAAAAAGAAAGGGCATGAGAAAATTTTTGAAGAGATTATAATTGAAAATCTTCCCAACATGGAAAAGGAAATAGTCAGTCAAGTACAAGAGGCACAAAGAGTCCCATACAGGATAAATAAGGAGAAGCATGCCAAGACGCGTACTAACCAAACTAACAAAGACTAAAGACAAAGAAAGAATATTAAAAGCAGCAAGGGAGAAGCAACAAGTAACTTACAAGGGAAAGCCCATGCGTTTAACAGCTGATCTTTCAGTAGAAACTCTGCAGGCCAGAAGGGAATGGCAGGATATATCTAAAGTACTAAAGGGGAAAATCTACAACCAAGATTACTGTATCTGGCAAGGATCTCATTCAAAATTGATGGATAAATAAAAAGCTTTTCAGACAGGCAAAAGTTAAGAGAATTCAGTACCACCAAACCAGCTTTACAACAAATATTAAAGGGACGTATATAGTCAAAAAACACAAGAGAAGAAAAAAGATCTACAAGATCAACCCCAAACAATTAAGAAAATGGTAATAGGAACATATATGTCAATAATTACTTTAAATGTAAAGGGATTAAATGCTCCAACCAAAAGACACAGACTGGCTGAATGAATATAAAAACAATATCCATATATATGCTGTCTACAAGAAACCCACTTCAGACCTAAAGACATATAGACTGAAAGTGAGAGGATGGAAAAATACATTCCATGAAAATGGGAAGCAAAAGAAAGGTGGAGTAGCAATCCTCATATCAGACAAAATAGACCTTAAAATAAAGAAAATTATAAGAGATAAGGAAGGACACTACATAATGATCAAGGGATCAATCCAAGAGGAAGACATAACAATTGTAAATATCTAGTCACCCAACATAGGAGCACCTCAATAGGTAAAACAAACACTAACAGACACTACATAAAAAGAAATTAACAATAACAAAATAATAGTAGGAGACTTTAACACCCCACTCAAATGGACAGATCATCAAAACAGAAAATTAATAAGGAAACGCAAGTCTTAAATGACACATTAGATGAGATGGATCTCATTGATATCTTCAGGACATTCCACCCAAATGCAGAAAATACACCTTCTTCTCAAGCGCACATGGAACATTCTCCAGGATAGACCACATCTTGAGTCACAAATCAAACCTCAGTAAATTTAAGAAAATTGAAATCATATCAAGCATCTTCTCTGACTGCAACGCTATGAGACTAGATATCAATTACAAGAAAAAACTGTAAGAAACACAAACACATAGAGATTAAACGACACATTTCTAAATAGCCAACAGGTTACTGAAGAAATCAAAAGAGAAATAAAAAAATTTCTAGAAACAAATGACAATGAAAACACAACTCAAAACCTATGGGATGCAGCAAAAACAGTTCTAACAGGGAAGCTTATAGCAATACAATCCTACCTCAAGAAACAAGAAAAACATTGAATAGACAACCTAAATGTAAACCTGAAACAACTGGAAAAAGAAGAACAAGAAAAAAACACAAAATTAGTAGAAGCAAAGAAATCATAAAGATCCAAGAAGAAATAAAGGAAAAATACATGAAAATAACAATAGCAAAGATGAATAAAATTAAAAGCTAGTTCTTTGAGAAAATAAGCAAAATTGACAAACCTTTACCCAGACTCATCAAGAAAAAAAAGAGAGAAGAATCAAAGCAACAAAATTAGAAATGAAAAAGGAGATGTTACAACTGACAACACAGGAATACAAAGGATTACAAGAGACCATTATGAACAACTAAATGGCAATAAAATGGATGACCTGGAAGAAACGGAGAGATTCTTAGAAAAGCTCAATTTTCCAAGAGTGAACCAGGAAGAAGTAGAAATTATGAACAACTCCAATTACAAGCACTGAAATTGAAGCTGTGATCAAAAAATCTCCCAATAAACAAAATCCCAGGACCAGATGGCTTCACAGGAGAATTCTATCAAACATTTAGAAAAGATATAGTGCCTACTCCTCTAAAACGCTTTCAAAAAATTGCAGAGGAAGGAACACTTCCAAACTCATTCTACAAGGCCACCATCACCCTGATACCAAAACCAGACAAAGACAACACAAAAAAAGAAAACCACAGGCCAATGTCACTGATGAAAATAGATGTAAAAATGTTCAACAAAATTTTAGCAAACAGAATTCAGCAACACATCAAAAAGTTCATATACCATGATCAACTTGGATTTATTCTAGGGAAGCAAGGATTCTTCAATATATGTAAATCAATCAATGTGATACAGCATATTAACAAATTGAAGGATAAAAACCATACAATCATCTCAATAGATGCAGAAAAAGCCTTTCACAAAATTCAGCAACCATTTATGATCAAAACTCTTCAAAATATGGGCATAGAAGGAACTTACCTCAACATAGTAAAGGCCATACATGATAAAACTATAGTAAACTTATTCTCATTGGTAGAAAACTGAAAGCATTCCCACTAAGATCATCAATGTGATACAGCATATTAACAAATTGAAGGATAAAAACCATACAATCATCTCAATAGATGCAGAAAAAGCCTTTCACAAAATTCAGCAACCATTTATGATCAAAACTCTTCAAAATATGGGCATAGAAGGAACTTACCTCAACATAGTAAAGGCCATACATGATAAAACTATAGTAAACTTATTCTCATTGGTAGAAAACTGAAAGCATTCCCACTAAGATCAGGAACAGACAAGGGTGTCCACTTTCACCACCATTATTTTAAAAAATTAATTTATTTATTTTACTTTACAGTATTGGTTTTGCCATACATTGCCTTGGATCCACCATGAGTTTATATGTGTTCTCCACCTGAACCCTCCTCCCACTTCCCTCCCCATCCCATCCCCTTGGGTCATCCCAGCCCCAAGCACCCTGTATCATAGTTTTGGAAGTCCTAGCTACAGCAATCAGAGAAGAAAAAGAAATAAAAGGAATCCAAATCAGAAAAGAAGTAAAGCTGTCATTATTTTCAGATGACATGATACTGTACATAGAAAACCCTAAATATAGTACCAGAAAATGACTAGAGCTAATCAGTGAATTTAGTAAAGTTGTAGGATACAAAATCAATACACAGAAATCACTTGCATATCTACATACTAAGAATGAAAAATCAGAAAGAAAAATTAAGGAATCAATCTCATTCACCATTGCAACAAAAAGAATATATCTAGGAATAAACTTACCTAAGGAGACAAAAGAACTGTACACAGAAAACTATAAAACATTAATGAAATAAATCAAAGATGACATAAACAGAGAGATATACCATGTTCATGGGTAGGAAGAATCGATATTGTGAAAATGACTATGTGATCAAATGCAATCTACAGATTCAGTGTGGTCCCTATCAAATTACCAGTGGCATTTTTGGAAACACAAAAGACCCTGAATAGCCAAAGCAGTCTTGAAAAAGAAGAATTGAGCTAGAGGAATCAACCATCCTGACTTCAGATTATACTACAAAGCTATAGTCATCAAGACAGTATGGTACTAGCATAAAAACAGAAAAATAGACCAACAGAACAAGGTAGACAGCCCAGAAATAAACCCATGCACTTATGGGTACATTATTTTTGACAAAGAAGCCAAGAATATACAATGAGGCAAAGATAGCCTCTTCAATAAATGGTGCTGGGAAAACTGGAGAGCTACCTATAACATATAAAAGCTACATGTCAACTTCCCTGGTGGCTCAGATGGCAAAGCGTCTGCCTACCATGCAGGAGACCTGGGTTCGATCCCTGGGTCAGGAAGATCACCTGGAGAAGGAAATGGCAACCCACTCCAGTACTCTTGCCTGGAAAATCCCATGGATGCAGGAGCCTGGTGGGCTGTGGTCCATGGGGTCACAAAGAGTTGGACACAATTGAGTGGCTTCACTTTCACTTTCACATGTAAAAGAATAAAATTAGAACACTTCCTAACACCATTCACAAAGATAAACTCAAAATGGATTAAAGACCTAAATGTAAGACCAGAAACTATAAAACTCTTAGAGGAAAACATAGGCAGAACACTTGATGACATATATCAAAGCAAGATCCTCTATGACCCACCTCCTAGAGTAATGGAAATAAAAACAAAAGTAAGCAAGTGGAACCTGATTAAACTTAAAAGCTTTTGCACAGCAAAGGAAACTACAAGCATGGTGAAAAGACGACCCTCACAATGGGAAAAAATAATAGCAAATGAAACAACTGACAAAAGGATTAATTTCCAAAATATTCAAGCAGCTCATATAACTCAATATCAGAAAAGCAAACAACCCTATCAAAAAGTGGGGGAAAGACCTAAACAGACATTTCTCCAAAAAAGACATACAGGTGGCTAACAAACACATGAAAAGCTGCTCAACATCGCTCATTATTAGAGAAATGAAATCAAAACAAGATATCACCTCTCAACAGTCAGAATGGCCCTCATCAAAAAGTCTGCAAACAATAAATACTGGAGAGGGTGTGGAGCAAAGAGAACACTCTTGCACTAGCCACTATGGAAGATGGTATGGAGATTCCTTAAAAAACTAAGAATAAAACCACTATGTGACCCAGCAATCCCACTCCTAGGCATATACTCTGAGGAAACCAAAACTGAAAGAGACACATGTATCCCAATGTTCATTGCAGCGTGATTTACAATAGCCAGGACATAGAAGCAACCTAGATGTCCATCAGCAGATGAATGGATAAAGAAGTGTGGTACATATACACCATGGAATATTTATTACTCAGCCAAATAAAGGAACACATTTGAGTCAGTTCTGATGCAGTGCATGAACCTAGAACCTATTATACAGAGTGAAGTGAGTCAAAAGGAGAAAGATAAATATCATATTACAACACATATAAACAGAATCTAGAAGAATGGTACTGAAGAACTTATTTACAGGGCAGCAATGGAGAAACAGACATAGGGAATAGACTTATGGATGTGGGGAGAGGGAAGGAGAGGGTGAGATGTATGGGAAGAGTAAGGTGGAACTTACATTACCATGTGTAAAGTAGATAGCCAATGGGAATTTGCTGTATGGCTCAGGAAACTCAAACAGGGGCTCTGTATCAACCTAGAGGGGTGGAATGCTGGGGGAGATGGGAGGGAGGTTCAAAAGGGAGGGGACATATGTATACCTATGGCTGATTCATGTTGAGGTTTGACAGAAAACAACAAAATTCTGTAAAGCAATTATCCTTCAAATGCATACTATCATGTAAGAAACGAATCACCAGTCTATGTTCAATGCAGGATGCAGGATGCTTGGGGCTGGTGTATGGGGATGATCCGGAGGGATGATGTGGGGTGAGAGGTGGGAGGGGGGGTTCATGTTTGGGAGTTCGTGTACACCCGTGGCAGATTCATGTCAATGTTTGCCAAAACCAATTAAAAAAAAAAAGAAGTATATATTACCATACTATTTTTTCTATGTATATTTTAATCTTGAAAAAAAAAAAAAAATAGGTCCATGGGGTCGCTAAGAGTTGGACACGACTGAGCGACTTCACTTTCACTTTTTACTTTCATGCATTGGAGAAGGAAATGGCAACCCACTCCAGTATTCTTGCCTGGAGAATCCCAGGGATGGGGGAGCCTGGTGGGGTGCCATCTATGGGGTCGCACAGAGTCGGACACGACTGAAGTGACTTAGCAGCAGCAGCAGCATATATACCATACATACCATATATATATACGTATGTATGTGTATATACATCTTCTTTGTCTATTCATCTGTGGATGGACATTTAGGTTGCTTCCATGTCTTTGTTACTGTAAACAGTGTTGCAATGAACACTGGGGTATATGCATCTTTTCAAGTTAGTTTTCTCCAGATATGTGGAGGCATATATTAAACCCTCAATGAGAGTGAACAACTTGACTGACAGTGGTGCTGAGTGACTGTCTGCTTCATTGCCGAGTCCTCGTTCTTTCACACGGCTTACAGTGATGTTTCAGAGATGGCTCCCATTTTTCATGGGCAGCTTCAAACTTTCTGGAAGGCAGAATGAAAAACTGAATAAAGGCATTCATTAATTCATTTTGGATCCCATACAGAAATGAAGATTCTTCACAAAAACATGACAAGTCACAACCAAGTTTTTTAGTTCTACAATTTTTAAAACTTTTCTATAGTAAACATTGTGCTATCTGAGCATGTAGAAGGGCAGAGGTTGGTAAAACCTTCCAATTAACTGGGCATTAAAATTCCCTGTGTGTGTTTGCAAAGAACTAGGATGATCTCCAGAGGGTTTGGGTCTGGGGCAAGTCACAGGAAATAACTGAGTCCTCTAGTACTGAAATATATTTCCTCAGGCGAAACTGGGTTAAAATGAACTTCAAAGCTTCCTCAGATCAAGAGAAACCAGAGCTTAAGAGTCAGAATCAGAAGAGATAAAACTGTGATTAAAATAAAAGAAGTCATCACAAAGTAGGAAAAGTCACAAAGGGTGGGATACAATTATTTGTTTGCAAATTATTATGCTTCTTATTATTGTGCCAGAGGACAAGGACTCCACAAGGAAATGGAAGCTACTGCACATTTCAAAAATATCACAAAATAACCATGGCTATGGACATGCATGTGCGAGATGAATGGTCTGTAATTAAGCACAAAAAAGCCTGGGGGCTCCCAGAGGGCTTCAAGGGCCTAAGCATGCAAATCTTATTTTAAAATATTCATGTCCTTAAAAGAGATAAAAATGTACCTATGCATGTATGTAGATGAATATATACATTTCTGATGCTGTGAGTTACAAAATCCTTGTACAAATCTGAGTTCAGATTCATTATTCTGAAGTCACACGTGGTTCTCCTCAGAGTCCTTGGATCATATATGAGCAGCTCCTCTTAAAAAAATATCATATATCCACTTTTCTGTCCTCTGATTACAACCACTTCAGGATCTAAGTTCTAAGAGAGAAAACCAAGCTAAAGGGCATTGTGAACCTCATGATCACATCATTACAAGATGATAATCAAGTTACTCACCTTTGTACCTGGGACTGGAGATAGGACGTGAGGCAGGTGGCTTCTTCTAGCTGCATCAGGAGACAGTTTCTTTTTCCTGAAGCAGAATCCTGTAAGTAAAAAAAATAAAAAAAAAAAAAAGAAAAGAAATTGAAAAGAAGAGAAAAAAAAAAAGGCAGCAAAGACCTAAGAAAAGGTCCTTGTAAGGAACATGGAACCAATAAGATACTACCAACCAGATGATTCGGGAAAGGTCAAAAGGAAAGGGGACATGCAGGTCCATATGTCCTACCAACCTCCCAGAAGCCTTCTGGCTGGAATCCGCCCTGGGTGAGCAACGTGTGCACCACCAGAGAGGACGCTGAGTCAGAGTGATTGGCAGAGACGACCTGGAAACTCAGCCCCTCCCCTTCAAACCCATGACTGAGAGCCACGTGGCAAAGCCGTGCTGCTGCTCTCTGATGGGCTCCCCTCTGCAATAAAGTTGCTGGCTTTATGAGCCCATGTGTCTCCTCAGACATGCATCTCTGAGTGCTGGACAAACGTCCTCTCCTGGGCCCCAGAACGGGTCACCCTCCCTACCACAGGAATTTAGTCCTCACTCATCAAGGTCAGTTTGTCTTCTCAAGTTCTCCACAGAAACTGAACCCACAGGGTACATAGAGAGATAGATAAGATGAGATTTATTATGGGAACTGGTTCCTGTGATTACGGTCGGCCTCTGCAAGCTGGAGACCCAGGAAAACCAGTGATGGGATTCAGTCCAAACCCACAGGCCCGAGAACCAGGAGCTCTGATGTCCAAGGACAAGAGGAGAACTGGACATCTCAGCTTAAGCAAGAGAGCATATTTTCCCTTCTTCCGCCTTCCTACTCTAGTCAACAGACTGGATGAGACCCACACACAGTGGGGAAGCTGCTCTTCTTTACTTGGCCTGCCGGTTCAACGCTGATCTCCTTCGGAGATGTCCTCAAAGACACACTCAGGAGGAATGCTTTATCGGCTCGCTAGACAAGCTCTTGGCCATGGCAGTGGACATGTAAAATCAACCACCACAGCATACAATGGGCTATTATCCTGCCTTTAAAGGAAGGAAACTGACACAGGCTACAACCAGGATGAACTGTGAAGATGTTACGCCAAGTTAAAAATGCCAGCCCCAAAAGAACAAATACTTCTGATTCTGTTTGCGTGAAGTTCCTAGAGTAGTCAAATTCACAGAGGCAGAAAGGAGAGGGGAGGTTTCCAGAGGCTGAAGGAGGAGGGTTGGGAAGTTATTATCTAATAAGTGTTACTGAGATTTGGGCTCCCCAGGTGGCACTAGTGGTAAAGAACCCGCCTGTCAGTGCAGCAGATATAAGAGACACAGGTTCGATCCCTGGGTCAGGAAGATCCCGCGGAGGAGGAAATGACAATCCACTCCAGTACTCTTGCCTGGGTAATCCCATGGACAGAGGAGCCTGGTGGGCGACAGTCCATGGGGTCTCAAAGAGTCGGACACGACTGAAGCGACTTAGCACTCAGGCACCACGTGTCGGGGCTCATGCTGGGGCCGTGCAGCTAGGAAGCATAGGACACAGGCATTGCTCTGAAGGACTCACATTCCGACCTGCAATTCTCACAAGTTGTCTGATGCCATAAGGCACAGGGACGCTTCAAAGGCAGTGTCCAAGGGTTAGGGCACTCTTTCCCAAAGTCCCCACCTCCCAGGATGCTCTCATTTATCATGGAGTGGCATCACTGGGCTCCCCTGGAATGATCCTCTGTCCTGTCCAATGTCAAATCTCTGACATCATGCTACCCTTACCAGGGCCAGCAGCCTGTGGGTTCTAACAGCAGAGCACAGATACATGTCTTGCAGCTTCTAATTAAATCACCACCACCAATCTGAATCAGCCCCAGGACACAGGCATGCTGCGTTTAATTAGAGTCCTCTCTCTGCTCATTTGCTCGATTAACAGCAGAAAAGAGAAAATGCAGGTTTCCACCGCTTGGTACCAAGGGGTACAACTGTTGAATACGTCCAGGATTCTGAGTGCCTCACTCTTCCTAACCAGCCTCACTCTTCCCACATCACAGCAGAGGCTGGGAGCCAAGAGATGAATTCAACAAGGGCCTTTCAAATCCTACATTAGGATGCACTCACACAAAGATGAATTATCATTTCTCCAATGAACAGTAAAATGACCCTTGACAAATGAAACTAATGCAAAAGCAGTTATGTATGCGGTTAAAAGGTAAATAAAAGGTGACCTCCACATCAATTTGGAACGTAGGAATGATGTCATTTATAAAGACTATTGCCAGTTCCTTTAATCCCTCCTACATATCAAAGTGGTCAAAATTCTTTGTGGCTCATGCTTGAGCCTCTCTTTTCAAGATTCCACCAGTTAACCAAAGAGGCAGCAGGCTTCAAGCACCCTGCACATTCAAGAGTTTTGTTTTCCAATGTATTGCCAGTACACAGGTAAGCCTGGATGTATGCCTCCTTTAGAATTTGTTATGGACTGAATATTTATGACTCCACTTGAAGTTCCTATACTGAAACCTAAACTTTCCCTGTGATGGTGAGTGGAGACAGGGCCTTTTCAAACTAAGCACCTTCAGTTCAGTTAAGTCACTCAGTCGTGTCCAACTCTTTGCAACCCCATGGACTGCAGCACGCCAGGCCTCCCTGTCCATCACCAACTCCCAAAGTTCACTCAAACTCTTGTCTATTGAATCAGTGATGCCATCCAACCATCTCATCCTCTGTTGTCCCCTTCTCCTCCCACCTTCAATCTTTCCCAGCATCAGGGTCTTTTCAGATGAGTCAGTTTTTCACATCAGATGGCCAAAGTATTGGAGTTTCAGCTTCAGCATCAGTCCTTCCAATGAACACCCAGGACTGATTTCCTTTAGAAGGGACTGGTTGGATCTCCTTGCAGTACAAGGGACTCTCAAGAGTCTTCTCCAACACCACAGTTCAAAAGCATCAATTCTTCATCACTCAGCTTCCTTTATGGTCCAATTCTCACACCCATACATGACCACTGGAAAAACCATAGCTTTGACTAGACAGACCTTTGTCAGCAAAGTGATGTCTCTGCTTTTTAATATGCTGTCTAGGTTTCTCATAGCTTTTCTTCCAAGGAGCAAGTGTCTTTTACTTTCATGGCTGCAGTCACCATCTCCAGTGATTTTGGAGCCCCAAAATACCATGTTCAGAGGTGGTCATGAAGGCGGCACCTCACGATGGGGTTAGTGCCCTTGTGAGAGGGAGAAAGAGAACTCTCCCTCCTTCCAAACACAAGGGCACACTCCAAGGAACAGCCACATGAGTACAATGAGAACTTGGCTGCCTGCAATCCCAAAGAGGACCCTCCCCAGGACCAAATCTTGCTGGCACCCTGCTCATGGAGGCCCAGCCTCCAGGAATGTGAGTAAATGAGCACCTGCTCATTTTAAACAATGCTCCCCCCGCACCAGGTCATGGTAATGTTTCATAGCAGCCCAAACTGACTGAGGCAGAGCATTTGGAGAATTCCCTGGTGGCTCAGTGGTAAAGAATCCACCTGCCAATGCAGGAGACTGGGCTTTGAACCCTGGGTCAGGGAGATCCCCTGGAGAAGGAAGTGGCAATCCACCCCAGGATTCTTGCCTGGGAAATACCATAGACAGAGGAGTCTGGAGGGCTATGGTCCAAGGGGTCACAAAGATGTGGACATGACTTGGTGACTAAACAAGAAGAAGGGGATACCAGTGGTTAGGCCTTGGTGCTAGGCTGTGTTTCCCTGGCCGACAGGATCGCCGTGAACGCGAGTCAGGATAAGCACTGAGGACGCCTTCCTCCCTGTGTGCAATCCGACAGGAGACGCTGATTTCCTGTGTCCAGCAGGAGAGTGGGCCTGGCAGGTCTGCCTCTGGAGGTGCTGACTTCTGGGGTCCACTCCCCACCCATTCTAACTTGCAGATGGTCTCCACTGTTCATACAAGAAAAACCAGGTCACACCGAAGGGTTTAAGTCATAGGAAAGCATTTTCAGTAATGTTGGACTTTAAAAAGTCACCGTGTCCAATACAGAAGCTTCCCACCTGTACCCAAGGCTCCGCCCCCAAGTCCTTGCCCTGTGGTCTCTTTGGTCAGGCCAAGGGGTGAGGTCAGACTGCATTCACTGGCTTCCAGGTGGGGTGTCCATGAGAGCACAAAAAAGGGGAATTCGGTGTTCAGCAGAAGACTGGAGTAGGGGCTGTGCTAGGTGAGAGAGCTCTGGAATGTGGAGGAAGCTCATGCAACTGGGATTTTTCTGCTCAATCTCTGTGCTCCAAAAGCCCTAATGTGTCTCATTCAGGCAGTGTGCTACATTTCCCTGCTTCTCCAAATAAATTACCATGGTCTTATTTGCTTGTGGTTAATAAAGAGATTCCCCTCTGACCCTGTGACTCAGGCAACCACACTCCAAGTGGACACAATAACCTCCTCAACAACCCCCTCAACTGCCTGCAAATACACCTCTCTCATCTTCAATAAGGAACTCTTGGGGCTCCTCCTGTTGCCAAGAATTTGGGGGTGTTGTAAGTCAACCAGACCTGAATAAAACTTAAAATTTTTTAAAGTCTTATGAAATATATGCATGACAATTATGTTAGGATTTTCCTATCTTCATTTTTTTAAAATCTGCACTATCTCTTAGAGGTTAAATTTTTTAGAAGAAATAAATGGAAAAGAAAAAGAATTTGAGGGTGTCCACACTTCTGAGGTGGCTCAGTGGTAAAGAATCTGCCTGTCAATGCAGGAGACCTTAGAAAAAGTCACAGGGTAAAAGGCAGGGGTCAGTTACTAAAAAAGCAGAAAGGAGTGTGAATTCTGGGCCACGAGATCTAGGCCTGGTTGTCCTGGGCACACTCACGTGAGTCCAGGTGCTTAGGAAGTGAACAACCCTGCCCACTTCCCTTAGGGCTCCTGGTCAATGTTATCAATGCATAGGGGAGATACTTGGAGAAATACTGGCTTCCCTAGTAGTTCAGCTGGTAAAGAGTCCACCTGCAATGCAGGAGACCTTGGTTTGATTCCTGGGTTGGGAAGATCCCCTGGAGAAAGGAAAGGCTACCCACTCCAGTATTCTTGGGCTTCCCTGGTGGCTCAGACAGTAAAGAATCTGCCTTCAATGCAGGAGACCTGGATTCGATCCCTGGGTTGAGAAGATCCCCTGGAGGAAGGCATGGCAACCCACTCCAGTATTTTTGTCTGGAAAATCCCATGGATAGAGGAGCCTGGAGGGCTACAGTCCACGAGCTTGCCAAGAGTTGCTCATAACTGAGTGACTATGCACAGCACAGCATAGGAGAGATACTTGGAGAAATACTGCCTCTTCCCAGAGACCCACAGCACGACAGCCCCCAAATGTATGCACATGAATCATAGACGTGCTGAGAAGGGAGACAGGGGCAGACGCTGAGCTGGATTTTCTCACGTGTAATTTAGGGTTGAGAGTGGTCCTAGGCTTGTCTGTCATGTCATTAGAAGAAGTGTCCACCATCCAGCCTGGCCTTCTGACCTTAAGCTGCACAAGACAGACAGTACCCACAAGACGGGCCTCTGACACCCACCCGGACCTTGATCCCAAAGTGCCCTGAGCCACTTCACCTCACCTTGCGTTGTATCCTGCTTCTTAGACCTGTTTCTGTCCTCAGACTTCCTGATGCTTTCACCAACTGTGTCCACGCGTGCCTTGTGTTATGCGATCTGTGATAAATGCCCAGTTGAAACCGGGTCACATCCCAAGGACCAAAAGCCAGACCAAACGCTAGGTTCACCTTGGCCCCAAATAGGACATGAAAATCCAGTGCCTCAATTCTTCAGTTAAAAAAAATAATGAATGAATATAATTAACTAATTAATTATAGCCAATTCAGTAGTTAATTAAATATAATCTTTAAATTGTATATATGCGTCTATATATGCATGTGTATACATAATCTCTTTCAGAGGCTACTCTGAGATAGGTTTGCTTGAATGTCTTTTTTCTCTCCTTTCTATAATATTAAAAAGGCAAATTAACTACACTTTCCTGGAATTCCTAGCAACCCCATGGACTATACAGTCCATGGAATTCTCCAGGTCAGAAGACTGGCATGGGTAGCTGTTCCCTTCTCCAGGGGATCTTCCCAACCCAGGAATCGAACCCAGGTCTCCCATATTGCAGGCAGATTCTTTACCAGCTGAACTACCAGGGAAGCCCAAGATTAAAAATGCAAGTGAACTATATTTTCCTGGAATTCCTAGCCTATTAAAAGTAATGAATGGTGTAATTTGACAATGCATGGATTTCTCATTCTGAAAATATTCAATTCCTGGAAGCTGTTGGCTTGAAATTCGTAATCATCTGATGGCCAAGGTAGCATAATGCACAAATGAACCAGTGCTGTGACCTAAGCCAGTCATTTCTTCTGTGTCCCTCACATATAAAATAGTAATAATAGCTCATGTGCAAATACTTAGCAAACAATCATGGAACACCTTAAATTGTTTTAAAATCTGAAAGCATGACACCCACTTGGTAGACTCCTAGAGCACCTGTGAGAAAGGACAGATTTATTTATTTTCCTGAAATAGGTGCAAACTTAAGGAGATGGACCCAAAATGACTATTAACAGGCACATCTGTTTCATTACAATTATACTTCTAGGTAGACGAGGAAAGTTGGCTGAATGGCCCCCAGACGCTGGCCCTGTGGTTTGTCCCTATTAGGAGGCTGCAGAAGGAAGCAGAGTGTAGTCATGAAGATATCTCTGTCTTGCAGGTCATGTCTCATAGTGAAATGTATGAGCCTGCTTCACAGTGTGTGCCCTGGTGGAGACAGTCACAGCTGCATTCACCCCATCTCCCTTTGTTGGCCCCCAACGTCAGGGAAGGAGAGCAAAGGGAACCACGTGTTGCTGCTCCCGTACTCGGTCCATCCCTGCTGGGGCTTCTCTCCAGGGAGCACACGTGGCTGGTTTTGTTCTCAACATGCTCTGTCTTGAACACAGACTGACCTCAGAACCTGCATCCTCTGCCTCCATCAAAACCTGTAGAAGTCCCTCGCTGAAGATGCTCAGGAAGACCAGGCAGGCTCCCTGGTCCCTCATGAGAGAATTCAGGTCCCTCGCATTCCCGAGCAACCCACGTCTCAGTCCAGACAAGGAAGCAAGCTGTACCAGGTACCAACAGCCCCGATGGAATGCAGGAATCCCCTGATTACCCAGGTGGATTCAGTTGATCTGAGCACCCAGATTCTTTCCAGTAGGATGAAGGCCACTGGGAATGACATAACAGATGTCTCCTCTTTCAAGGCTCCACAAAACTGCTCCCCGAGGCCTCTTTCAACCACCTTCACCCACACCCACTCCCTGCACATTCTGCCACAGGACCATTTGGTTTCTGAGCCTCCCCCACACAATCCAGGGCCAGCCACTGTCATCTTTTCCAAGAAATGTTCCTTTTACACTACATTTCTTCATTCAGAATCTTATCATAAAACTAAATATCTGGCCTCACAGTGGCACAAATTGCAGCTTTACGAGAGCAACATGCTCTAAGGAGCCATGAACCCTTCCCAAACAGAATAAATAAACGAGAATAAAGCAGAAAGGCATCGAATATCAAGAAAACCAGGGAGGAAATCACAGGAATTGATCGGCCTTAAGATACGGAGGAGTCTCGACAAGCAGGATGGAAAAGAGAAAACAGATTCTTCAAAGAAGAACCAAAGGAAGAAAATGATCTGTAAATACATCCAGAGGAATCATGTCCTGGGTGCCCCTTGGTAGAGACTGTCTCCTCCACGAAGCCCCCTGATGGTACAGAATGACCTGCTCTGCCCCGCACCCTTCCTTTCTCAGGTGCCCTCTGTTAGAGCTCGTGTCGCATCCCTGTGCTTAGCCATGTGCATTTCTGTCCCAGCCTCTCATATGTGAGCTGGCTACTCAAGAAGATTCAAAAGTCCTTGTATTTGACTTTCCACAATTTAGTCTATTTTTTCAGTCTTTTCTCAACAGGATAAAGAATCAACAGTGCATTCTGTTCTCGGTAAATAGATGGGTACTGGTCACTAAAAGGCCATTCTGCCCCTAGTCTCATTGAGTTGAACTCTCCCAAAAGAAAACCAACTTCTAAGCAAAATGTAGATGATATTGGCTCCAGCCAAGGATGTGCTGCTGATTAATGACACACACACACACAAAAACAGATCTTTTTTTTTTTAAGTCAAATACTTATAAGCTATTTCATTGTGCCAGGAATCGCCCTTCCTTAGTTTCTAAATATTGCTTGTTTAATTTCATAGCCACTGTATGAAGTGGGTGCTGTTATTGCTCCATTTATAGAATCTAAGATACAGAGGGTAAGTGGCCTGAGCAAGGTCACTCACTAAGTACATCCATGGCAGACAGTCTGGGTCCAGCCTTTAACTCCAATAATGCTGCATATGGGTTTGGAGCATGGATTTAAAAAGAAAGGGGGGAAAAAACTTGTTATATAAACTGCAGATTTATTATCTCCAATTAGTTTATTGTCACTGTAAGGAAAGTGTACCAAATAATACAAATGCAATCTAGAGGTTATGTCTTTGAATTGCATGTCTGAAGTTAGATGATGCAGTTTCTCAGGCAACAGATGAAAGCAACTTGAATAGCCCAATGTCACATAACCTTTCAGAATACTGTGCTTTATGATGTTATCATAGTTGCTTTTTTTTCCCCATAAATACAGCAGAGACCTTCAAAACAAATTGCTCTCAAATAAGTAATACCATATTTTATGTTCTGGTCTTTCAAGAAATCTTTACCGAGTTCTGTGATGTATCTAAAGATATAGAACATTATAAAAGAAAAGGTGACTTGTGGTACACTTCAATGAAATTTAATAATTGAGAATCATTTGCATAAACACATCAAAGTAGAGTGGAAACATAGCACAGTGTTATCACAAAGCAACAGCAGTCATCAAGAGTCAAGTTAGAATCAAACTAGGGTCAATCCCTCTCTCGAAACATCACCTTGGAAATCCTGCCCAGGCTCAGTGACCACAATAGACACTGTTTTGAAATGGTGGTGGCAAAATCAACTTGGAGGTCACCTAGCTGGAAACACTAGGAGTAAGGGTAGGTTTGAAGGTCATACTGCAAGCCTTGGATGAACTCAGTTAGATTTATTTACTTATCACTGACCCTTGCTATTTGTAAGAATTTGTGGCTTGAGTGCAAGCTGCGTAACTCTCCAAATTTCAGTTTCCACATCTGTGAGGTGGTGAAAGCCCCTACTTCCTAAGTCTGTAATGAGGATCAAATTAAACAAGGCAATGCATCATCATTATTTCAGGGGGGACAGGAGAGGGGGCCCAGTTCTAGACTCCAGCTTTGGAGTCACTTACTCTCCGAGAGAACTCAGGCTTAATCTCCAAGCCTCAGCCCCTTCACCTCAAGTGGACTAGCCAGAATCTACAGAGATGATCAGGAGGTGAGGTACACTTCACAGCAGCCTCCACAGACAAAACATTCAGTCTCTATGAGCAGGATTATTATCTCGGGGAAGGCAATGGCACCCCACCCCAGTACTCTTGCTTGGAAAATCCAATGGACGGAGGAGCCTGGTGGGCTGCAGTCCATGGGGTCGCTAACAGTCGGACAGACTGAGCGACTTCACTTTCACTTTTCTCTTTCATGCATTGGAGAAGGAAATGGCAACCCACTCCAGTATTCTTGCCTGGAGAATCCCAGGGATGGGGGAGCCTGGTGGGCTGCCGTCTCTGGGGTCACACAGAGTCGGACACGACTGAAGTGACTTAGCAGCAGCAGCATCATTACCATCGGTTCAGTTCAGTTCAGTTCAGTCGCTCAGTCGTGTCCAACTCTTTGCAACCCCATGGACTGCAGCATGCCAGGCCTCCCTGTCCATCACCAACTCCCTCCCAGAGTTCACTCAGACTCACGTCCATCGAGTCAGTGATGTCATTACCATAGCAATTGATTTTAGAGTCACAAATTAACTAAAGTTATTTTTAAAGTCTTTAACTTATGAGTATCAAATCTCATTTATTTCTTTTTCCCTAGTTAATCAGTTTCTCAGCTGCTCTCATTGTACAATCTTCTCCTTTCCGAACACTCAGACTTTAACATGATTTGGTTGAGATGTGAGATTTAGACAAGATGAGAATGTGGCCATTCAGGCAGAATGTATAGGGGTCCTCTACAGTTAAAATGGGACCACACGCCTGGGCTAAGCTAGTAGAACTCGTATCGATGCAATGTACATTGTTTCCAGCCCCAGCCTGAAGCCCCCTGGGAACCCCCCTGTGACTCAGACCTGTGACTCAGAAGAGTGACATCACAGGATGGAAGGACACGGAAGGAAGACGAGGAACAAACTGAGAGCGTAGCAGTGGCATAAATACACTGCCATGTGTAGGACGGACAGCTAGTGGGAGGCTGCTGCACAACACGAGGGGCTCAGCCAGGTGCTCTGTGACGACACAAAGAGGGAGACTCAAGTGGGAGGGAGAGGATATGTGTACACGTAGAGCTGATTCATGTTGCTGTACAGCAGAAACCAGTACAACATTGTCAAGAAGTTATACTCCAATTTTAACAAAAAGGAACTTGAGTTTCTGAGTCACAGCCTGGAGAACAGCCTCTCAGGAGAACCATTCAGCTGGTACTGGACTTTGACGCACGTTAGACATACACTTTTGTTGGACTGAAACATATAAGTTCATGCTTTATTTTGATCACCTCATAGTTTACGTGACTCTAACTAATAACACTTGAGATCGAGAAGCAGGAGTCAAAATAAGTGTGAGAAGTAAGATAAGACAAAATAAAAAAGAGAAGGGAAAATATGCAATAAATAAAGAAACCTGAGGAAAGATGGAGACAGAGAGAGGAAGACGAGAGGGAGCCCAGGGCAGGACCCTGAGTGTGATGGGAAACACAAGATTCAGTTAAATTGAATTAATTTAAATCCATTAACTGTTTGAATTGAATGATCTAGTATTGACTACTTTAAATAAAATAAAAAATGAAGACATGGAAAAGAGCATGGAAGGAGCAGGCACTTGTCTGCACAGAAGAATAAAGAAAGGAACACAGTAATTTCAAACAGGAATGAAAATCAAAGCCACTCAGGGCCAGAGGAGGAGATGTGAGATAAGCTAAGGGGAGGGGAGGTGAAGTAGAGTGAGGTAAGGTGGGGTGGGGGGAGGTGAGGTGAGGAGGTGAGGTCAGCTGAGGTGAAGTGAGGTGAGGGGAGTTGAAGTGAGGTAAGGTGGGGGGGGTGAGGTTGGGGAGGTGAGGTGAGGTGGAGGGTGAGAAGAGGTGGGAGGTGAAGTGAGGTGAGGTGAGGTAAGGCAGGGGGAGGGGAGGTGAAATGGAGTCAAGCGAGGGGAAGGAAAGTCAAGTGAGGTGAGAGGAGGTGAAGTGAGGTGGGGGTGAGGTGAAGTGGGAGATGAGGTGCGGGAGGTGAGCTGAGGTGAGGAGATGAGGTGAGGGGAGATGAGGTGAG
>SJYX01003296.1:27469-88968 GCA_006410675.1 Oreotragus oreotragus | reverse complement strand
ATCTGGTCCCATCACTTCATGTGAAATAGATGGGGAAACAATGAGAGACTTCATTTTGGGGGGGGCTCCAAAATCACTGCAGATGGTGACTGCAGTCATGAAATTAAAAGACGCTTGCTCCTTGGAAGAGAAGTTATGACCAATCTAGACAGTGTATTAAAAAGCAGAGACATTACTTTTCTGACAAAGGTCTGTCTAGTCAAAGCTATGGTTTTCCCAGTAGTCATGTATGGATGTGAGAGTTGGACTATAAAGAAAGCTGAGTGCTAAAGAATTGATGCTTTTGAACTGTGGTGTTGAGAAGACTCTTGAGAGTCCCTTAGACCTCAAGGAGATCCAATCAGTCCATCCTAAAGGAAATCAGTCCTGAATATTCATTGGAAGGACTGATGCTGAAGCTGAAACTCCAATACTTTGGCCACCTGATGCGAAGAACTGACTGATTTGAAAAGACCCTGATGCTTGGAAAGACTGAAGGCAGGAGGAAAAGGGAATGACAGAGGATGAGATGGTTGGATGGCATCACCAATGCAATGGACATGAGTTTGAGCAAGCTCCAGGAGTTGGTGGACAGGGAGGCCTGGCATGCTGCAGTCTATGAGGTCGCAAGGAGTTGGACACAACTGAGTGACTGACCTGAACTGAACTGAAGATGGGCTAGAGGATATATTATACAACACAGGGAGTAGAGCCAATATTGTATAATAACTGTAAGTGGAAGTAGCATTTAAAAATTTTATAAAAATCTTCAATGCCTTCAAAGGTATTATTTAAAGGAGAAAAAGAAGAGAAGGGGGCAGGAGAGAAAGTTTTGGCAGTAGGAAATCAACGACGCCAAAAAGCTGATTCTCCAGCCTGAGTGACGAAATCCAGACATGCCCTGAATTCCACCCAGGAACCATGCAAAGGCTCAGGATGGATGGCTCTGTGCTTCAGAGCAAGGTATCTGCCTTGACTGTGCAGAAGAACTCATTTAAGGTAGCTCCATATGCCTGCGGTCCCCAGAGGAAAGGATGGGCTGAATGCATTGTGTGTGTGTGTGTGTGTAGAGTTTGTGTGTAACTGAATCACTTCATGGTACAGGAGAAATTAACACAACATTGTAAGTCAACCATTCGTCAACAAAAAATATTGATTAAAGTAGATATTTTATTAGTGAAGTTTTATTTTAACTGATTTGTGAAGAAGCTCAGTATTGTTTAAGTAGAGACTATAGCAGGGAAGCAAACTAAAGAAGGCCCTGTTCCATCTGAACAAAGAATGGAGAAAATAAGAAAGAAGCATTATGTCTCTCCTTCTCATGTCCTTAAGCCCTCCTCAGGACTGAAGTGTCAATGGGTCCAAAGAAAGAAAATACTGTGGCCGCTGGAGCACAAAGACACAGCCCAGCCCTCTCTCGCTGTCACATAAAGTGCAGGAACTGAGTACACCCTCTGCCTCTGAACCAGCAGGACAATAATAACCTGTAATATGGCTAATTTAGCAGTCATCCTGATCTGGTGCTTAAGAACATATTTATTCTATTCGCTTCATGTCTACTCAGTTATTTCACTCTCAAAACCAGCTCAAACACCATCGCACATGGACACATACACACTGTGCCCCTTACACGTGGTGCCACATGGACTTTTGTTCCTCCTGGACTCCATGAAGGTGCTTCTCCATCAAGGTGGGAGACACAAGGCAAGTGGGAGCAGAACAAACAGAGAGTATTCTAAAACGTCCATGGCTTCTATTTCTGCATGAGCTGGGAAAGTCTTTCTCATAGAAGAAATGATGCCAAGGAGGCAGTACTTACTCAGCACGGAGTCCATAGGCTTGCCGAGAACAAAAATGCAGAGGAAGAACAAATTCTCTCTCTCTACTTAAGCTGAGATGTCCATCTTCTCCTACCCTTGGACATCAGAGCTCCCGGGTCTCGGGCTTTCAAACCCAGATCAGAACATGTGCTGCCAGCCCCAGAGTCCCAGGCATTCAGACTCAGACCACGTTGCACTGCTGGCTTTCCTGAGTCTGCAGCCTGCAGAGGGCGGATGGCAGGACTTCTCGGCCTCCATCACTGCATAAGCCAGTTCCTACTGATACATCTCCTCTCAAATATCTGTATCTCCTACTGGTTCTCTCTCTCTGAAGAAGCCTAATACAGGGCTGTTGATCCAGAGAAGTGTAACACAGGAGTTTTTTCTTCCAGTGGTAGGTAAAATGCTAAGCCAACAACTTAGTAAATGTAGGGCTCATGAGAGAGGCTTGTGCAGGACCCCGGAGGACCACAGAGGATGGGCACCCAACATGGGGCATGAGGTTCAGGCAATGACCAAAGAGTCACACCAAAAAGGGTCTGGAGATGTGAGAACTGCGAGATGGCAAGGAGGCCAAGCAGGTGGTGTGTCTGTCTTCCCGGGAGCTCCCTGATGGAGCTAGGTGTGCAGAAATGCATCCCCAGTGCGTGGCCAGCCCTGCAGGTAGAGGGTGATGACCCAGCACTGCAGGTGGGGGGCACTGACCCAGCCCTGCAGGTGAGGGGTGATGACCCAGCACTGCAGGTGGGGGGCAATGACCCAGCCCTGCAGGTGGAGGGTGATGACCCAGCCGTGCAGGTGGAGGGTGATGACCCAGCTGTGCAGGTGGAGGGTGATGACCCAGCACTGCAGGTGGGGGGCACTGACCCAGCCCTGCAGGTGGAGGGTGATGACCCAGCACTGCAGGTGGGGGGCACTGACCCAGCCCTGCAGGTGGAGGGTGATGACCCAGCACTGCAGGTGGGGGGCACTGACCCAGCCCTGCAGGTAGAGGGTGATGACCCAGCACTGCAGGTGGGGGGCACTGACCCAGCCCTGCAAGTAGAGGGTGATGACCCAGCACTGCAGGTGGAGGGTGCTGACCCAGCCCTGCAGGTGGAGGGTGATGACCCAGCCCTGCAGGTGGAGGGTGATGACCCAGCCCTGCAGGTGGAGGGTGATGACCCAGCCCTGCAGGTGGAGGGTGATGACCCAGCCCTGCAGGTGGAGGGTGATGACCCAGCCCTGCAGGTGGAGGGTGATGACCCAGCCCTGCAGGTGGAGGGTGATGACCCAGCCCTGCAGGTGGAGGGTGATGACCCAGCCCTGCAGGTGGAGGGTGATGACCCAGCCCTGCAGGTGGAGGGTGATGACCCAGCCCTGCAGGTGGAGGGTGATGACCCAGCCCTGCAGGTGGAGGGTGATGACCCAGCCCTGCAGGTGGAGGGTGATGACCCAGCCCTGCAGGTGGAGGGTGATGACCCAGCCCTGCAGGTGGAGGGTGATGACCCAGCCCTGCAGGTGGAGGGTGATGACCCAGCCCTGCAGGTGGAGGGTGATGACCCAGCCCTGCAGGTGGAGGGTGATGACCCAGCCCTGCAGGTGGAGGGTGATGACCCAGCCCTGCAGGTGGAGGGTGATGACCCAGCCCTGCAGGTGGAGGGTGATGACCCAGCCCTGCAGGTGGAGGGTGATGACCCAGCCCTGCAGGTGGAGGGTGATGACCCAGCCCTGCAGGTGGAGGGTGATGACCCAGCCCTGCAGGTGGAGGGTGATGACCCAGCCCTGCAGGTGGAGGGTGATGACCCAGCCCTGCAGGTGGAGGGTGATGACCCAGCCCTGCAGGTGGAGGGTGATGACCCAGCCCTGCAGGTGGAGGGTGATGACCCAGCCCTGCAGGTGGAGGGTGATGACCCAGCCCTGCAGGTGGAGGGTGATGACCCAGCCCTGCAGGTGGAGGGTGATGACCCAGCCCTGCAGGTGGAGGGTGATGACCCAGCCCTGCAGGTGGAGGGTGATGACCCAGCCCTGCAGGTGGAGGGTGATGACCCAGCCCTGCAGGTGGAGGGTGATGACCCAGCCCTGCAGGTGGAGGGTGATGACCCAGCCCTGCAGGTGGAGGGTGATGACCCAGCCCTGCAGGTGGAGGGTGATGACCCAGCCCTGCAGGTGGAGGGTGATGACCCAGCCCTGCAGGTGGAGGGTGATGACCCAGCCCTGCAGGTGGAGGGTGATGACCCAGCCCTGCAGGTGGAGGGTGATGACCCAGCCCTGCAGGTGGAGGGTGATGACCCAGCCCTGCAGGTGGAGGGTGATGACCCAGCCCTGCAGGTGGAGGGTGATGACCCAGCCCTGCAGGTGGAGGGTGATGACCCAGCCCTGCAGGTGGAGGGTGATGACCCAGCCCTGCAGGTGGAGGGTGATGACCCAGCCCTGCAGGTGGAGGGTGATGACCCAGCCCTGCAGGTGGAGGGTGATGACCCAGCCCTGCAGGTGGAGGGTGATGACCCAGCCCTGCAGGTGGAGGGTGATGACCCAGCCCTGCAGGTGGAGGGTGATGACCCAGCCCTGCAGGTGGAGGGTGATGACCCAGCCCTGCAGGTGGAGGGTGATGACCCAGCCGTGCAGGTGGAGGGTGATGACCCAGTCCTACAGGTGGAGGGTGATGACCCAGCACTGCAGGTGGGGGGCACTGACCCAGCCCTGCAAGTAGAGGGTGATGACCCAGCCCTGCAGGTGGAGGGCGATGACCCAGCCCTGCAGGTGGAGGGTGATGACCCAGCCCTGCAGGTGGAGGGTGATGACCCAGCCCTGCAGGTGGAGGGTGATGACCCAGCCCTGCAGGTGGAGGGTGATGACCCAGCCCTGCAGGTGGAGGGTGATGACCCAGCCCTGCAGGTGGAGGGTGATGACCCAGCCCTGCAGGTGGAGGGTGATGACCCAGCCCTGCAGGTGGAGGGTGATGACCCAGCCCTGCAGGTGGAGGGTGATGACCCAGCCCTGCAGGTGGAGGGTGATGACCCAGCCCTGCAGGTGGAGGGTGATGACCCAGCCCTGCAGGTGGAGGGTGATGACCCAGCCCTGCAGGTGGAGGGTGATGACCCAGCCCTGCAGGTGGAGGGTGATGACCCAGCCCTGCAGGTGGAGGGTGATGACCCAGCCCTGCAGGTGGAGGGTGATGACCCAGCCCTGCAGGTGGAGGGTGATGACCCAGCCCTGCAGGTGGAGGGTGATGACCCAGCCCTGCAGGTGGAGGGTGATGACCCAGCCCTGCAGGTGGAGGGTGATGACCCAGCCCTGCAGGTGGAGGGTGATGACCCAGCCCTGCAGGTGGAGGGTGATGACCCAGCCCTGCAGGTGGAGGGTGATGACCCAGCCCTGCAGGTGGAGGGTGATGACCCAGCCCTGCAGGTGGAGGGTGATGACCCAGCCCTGCAGGTGGAGGGTGATGACCCAGCCCTGCAGGTGGAGGGTGATGACCCAGCCCTGCAGGTGGAGGGTGATGACCCAGCCCTGCAGGTGGAGGGTGATGACCCAGCCCTGCAGGTGGAGGGTGATGACCCAGCCCTGCAGGTGGAGGGTGATGACCCAGCCCTGCAGGTGGAGGGTGATGACCCAGCCCTGCAGGTGGAGGGTGATGACCCAGCCCTGCAGGTGGAGGGTGATGACCCAGCCCTGCAGGTGGAGGGTGATGACCCAGCCCTGCAGGTGGAGGGTGATGACCCAGCCCTGCAGGTGGAGGGTGATGACCCAGCCCTGCAGGTGGAGGGTGATGACCCAGCCCTGCAGGTGGAGGGTGATGACCCAGCCCTGCAGGTGGAGGGTGATGACCCAGCCCTGCAGGTGGAGGGTGATGACCCAGCCCTGCAGGTGGAGGGTGATGACCCAGCCCTGCAGGTGGAGGGTGATGACCCAGCCCTGCAGGTGGAGGGTGATGACCCAGCCCTGCAGGTGGAGGGTGATGACCCAGCCCTGCAGGTGGAGGGTGATGACCCAGCCCTGCAGGTGGAGGGTGATGACCCAGCCCTGCAGGTGGAGGGTGATGACCCAGCCCTGCAGGTGGAGGGTGATGACCCAGTCCTACAGGTGGAGGGTGATGACTCAGCCCTGCAGGTGGAGGGTGATGACCCAGCCCTGCAGGTGGAGGGTGATGACCCAGTCCTACAGGTGGAGGGTGATGACCCAGCCCTGCAGGTGGAGGGTGATGACCCAGTCCTACAGGTGGAGGGTGATGACCCAGCCCTGCAGGTGGAGGGTGATGACCCAGTCCTACAGGTGGAGGGTGATGACCCTGCCCTGCAGGTGGAGGGTAATGACCCAGTCCTACAGGTGGAGGGTGCTGGCTGCACATCTGAGTCTCTGTTTATTTCTCTCTTTAAAAAGATTTAAAGAGACAGTTTCCTGAAGGCAGGAGTGGGTCTTACCCATCTGTGTATTTACAGGTCATAAATCAAAGCCTGGTCATGATCAGAGCTCAAAGACACTGATTGTGCCGAGCGGGAGTAAAATGAACCAAGGGGGAGAAGTGTAGCTAATGCTGCTTTGTGTTGATTATTTAAACAGAAGCCCTGTTGACTGAACAGAGGCTAAGCATAATATATATTATGTATAATATAGAATGTGTATGTGTGTGTGCTCAATTGTTTCCAACCCCATGTGACCCCATGTCCTGTAGCTCACCAGGCTCCTCTTTCCACGATATTTTCCTGGCAATAACACCAGAGCGGGTTTTCATTTCCTACTCCAGGGGATCTTTACAATAGTATACAAAATCATACAACCAATGTATGTATGTGTGTGCTAAGTCACTTCAGTCTTGTCCGACTCTTGTGACCCCATGGACTGTAGCCCACCAGGCTCCTCTGTCCATGGGATTCTCCAGGCAAGAATACTGGAGTGGGTTGCCATGCCCTCCTCCAGGGGATTTTCCCAACCCAGGGATCAAACCCACGTCTCCAGCATTGCAGGTGGAAGNGAATATGTGAACCGTGAACTCCCTGATGTTCAAGCTGGTTTTAGAACAGGCAGAGGAACCAGAGATCAAATTGCCAACATCCGCTGGATCATGGAAAAAGCAAGAGAGTTCCAGAAAAACATCTATTTCTGCTTTATTGACTATGCCAAAGCCTTTGACTGTGTGGATCACAATCACCTGCACAAGGAACACTCTTTTACTCTGGAGGGGCCACTCACTGCAAACAGAGAGTGAAAATAGCTGTGGCGGTAAGCGAGATGTGAATTTTCTAACAATGATGCTGAGCTTTTTTTCCAGGCTATTCAAGTTGTCCACAGCATTGCATGTCTGACATGGCACCTTGTCTGATCAAGCAAGCTTTCTGGGTTTTTGTTTTTTTGGTCTTTGTTAGGAGCAAGTGCACTGTGTGTAAAGTGAACCAGGATCTTTAGGAAAAGGTGCCACGTCAATAGGGCTTCCCAAGTGGCTCAGTGGTAAAGAACCTGCTTGCCAACGCAGGAGACGTGAGGGACGCAGGTTCAGTCCCTGGGTCGGGAAGATCCTCTGGAGGAGGGAATGGCATTCCACTCCAGTATTCTCACCTGGAAAATACATGGACAGAGAAGCCTGGCAGGCTACAGTCCGTGGGGTTGCAAAGAGTGAGACACAACTGAACAACTTAGCATGCGTGCATGCACACCGTGTCAATAACTGGTATTACTATCATGTTTCCATCTTGATATAGACTTTGAATGGCATTCCACTCCAGTATTCTCACCTGGAAAATACATGGACAGAGAAGCCTGGCAGGCTACAGTCCGTGGGGTTGCAAAGAGTGAGACACAACTGAACAACTTAGCATGCGTGCATGCACACCGTGTCAATAACTGGTATTACTATCATGTTTCCATCTTGATATAGACTTCAATTCAATCATGGTATTAGGAACAAAAGTCAGGTGCTCGGTTATTGTTAGTTTCCATTTATTTCTTCTAGAGATTCAAACTCAATTACATTTTGAGGCAAACATGAGATCACTTGAAAAGCTGGATGTATGATAATCCTATTTACCCAATTCTCTTTAAATTCCATGCACTCATAAAAAATCAGATTTCTCTTCTGTGTGTTAATATTCTAGTGTACTTTGGAAGAAGAAAGGAGAATTATTGTAAGCTGCTCCCAAAAAAGGATTTTAAGAATTTGGACTCTGTATATACACACACTTATGAATATATGCACATGAACACATCAAAAAAATAAAATCTAGATTATTTTGTTAATTCAACAAATGGGTATTAATTAACACATAGCAAGCATATGTGGGTTCAGTACTATCTCAGATTGTATAACTGTTACTCACCGAAGATGGATTTACCTTAAATTGACTAGCACCATCTTTTTGACTTAAATAGCTTTTATGATGAAGCAAATATTTTCCCTTATAAAACTTTACCTCACAAATTACTCCTCTAATAGTCCATGCTGCTTTTTAATTTACAATCAAATGTTAGTACATTGACAAAAGAAATGCTCACATATGGAAGTTCATGAAGTCATTCTGGCTTATACATGCGTTAACTTGAATTTTATGCTAACTAGAATAGCCTGTTTGTGGCCCATCAAACACATATTGTACATCTGCTTTAATTATTAAAGAAAAGTTTCACTGATCAGAAGCAAAGAATGTCTGTGTTAAAAAAATAACGTCCCTTCCTGGGACGCTGATGTTGGGACTCCTTTGACAAGACTCCCTTCCCAGGTGGCAAGGCTACACTGACTCACTAGGTACAAGCTAGTATATTTCTTTTTTTTCTTTATTTGAAACCTTGAAAGGATGTATCCCTGACTTATCTGATGTTCTTTGTTCTGACAAGACATAAAACTGTGTTGAAAACTCTGCTTCTCTGAAGCAGTTACTCAGTTATCTGGGAAGCTGGCTTCTAGACTATAGCCCTCAGTTTGACTCAGATAAAACTCTTTTCTGTTCCTATTATTGAATGCTGATTGACTATTTTTGTCCACAACATACATCTCCATAAAATTAGGATCAGGTCAGAATGAGTAGTGAAAGGAGGTTATTTTTATGACAAAACCCACACAGGAGGCTTCCACATGAGGCAGAAAACATCCCAGAGCACTTCTGTGGTTCAAGGCACAAGGCAAGGGCTCAACAGTAGAATAAACCCTGGAATTGGAAGCCAGAGACATTGAGAAAACAGAGCAAGAAATGAAGCAAAGACCAAGAGAAGACGTGTTACTTGAGAAAATAAGATAATGAACAAGCATCTGCTCTGATATATTGTTCTTTATTGGTTCATTGTATGGAAGGTGATTTCAAAATATGGTAAATGATTTGAGATTTCATCTCTAAAAAAAAAAAACTCAGTTGAGTTCAGTTTATATTTAATCAAATAAAACAGAAAGATGTAATAAGTCTGGAAACCAGCAATAGCTGAATTGTCTACAGTGAGAAAAAAATGACTCCGGAAATACAATCTAATGACATAGGTGTCAGACCTGGCAAAACTATATTTTGGATTATTATGGATGAGCATTAAATAGAAGACTGACAATCAGAAGGATGATTAGTTATAACTTTGTATGTAGGATATAATGTAGGAACCAACATGCTTAAAACAGGTGAAGCCAAACTCTCATCTCTCCTCTCTGTGATAGAATATATAGACCAAGAGAAGGTCACCAGCATAACAGAACTGGATTTTGGTAAAATCTGACCAAGCCTCTGCATTGTACATAAGACAGAAAGTACTAGGATAACACAGGAGAGGAATTAGGAGCATTTGAAGCTGGTCAGGTAGTCATAACTCCTTTAAAAATGTCAGCAGATGAAACCATGAAGGCAGTCTCCAGCAGCATTCCACCTGATGAAGTTTTCCTCCCCGGTCTTACCCACAGCTTTCCATAAAGTCATGAAAAGTTCCTGTCTGACTGTAGAAAGTACAAACCAGGAGGCACAACCCGGGCCCTGGTTGACTTAAGTGATCACGAAGCTCCTGGCAAGCGGAACATGCACCCCACAAAAAGTGATAGAGAGAGATGCAAACATAGCTATCAGACACTATGTCTCACCTGATTTAGCGAGCTAGGATCTTGAAAAAGACAGCTCACAAGACAGCATATTATGCATTATCATAGCCAATGTACCAGAGTCTGAACGAAAATCGTATGACAAGGTGCAATGTCTATAAACTCCCGCATCCCTGCTCAAAAAAATCCATGTCATCTCAGGTTAGATGAACAGAAATACTGGAGCCAGGACAAGGGCTACGTGTGGTTTCCAGGTGCTTCTGGCCAGTCGAGCCCATAAATGTATTGTTTTCAGTCCCAGGTGTCACAGGTTAAGTGGGACTTGGACATAATTAAGTCCAGCAAGAAACATGAGGGCACAGTCAGGAAGGAGCAGAACCACGTCCAGGATGAGTGGGGAAAGTACTGCGGACATGCTCATCAGGACACTTCCTTCCTCTGCTGGGGAGTGGAGGACCACCTGCGATCTCCAGACACAAGCTGCAGTAAGGTGGATCTGGGACTCATTCAGCTCAGTTCAGTCACTCAGTCATGTCGACTCTTTGCGACCCCATGGACTGCAGCACGCCAGGCTTCCCTGTCCATCACCAACTCCCAAAGCTTGCTCAAACTCATGTCCATCGAGTCAGTGAAGCCATCCAACCATCTCATCCTCTGTCATCCCCTTCTCCTCCAGCCTTCAATCTTTTCCAGCATCAGGGTCTTTTCAAATGAGTCAGTTCTTCATATCACGTGGCCGAAGTATTGGAGTTTCAGCTTCAGCTTCAGTCCTTCCAATGAATATTCAGGACTGGTTTCCTTTAGGATTGACTGGTTGGATCTCCTTGCAGTCCAAGGGACTCTCAAGAGTCTTCTGAAACACCACAGTTCAAAAACATCAGTTCTTTGGCACTCAGCTTTCTTTATGGTCCCACTCTCACATCCATACATGACTACTGGAAAAGCTATAGCTTTGACTAGACACACATTTGTTGGCCAAGTAATTTCTCTGTTTTTTAATATGCTGTCTAGGTTGGTCATAGTTTTTCTTCCAAGGAACAAATGTCTTTTAATTTCATGGGACTGATTATATGGAACTAATTTCTAAGAAGCATTAAATGACCTCCCTTATGAAGTAAACTTCTTGGACCTAAAAAAAGAAAACTGGCTCTCCTGCTTTACCTCTGACCACGCCTCCTTTGCCTCTAGAATAAGACCCAGAATCATCCCTTCTAGGTGGCGTCACTGATCCTCACTGCTGTGATTTAAGTGTCACTCTTCCTACCCGATCCCATTACTATATTATTATATATTATTATATTATTACTATATATATATTATATATATACATTATATATAATATATATATATATAGGATCGTTTTCACACTATGTTTTAACCACAGGTCTTCTTGATTGCTTGCCCAGACACACTTTCTAGGGCAGGAACAAAGTTTTATTCTTCCTCATGTCCAGAGCACCTAATACATCATGGAACTTAGTCAACACAGATGAGGAAACTTCAGAGGCATGGTTTCAGCACGGGGGGAGAGTCAGCAAATGCAGACACACTAGCAACTGACTGCAGGTGAGGAGGAAAAGCAAGACATGAAGCTAAAAAATTACTGTGAAGTTAAAACTGAAATCACAGAGGAGGATGTGTGGGCTCGGAGACACTGGTAATATTGCTAGGACCTCACTTGGGTCAGATAGCTCAGAGGGGACTTCATTCTTCCCGATGGTTCCACACCAGGCACGGGACACTAGACAGTGCTGTCAGTGGCCACGCGGATGACGAGACAGCCTTGGGGAACCTGAGATGCTGCTGAGACACGGCTAGTAAGTCATCCCAGGATGGGAATCTCACTCTTCCCATCTCCAGGACTCTGTCCCAGAGAAATGAAAAGAGCCTCCAAAACATGTGCTACAAAAAGAAAGTGAAAAGGTCACAGTGAAAGGGAAATCAAAAGATGAAAAGTAAGGTGAAGGCAGGAGCGACACTGCAGCTTGCCGCCAAACGGTTCTGACTTGCGGGGCGTGTTTCCGAGGCCAAGGGGGCCCTTTGGGGTGCACCTGGACCACTGACGTCAGTCCATTTCCCAGCTCACAACTGCACAACTGTGCTACCTAATCACAGTAAGAAGTTCACTTAATGTTACACCAAGCTTGTATTTCATTGTTTTTTAATGCTTGGCTTGTGACTCAATCATCTAAAACATTCCACTATTTATTCATTACATAATCACGGGTGTGTTTCACTGTATGTTAATTAAGCAATCTGCTTGACAGAATTAACTATGACTTAAAAGAAGAAGTTGTGTACATATATACATATATATATATAACACAAATGGATATGAACACAAGCATATATATATATATATATCCTCATATCACAACTGTCGTATTTCCTGGCTATCATAGCACATCTACTTATTAATAGCCATATTTATATATTTGAAGTTATATTTAAATATACTCTAAGTATGTAACTGAACATATTTATTTTTTTAGGTTTCTCAATTTTTTATTAAATCCTCTAGATTCATTTAAAAAATTCCTAGAATCAGGACATAATGTTCTATACTGAAAAGAAGAAAAAAGAGATGATCTTAAAATAAGGACATGCTCTTAAATTCATTTCCTTTTATGAATTTACTTTCTCATCCTATCACACACCAGTGAATACTTTGTCAGGGGCCAGCATTAGCCTCTAGTCTAGACCACTGCTAGCAGACTTCTGCTTTACAAAATAACAGCCTTCTAACAATGGGGGAACCAAACAGTAAGCTCCCACATGAAAAAAGTCATAACTGAATACATTTAAATGTGGTCTTTCTTGGTCCAGATTTTATGGATTATTGAAAAGAAAATTTTTTCAAGTTTCAAACCCATAAAAAAATTCATAAAGAAAACAGAAGATTAAATGTATGTATGTATAATACATGTACAGAAGTACACCACTTACTGCCTCAGTCACTCATTCATTCAATGAACACTTTGTGCTGGCTCTAACCGGCCCTGCTTAGGGGACCGAGGACTCCGTGCAGTCCAGCAGCATCCTCAAATGCCTCACTTGTGCTGGAAGAGATGCTGATTTCTTTGGACACCAACATGGAAAGAATGCAACTTGGGAGGCTTAAACAGGTCCAGTGAAGTGTGAGGAGTGCTGTTGCCTGGAGAAGACAGGGCACCTGAGCCCACCTGACGGGGCGAGAGCCTGGGAGGGCCCCACAGCAGAGGTGACTCAGAGTTGAGTGCTGAAAGTGCCGGTAGGCAGGGCGGGGGAGGCAAGATGCGGGGCACACAGCCTGCGGGAACTATTTACATACACACTTAGAACTACCGCTCAGTCGTGGCCAACTCTTCGTGATCCCATGTGCTGGACCCGCCAGGCTCCTCTGACCATGGACTTCTCTGGGCAAGAAGAGTGGAGTGGGTTGCCATTCATTTCCCAATTCAGGGTGTGAACCTGGGTCTCCCACACTGCAGGAAACCATTTGAGCTTCCCTGGTGGTTCAGATGGTAAAGAATATGACTGTAATGCAGGAGATTTGGGCTCGATCCCTGGACTGAGGAGGTCCTCTGGAGGAGGACACAGCAACCCACTGCAGTGTTCTTGCCTGGAGAATCCTATGGACAGAGAAGCCTGGCGGGCTACAGTCCATGGGGTCACAAAAGCTGGACACAGCGTAGCTACTGCTGCTGCTGCTGCTGCTAAGTCACTTCAGTCGTGTCCGACTCTGTGTGACCCCAGAGACGGCAGCCCACCAGGCTCCCCCATTCCTGGGATTCTCCAGGCAAGAATACTGGAGTGGGTTGCCATTTCCTTCTCCAATGCATGAAAGAGAAAAGTGAAAGTGAAGTCGCTCAGTCTGTCCAACTGTTAGCGACCCCATGGACTGCAGCCCACCAGGCTACTCTGTCCATTGGATTTTCCAGGCAAGAGTACTGGGGTGGGGTGCCATTGCCTTCCCCGATGTAGCCACTAAATGACAACAATAACATATGACTACATATTGTATTACAGGTAATCTAGAGATGATTTAAAGCATATGGGAGGATGTGTAGGTTATATACAAATACTAGGCCACTGTATATAAGGGACTTGAGTATCTGCAGAGTTTTATATTCAAGAAAGGTCCAGGGACCAATCCCCCATGAACACCGAGGGGTGACTGTACTGTGCATAAAATGGGTCTCACTCTCGCCTTTCTCAGAAAATTTTCATAGAGAAGAGTTCAAGGAAAGGAGAATACAGGAGTATTTCTACCAAAACCCTGGAAAATAAAATTCTGAAGACAGAGAGATTTCACACACACTACAGACAGGTGGCTGTTGTCATCTTTTACTTAAAGGGCACGAAAACCCTTTCAAGTTCACAACACCTAGCCTGGTTAGCACAGTCCAGCAGGCACTCCAGAACCTGGGCGAGGTTCACATCATCACAAAGGTGGAGCTCTGTGGGCAGCTGAGCCACCCCTGCAGCTGAAGCAAAATAAACGTACCTCTGCCCTGGTCCCTTCTGTCCAAACTGATCCAAGGCATGAAAGAAAACTTTCAAATTTTTGCAACATGAAAATTTAAAAATATATTTATAGCAAGTGAAAAGTATTTGTTATTAATCATGCTGCCTTTGTATGGATATTAAAGTGAGCCTCTGACTTTGAGATTTCTGTCGATAGCCATGTAGGCAGGTAAGTAGGTCAAGACAATCAGAGCGTGACCACCCTATTAGCTGCTCATCCCCCAGAAGAGAGGGACGGACTCGTGTGCTGCTTGTTTTTAAAGGTCATGAGACATCGGCGCTAGCTGTGCCAACCCATCGTGCATGTGGCCACCATTTGAACCTGATGCACTGATCCGTGAGACCTGGGGTCTGGGATCCAGCACCCCCAAGCTGCTGGCCCTGCTGCTGGCTGTGCGTGAGCAGCACACTGCCTGGCTCTGACCCATTAAGCTTCCTTCTCTGCTTCTAATCCAGATGGAGGGGCGGCANTGATCCGTGAGACCTGGGGTCTGGGATCCAGCACCCCCAAGCTGCTGGCCCTGCTGCTGGCTGTGCGTGAGCAGCACACTGCCTGGCTCTGACCCACTAAGCTTCCTTCTCTGCTTCTAATCCAGATGGAGGGGAGGCAAGCCAACCTGCTTGCTTGTTCAGTTGCCTCCTTCGGAATCATGTTACGTCTTGCCATCCTCTGTGATTGGGATCAGCAAGCTTTTCTGCAAAGGGCAAAGTAGTAAGTGTTGTATGCTCTGTTGTAATGACTCAACTCCACTGTTGAGCATTAAGGAAGACATTTATTGTTGTTCAGTTGCTAAGCCATGTTGACTCCTCGCAACCCCATGGACTGCAGCACGCCAGACTCCTCTGCCCGTCACTATATCCCAGAGTTTGCTTAAACTCACGTCCATTGAGTTGGTGATGCTATTCAACCATCTCATTTTCTGCCATCCCCCTCTCCTCCTGCCCTCAATCTTTCCCAGCATCAGGGTCTTCTCCAATGAGTCAGTTCTTCACAACAGGTGGCCAAAGTAGTAGAACTTCAGCTTCAGCATTAGTCTTTCTAATGAATGGATATTGAGTAGAAGGGTTGATTTCCTTCAGGACTGACTGGTTTGATCTCCCTGCTGTCCAAGGGACTCTCAAGAGTCTTCTCTTGAAACGACTCAGTTCAAAAGCATTGATTCTTTGGTGCTCAGCCTTCTTTATGGTCCAACTTTCACATCCATGCATGACTACCAGAAAAACCATAGCTTTGACTATACAGAACTTTGTCATCAAAGTGATGTCTCTGCTTTTTAATACAAAGGTAGCCATAGGCAATATGTAAATGAATGAATGTGGTTATATCCCAATAAATATTTACAGACTCTAAACTTTGAGTTTCCCATAATTTGCATGTGTCATGAAACATAGTTCTTCTCTTGAATTTTTTCAACCATTAACAATGTAAAAACCACTCTCAGCTCGTGGGCCATATCAAAACAGGCAGGATTTGGCCCCTGGGCCATGGATGGTTCCCCAACCCCTGTTCAGCCAAGAACATGTAAGGATGAGAGAGTTTGTGTGGTGCTTGATGTTAATAAAAGGTGCTGAGGCTCTGGCCCCGGGAATCTCAGCTGTAGCTCAATCTGCTGTGTGCAGCTACCATCTGCGTCTGTGGGGCTCAGAGAAGATGTGGGGCTTCATGCTGACGCTGCTGGTCTCCTGTGCTGTGGGTACAGAGCATCTGGCTTTGTCTGGCGGGTCTTAGGACCTCCTTTCAGCACCAACAAAGCCGCTGAGCTGTCACCTTCGGCCTCGTTACACTTTGCCATCCTCAAAGAGGTTAGGGTTCTTCCCTGACACTGAGCAAGACACCCGAGCAAGAACTTCCCGGGGGGCCCCCTCACACCTGGATGACATCGGGCTTAAAAGCCATCCGAGAGCCATCTAAAAGAGAATTCATGATGAGACTGCAAGACGGAGATGGTGGCGCTGGTGCCTCAAGCGGTCTTCCTTGACGTGACATTAAAGGCTTCAAGGTACAAAGGGGAAGGGATACGGGGGCAGGGGGCTGCAGCGGGAACGGAAGAGGGGGCTAGGGCCAGAGGAGTCACTCTGCATTTCTCTGATCCTGGGCTGTTTTGCAATCATCAACCAAGATAAAAACTCTCAGAATTTGGCCTTGGGTTAGAATCGCTCAGTCCCTGCGATGAGAAGCTGGCAGGAACTTGGAGGCTGAACTGCTGCTCCACTGACACTTTCCTTGACTTCAAAGGGCATGCATTGTCTGATTTGCATAGTTCTACATTTGTGATGCAAACATTAGTTTGTGGAGATAGAAAAGAGCAGGCTTTCTCTAGACTAACAGCTAAAACAGATGGCCGGGGATCCAATTTGTTTGGAATAAATTACTGCTACCATAAGTAGAATAATTTACACATATGATTTTTGTAAATCTTTCAGCTAAATCAGCCAGTCTTCAATAACCTTACTTGGATAATGACTCTCCTTAGAGAACATAATTTATGGGATCCCAGGTAAACAGGAGTTTGCAAATGCAACTGGGAAATGACTTTGAGAATGCATATGTTGGTGTAAGGAATTCACTTAGTATAATTGTAACATTTCATAAACAACAAAAAAATTTCTTTGTTTCTTATACTGCTTCATGGTATTTTATAATATTTCAGTAATACTTGATTATTTCAAATATTTCATAGTACTCAATGCAGTATGTCACATTATTATTTTATGATTGTTATAAAAGGGAACAAAATACTGCTAATGAAATCAACCTAATTTATTCCTATTTAGATAGAACTCTTACACACAACACAGACCTTATTCCCATCAAAACTCTTTAGTTTTTTTTAATTTTTTATATTTCCCAGGTGGCTTAGTAAAGAATCTGCCTGCAATGTGGGAGACCTGGGTTCAATCCCTGCATCAGGAAAATCCCCTGGAAAAAGGAATAGCTACCCATTCCAGTATTCTTGCCTCAGAATCCCACGGATGGAGGAGACTGGCAGGCAACACTCCATGGGGTCGCAAAGAGTCAGACACAACTGAGCAACTAACACTTTTACTTTTCACATATTTAGCTTTACTGTAGTAAGGACACTTAAACATGAGCTGTACCTTTAGTGCATGTAGAGTGTTGCTCAGTATCTGCACCTTCAAGTCGTTCAGTTCAGTTCAGTCACTCAGTCGTGTCCGACTCTTTATGACCCCATGAATCGCAGCACGCCAGGCCTCCCTGTCCATCACCATCTCCCGGAGTTCACTCAGACTCATGTCCATCGAGTCAGTGATGCCATCCAGCCATCTCATTCTCGGTTGTCCCCTTCTCCTCCTGCCCACAATCCCTCCCAGCATCAGAGTCTTTTCTAATGAGTCAACTCTTCTCATGAGGTGGCCAAAGTACTGGAGTTTCAGCTTTAGCATCATTCCTTCCAAAGAATAATGCAAGTCATATTCTCAAAAGCATATCCTGACCATCTATTTCCTCTGTTCTGCTGCTACCCTTCCCCACCGAGTTCCTCCAGTCCCCTCACAGAGGAGGGTGTAGCATACCAACATACAGTTGGCCCTCCAGATCTACAAGTTCCACATCTGTGATTCAGATAACCACAGCTTAAATACATATATATTTTTAACTCCAGAAAGTTCCAAAAGGCAAAACTTGAGTTGGCCATACTGGCAAATATTTACACAGCATTTATACTCTACTAAGTCTGTGGTAATCTAAAGATGTCTGAGAGTATATGGGAAGATGTTCATCGCTTAAACACAATACTACGCCAATTTAAATAAGGGATTTGAGCATATCTTCAGGGATCGTGGAACTAATGCCCACACAGACACTGAGGGGCCCCTTGTACTATGCAGTTCACTTTTTACTACGCTCATTGTTTATTATCTGTTTCCCTTACTGAATGTAAACTCCAGAACAGCAGGGATCATTGTCCGTTTTGTCGCTCATGGATGAAGTCGAGCGTCCAGCATATAGTAGGTGCTCAGTAAATGTTTGCTGAATGAAAGAATGAAGTTGGAGAAGTATGTATGGGAAGCAAAAGATCTAAGCAGAGCTGAGCAGGACGTGTTAGAAGCTGGGAGGTGAAGCTGTAGGCTGTACAGCAGATGGGTTCAGTTCAGTTCAGTTCAGTCACTCAGTCATGTCCGACTCTTTGCGACCCCATGAATCGCAGCATTAATTGGAGAACAATAAACAGTTTTGACTACAAAGTCCTCATAATTCTAATTCTGCACTGTATTGCTTTAAACATAAAAGCTGCCATTTACTCCCAGAAAGCCCTTTGTTAATCGAAACGTAGTTACATTGGGAAAAAAATAAGAAGTAACAGAATAGTTTCTTAAAAATTAAATCTCCATATGTATCTGTTTCCCAGCCTGTCTCACAATCGTCAGGACAATGCCAGATCATGATAAATTAGCTATTATAAGTCTTTGAACTATGGGCAATACACATCAAGTTTAGCTAACATGGCATTACAAATTTCTTCATCAGGTGATCAACACATTCTTCACTTTTAATTCTTACTCAGTTTCATCAGAGATGGACCTGGGTAGCATAATTATGAATCAGATTATGTGTACATCTAAAATAATAAATAATATGTTTGGATGTGGAGTCAGGTCCTTTGAGTGGATCCAGATAATTAAAATGTCTTTTACCTTTTGGGACATGCTCCCAACAAGTATGACAGTAAAGCTTCACTTTGTGTTTCTTGGAGAATGTGAAACATATTTATAATAGTTATCAGAATTCTCTCTCCCAGCATCTAGGCTGCCTAAGAGCTCATCATGTGTTGTACCACATCAAGCATTCATACCCATTTTTGTAAACTAGAGATCAACAGCCATGACAGAAATATATATGTTTATGTTTCAATTTGGGTCCAAAAGGACCATCATGGGAATTCCCATATTATTAATCCCCCGAAGAAATTCCAATGAGCAAAATCATGCAGGTACCAATGGAAGGACACTGGCTGCTATGATACATACAGGGACACAGAGCAAACTCACTATAGCTGAAACCATAAGGATTCTCAGAAAAACCCACATGCAACTAAGAATTGCCTTTCCTCATAACTCTGTCAGCCCTTTTCAAGGACAACTTTCCTTCCTTGGAGCCATTCAGTTTACCCCCAAACAAAGATCATCTGCAGATTTTATTTTTATAAACCTCACCTTCATCTCTGTCCAAGGGAGACAATCTATGCAAAGTTTCCCTTCTCCCTTTACTGCGCTCGAACTAAATGTCTCTGCATACACCCTGATTCTCTAATAATATTCCTAGTGTAAGAACATAAAGACCACTTTAGAACAGAATTGATTCTCCCGCCAATGAAACACTTCACTGTTCTACTTCAGCAACTCTTGCAAACAGTCCTCAAAGTGCACCACTGAATGTTCTGGCAGAAAATCCCTAGTCGCAAGAGGTAGCTGGGCCTGATGATATAATCAAACCAATTTCACCAAACTCAAGGGCATACAAGGAAGCTGCAGGGGCCACAAAGAGGTGTCTGAGGCTGGCTCACCATCCATTTGAAAATACTGAGAACTGATAACATTTTAACCCATCCACAGGTGTTAAATGCCTATAGTTACGACCCATAGATCTTGCTAAAGGCTCCTACTCTACCCCGGTTTACAATCCAGATTTAGTTTAGCCTATAACTCTAAAGGATCTCACTAGTTTCTCACAAATGCTCACCTCTAAGGGAACACAAAGTTCTCACCAGAAGCCTTAGGTGACTTCATCTTCCTAGACTACAAGGGGGGAGTACTTGGGGGCCAACTTCTGATCCTGCTGATTAATCACAGGCTTCAGCATCTGAGTAACACGGACTTGCAAAGTACCAAGCCCTTCAAAAGCTGTCTGAGGTTGCCCACACTTTGGGATCTGACCTGTCAGACAGGAAGATGCTGTATTATGACTGTCTGCCGCTAAGTCACTTCAGTCGTGTCCGACTCTGTGCGACCCCATAGACGGCAGCCCATCAGGCTCCCCCATCCCTGGGATTCTCTAGGCAAGAATACTGGAGTGGGTTGCCATTTCCTCCTCCAATGGATGAAAGTGAAAAGTCAAAGTGAAGTCGCTCAGTCATGTCTGACTCTTCGCGTCCCCACGGACTGCAGCCTACCAGGCTCCTCCATCCATGGGATTTTCCAGGCAAGAGTACTGGAGTGCGGTGCCATCGCCTTCTCCGTATTATGACTGTAGGTGTAAAGAAATGGCCCTTGGCCTGCATGCATCTGGAATGGATGCCCGCGAGACTTCACTGGTATTTCTGTCACATTGCTCCACCAGGTGATTCAGGAACCCACTTCTTTCTTTTTGCTCCACTCTCCCCTATGTTGTTACCCTCACCCAACTGATCGAAGCTGGTTTACCTCTTAATTCAAACGTTCCAGCCAAAAGACAGGGGGACAGAGAGGGCATGGACAGCTTCTGTCTCAAAGACTTGACCTAGAACTTGAAAACATTTCCACTCAATACCACGTGGCCACCCAGATAGAAAGGATGGTAGGAAATAGAGTGTCCAGCCAGGAAGTCAGATGCTTAGTTAAAATGTAGGCGTTTCTATTTATTGAAGGGGGGAATGAAAAAGGAAAGGTTTTGAAAGGTTATTGGTCTCTGCTGCAATGACATTTATTTAATGACTGACCATGAGAGCATGACTGGTGGTTGACTAGATGACTGGGAATGCTGCTGCTAAGCTGCTGAGTCACTTCAGTTGTGTCTGACTCTGTGTGACCCCATAGACGGCAGCCCACCAGGATCCCCTGTCCCTGGGATTCTCCGGGCCAGAACACTGGAGTGGGTTGCCTTTTCCTTCTCCAATGCATGAAAATGAAAAGTGAAAAAGAAGTCGCTCAGTCATGTCCAACTCTTCGCCACCCCATGGACTGCAGCCTATCAGGCTGCTCTGTCCATGGGATTTTCCAGGCAAGAGTATTGGAGTGGGGTGCCATCACCTTCTCCGGGCTGGGAATGCTAGGGGAAGGAATTTGATCACTTTGAGGGGAATTGGTTACTTTAGGGGGAGTTATTAGCTTTAGGCCTAATTAGGCTTGAGGAAAAGAAGACTATTGAGTATGTCTGGATTGACAGTGACTGTATTTGGTGAGACTGCATTAGTTGATTAGATAAGAACTTTGATAAGATATATAACTCCCAGTTAATACCAAAATGCAAAGTTATATTTGGTCATTGTGAGAAGTAATCTTTCTGGTTTGCCAAATTTTAAAACTCTGAAGTGAAAATTGGTTATACTTATTCAAAAAAATAAAAGTATTCAATTCTTTCTCCTGCTTTTCCTTGTGCATTGTACATTAGTGTCAACATTCATTCCGTCTGAGGTCCATTTGGTCTCTTAAAAGCTAGCCACAAATAGCTCTCAATAGCTCCTCTGGGCAGACACCAAAGAAGTAAATCTGATTCTAAGTAAAAATCTAGTAGCTTGTGAATATTTTCACCAGTTAGGAATTATAGGAATTTAGCCATAGAATTTGAAAATAAATTGAAGTCTCTTTTTAGCCATTTTTTGTTTTTAGTAGAGACCAAGATCCCATTCATTGCAAAATGTTTTCCTAGACATGAATGCCTGTGTTTGATCCAGGAATAATAAATGATTTACTGTTACCCAGCAGCAAGGTGGGGTGGGATTCCTGGCACTTTTTTTTTTAAGCAAAGGAAAAAACAACTGAGCAGAAATTTGTTCTTTCAACAGCTTTTCGTGGAAATGTAGAGAGACTAGGGGACTTTTTAAATCCCTTATTGCAACATTTACAAATATGGTTACACAAAGCCAGCAGGAATGCTGTTTTAAGTCACTACAACTTATCTGACCCTGACTTTGCCATTAGGGGCATTAACTCACCAGACATCTTCAGCTTTTTAACTTAATCTTAACAAGTTCTAAGTTCAGATGTTTTCTTTTTAAATATAAATGTTTGCTTTTGTGAAAACTGATTTGAAATTCTTGAGTGTTGCCTTGAGAATGCACAGAAAATATCAGTTTTGGTGGAAGTTGCTGGGAAACCCAGTGTTGGAATTTAAACCAGCTAATGTGTTATAAGTCATTACCTCTCATTGTAAAAATTTCACAATGTACAAGAAAACTTAAACTTCTTTTTAACCAAAATCTTGATGCTAGGCATCACAAAAGAAAAGTTCATCTCATTTAAGAAGTGCACTAAACCAGCAGTTCTCCAACATTTTGTCTGGAAGGTTAGCAGAAATTAAAAGACTAATAATAGCTTTAGATATGATGTGGATAGAGGGAAATAAATACTCATATTCTGTTGGTACTAATGTAAATTAGATCAATTTTTTATATAAAGCTATAGTATTAGGTAGACAGGAGAACAAGAAGAAAGAATAAAGAAGTGAAAATTCAACCATCCTCCAAGGAAGAAAACCTTGAGAGGCCTAAAGGTCAACCCCCCTGTTTCACTGGTGGAGTGCTTACCCACTGATGCGAGTTACCAGATTTAGCAAATAAAGGTACAGAATGAAAGTCAAAGTCACTCAGTTGGGTCAGACTCTTTGTGACCCCATGGACTGTAGTCCATGGAATTCTCCAGGCCAGAATGCTGGAGTAGGTAGTCTTTCCCTTCTCCAGAGGATCTTCCCAACCCAAGGATCAAACCCAGGTCTCCTGCATTGCAGGCGGATTCCTTACCAGCTAAGCCACAAGGGAAACCCAAGAGTACTGGAGTGGGTAGCCTATCCCTTCTCCAGAGGGTCTTAAAGACCCAGGAACCCAACCTAGGTCTCCTGCATTGTAGGCAGATTCTTTACCAACTGAGCTGTCAGGGAAGCCCAAAGGCACAGAATGGTCAATTCAATTTGAATTTCAGATAAACAATGAATACATTTGTTTAGTGTAAAGTCTGGTATGTCCACTAGAATCACCTTTGCCACAAGCGTTACCCCCACCTCCCGCACTGGCTGTAAGGCGGTTTGGTGGTAAAAGATAAAATAACGAAAAATAAAAGGGGAATGAACATTTAAAAGGACACAATGAAACATGAGGAATGAATAGCAAAACTAAAAGGACTTTATTACAAAATATTTGAATACATTTAAAATGTGTGTAGATTTCATGGCAATAATGCTCAAATAACTGATTTTATTTGTGCATCATACCTAAGCACTTGTCCTCAGAATCTTTCGTTCATAGTATTTTATAGCACCACCCCCCCTGCCCCATTTCCTTTTGTTTTGCTTGTTGATTCCTCTTCTTGTTCAACATCATGCTTTTAATTTTTTGCTAAGATTTCTTCTTTTGTTAAGAGAAGGTCAGTTCCCAGAAACAGACTCACAGATAGAAAACAGACTTGTGGTTGTCAAGGGTATAGGAAGGGTTGGATTGGAAATTTGGGATTAGCAGATGCAAACTAATATGTACAATAGATGAACAATAAGGTCCTATGTATAGCCCAGAGAACTATATTTCAATATCCTATAATAAACCATAGTGGAAAAGATTAGGAATATCTATCTATACACGTATCTGAATCACTTCGCTGTACACTGGAAGCTAACATAACATTGTAAATCAACTATACTTCAATAAAAATAAATTTAAAAGAGAGGTATCAGTTTGCAAATACTATGAGGCATATTTGTAAACAAGCTTTGTATTGCATTATGAAAGCCTCTCCATTATTGTTTGTTCTTGGCACATAGTCACATCTGTTGATAGACCTTCCAAAGTTCTGTGGGAAATGTGGGTTCAACTTTATGCCTTTAAGGCTGTCCCAGACCTCTTTCCTAGCCATCCTAGTATGTTTCAAAACAGGAAGCCAACTATGGGTGCAGATCATCTTTATCTGTCAGCTCCACAAAGCCATCAATAATGTCACTGACTGCAATGCTAACACATTTCAACCAGTTAAACCAAAAACTGTCAACCCATTATTTCCTCTTTCACGCAAAATTGCTTTAGAGCCAATTAGTTATGTGGCAAAAATATCGCGGTATTTTTGTGAAATATGCTTGCAGCAAAGATATCTACAGCAGAAATGTTTAACGAAAAAGGATCTTTGGGACATACTTAAACTTTGGAAAGTATTCACTGTTTATCGGAAATTGCAATTTTACCGGCAACCTATGTTTTATCTAGCGGCCCCAATTTAATATAAAACACTGAGAAGAAAGGAAAGATTCACCTTGGATTGTGGTTAAAAACCCTGCCTTAAGTCTCCTCTTTTATGTTGTCCCTTCCTCCAGGGACTATTACTGCCAACCGTTTATCACAGGAGTTGCTCAGCTAGTCCCTTTATTTTACCCTTACTTATCCTTGAGTCTGTCTTACAAATAGCCTCCAATAGCACCCATTAATTCCTCTTTTTTTTCTTTTTAATTCATAAGCCTTTTCAGTTTCAAGTTGCAGTTAACAGAGCCAGGTACATTCCAGAGTCCATCCTCTTACCTGCTTCAAAACTAGAAACTACTAAATTGTCCTAGGGTAGGGTATAAGAAGCCAAATGCAAATCGGAGAGCACAAAGAAATAAAAGGTTAAATTTTGGGGGGAGGGGTGCTCAACTGCAAAGACACAATTGTTTCACTACTCTCCGTGCTATTAGATGAAAGCAAACATCCTGGAACAAACAGGCCAGGAAAAGATTCTTTCAAGTACCTGTACATGAGGTTTACCTGGAGCCTGATTAGTTCAAATCCCACTTGTTTTGATTTAGAACTAAATCCCCTCTATTACCATCCAGATCTTTAGAGGCCTAAAATGACCAGTTACAAACATAAGAAAATATAATCAACTGAAACATTTTCAATTATACAGAAATTTGGATACTGACTTGATATTTCATGATTTAAGGAATCATTGTTCAGTGTTTCAGGATATGATAATGGTGTTGTGGTTACATTTTTAGTAAAAGTTCTTATCCTTTATATACATCCTCGAATGTTTGCAGATTAAGTGATATTTCTGGAATTAGCTTCCAAAGGTAGGACGTGGACTGGAAATATAAATGGAAAAAACAAGCTTATTGAAGCTGGATAATGGGTACCTGGGAGCACAATATACTGTTCTCTGTGCTTTTACGTATGTTTGAAATTTGCCATAGTAGAATTTTTAAAATAAAAATTATCCATCCAACAGAATATTATTCTTAAAAAGGAAAAAAATCCTGACGCATGCTGCAACACTGATGACCCCTGAAGACATTCTAAGTGAAATAAGCCAGTCACCAAAAGACAAATAGCATATGATTCCATTTATATGAGGTACTTAGGGTATCGAAATTCATAGAGACAGCAAGTAGAGTGGTGGTTGCCAGGGACTGGGGGATGGGGATGGGAACATAGTGGTTAATTGGTACAGAGTTACAGTTTGGGGAAATGCAAACCGTTCTAGGGGTGGATAGTAATCATGGTTGCAGGACAGTAGGAAGGTACTTAATGCTACTGAACTGTACACTTTGAAATCATAAAAATTATGTTGTATATATTTTACCATGGTAAAAATATCAGTGTAGTTTCATAAGTGAAAATTGAGACTTTCATAATAGGTAGTGCAAATAAAAATGGAAAATAACATTAAAATATAAATAAGGGAATTAGAAACTAACTTTTATTCTTGAAGAATAAACACACATTCTTTTCAAGATGGAAGAAAAAAATCTATCCTTTTAGTCTCCTTAGCAAATTTAGATTTCCTTTTATCTTTGCATTTACAAAATAAAAATAAATAAAAATAACAAATCAAAAATTATCATAGAAAACAAACCTTGCCATGAGATAGCTTTTACCCAAATAGTTAAGTAGGACAATTTCCATAAGCCCCTATGTCATCACCTTCCCTAAGAACCAGACCATAAACATCAAGTGAGAGCCATTCCATATGGCTGAAATCCCTGTGCTGGACACCCTCCACCCACACTCCAATTGCTCTTCCACAGTCATCTTCCATCCTAGTGCTCATTACCTATAATTCTAATCCCTAAAATCTCAGGAGCTTTTCAACTTTGAAAGAAAAAGCAGATAAAATGACAAAGCAGCATTCATTAGCAATTCTAAGAATATCCCATTATGATCTAGGATGGAGGTTACAATTTTGTTCATAAGATTAAACATCTCCTTGCCTTCACTGGTTTTCATATTCTATTGCCTTTAAAGATAACTGCCAATACTCAATTACCTCTAAAATGTCAGCCTCCATGGAAATAATCTAATTCTTGCAGTGTTCCCTAGGTACCAGTCCCACCACATGTGTCTCTAATCCAAAGCAAGCACCATGGGCTTAGAGCTGAGGACTTTATGAAGATCCTCTGACTGGGGTCTTCCAGGATGCCAGCCCACCAGGGAACTCATCCTTATATAGTGACCTGGCCACCTCCTCCACATCAAGCAAACAGCCCGAGTGACAAGCAACTCTTCAGTGAATGTAGCAAGGAGGACCCTGCCTCCGTGGAGCTAGAGCCAAGGGGAGAAGATGAACATTGAAGGAGCCAGTGTGAGTACGGTGAGGGCCATGAAGGACGGTAATCCAGAACAGGCTGCCTAACCTAGCCTGCAGTGATAGTGGACAGGGAAGACTCCTCTGGCAAGAGACAGGATGAAGGAATTGAAGTTATAGCTCCTCCTGGAAAAGAACCTTCCAATGGGATGCCCTGACTTCGGAGGTATGTAGACAGCAGAGCTTCAGTGGAAGATGCCGTGGAGAATGGCCCCCACCTTGGATGGGCTGGAAACAGGTGAAGTAACATTGTCATAAAGAGCACAGGCTATAGAGACAAACAGCCCTGGGTTCTGTCTTCAGCTCCATCACTTAACTGCAGAAATGAATGCAAGTTGCTTCACTACCATGTAGCTGATATTCCCTTAGTAGATCATGCATGTATCATTATGCCACAAAGTCTCTGTCTCTTTCTGTGCTTCAACTTGTGTTGCAAAAGGTGAACTCCTGTTATCCCAGCTTGGCGTGGTGAGTCTGCTGCTGCTAAGTCGCTTCAGTCGTGTCTGAATCTGTGCGACCCCATAGACAGCAGCCCACCAGGCTCCCCCGTCCCTGGGATTTTCCAGGCATGAACACTGGAGTGGGTTGCCATTTCCTTCTCCAATGTGGTGAGTCTAACTCATGTCAAAAGGGAGACATGGTGTGTGATGAGACCTACTAAAGGAGTAAGGAGAGGGGAAATCCTGCCACATAAAAATGGAGTTAATGCCAACTGCACAGGTAGGACACATAGAAGGTGCACAATAAATATCTGTTGGGTGGAACTGATGAACAAAATTAGTGAAAAGGCACCAAGCTCAGTGCCTGAAGAACTGAGAATTTTCAATAGCTACAACTATACTATTGGTGATTATCAGATATGTGCTGAGATCTCGCCCATCTAACTACCAAAGCTCTAAGGCATGAATGAGTCAGGATGGGGCCCACATCCAGTGGACGACCGAGCCCACTTCCTTGGGGCACAAAACAGGGTACCCAGAGGAGATGCTGTGCTCATGAAATCTGTCCCTCTTCAGTTACCTTCTCCTACTAACTCTGCACTCGTGGGAAGGCAGGACATCGTCCCTAGAGCCTTCGGGTTCCCATCTCACATTCCAGACTTTGAATTGCCTCTGGAATCAGCCCCTTTGCTGGCATAATAGTTATATCTTCACATTCACTCCAAGAGGGAGACAGGCTGAATTCTTACCCACATTCTGAAGGTAAGAAACCTGAGGCTCAGAGAAAGAAGGCTCCCTGCTCAAAAGGTGAGCTCAGAGGTGACCCAAATACTTAGCTCTGATCCTCAGGCCAAAGTTAGTTCTTTCCATTTATCCTATTTATTTTTCATTATTTTCAATCCAAATGATGATTTTCTTTTTTCAGAGCACAAAATGACATGTGGCCTTTGCAGCAAGTTTAGGTGAAATCAAAGCAGTATAAGAAGGAATCTGATCTCCTTATAGTTAACTGTTCTAAAAAGTTTGAAATAATTTCCTTCTGTTCAGTCATTCTTAAACATACATATTTTTATGATTGAGATTATATTGTATGTACAATTTATATCTTACAATTCACTGAATTTTATATCAAAACCATCTCTACTGTGTTACTGCAAATGCTTTGTTGACATGTTTAAATATGTGAGTAATTATCCATTTTCTGTTTCTATGAATATACCACAGTTATTGAGGATGCCATTTATTGGTAGATAATTACTTTGCTAACAATGTTTCTCTTGTAAATAACTCTAAGATGAAAATCTTTGTTGAGGAAACTTGATTCACTTTTTTTAAAAGAATTTTTTTGGCTGCACTGCTGGGCATGTGGGATCTAGGTCCTGACCAGAGAGTGAATCCACATCCCCTCTATTGGCAGCACAGAGTCTTAACCACTGGACCACCTGGAAAGTCCCCTGATCCACTTTTTTTTTTAATGATTTCCTTAGGACTGAGTTCTAGAAGGGGACTGCTGGTTCAACAGCTATCATCTGATGCTGTCACCAGCAGGAGGTGCTGGAGGAAAGCCCTCTCCAACTGATACAACTGTCATTCAGAAGCAAAGTAACTTCTAAATAAGAAAAATTCAGCAGAAAAGTGTAATCTTTAGCTTTTCAAAATATCCTTTGTATGTCTTGAAACATGTTGGTTTTATATCTGATGGTGTCAGAGGATCTTTTTAGGAATGTCTGTAATCTTTGTAGCAACCAGACTCCTGGAAGACATAGAATGTGCTTTATTGCTCCCACAGATGAGTGTTTATTACTAACACAGGGCACAGTAGAGCACTTAATACATGCTACTGCTAAGTCGCTTCAGTGCGACCCCAGAGATGGCAGCCCGCCAGGCTCCCCCGTCCCTGGGATTCTCCAGGCAAGAACACTGGAGTGGGTTGCCATTTCCTTCTCCAATGCATGAAAGTGAAAAGTGAAAGTGAAGTCGCTCAGTCGTGTCCAACTCCTAGTGACCCCATGGACTGCAGCCTACCAGGCTTCTCCGTCCATGGGATTTTCCAGGCAAGAGTACTGGAGTGGAGTGCCATTGCCTTCTCCACTTAATACATAGTAGGGCTTAATAAATGTTTGTTGAATTCATGAATGAATGAGATAGAAAGCTTTCAGTGTGAAGAACATGTTTTAGATTCACTTTGACTTATTACAGAGAAGAACAAAGGAAAGGTCATTCTCTGCAACTTGAACTACCATTGAGAGGGAATGAATATAAGGACTTCAAAGAAGTGTAAACCACCAAACAAATGGAGATTACGATCACTAATGTGACAGCATACCAGATGCTGTGTGCTCTGTAAAATGGAAAGGACATAGTCCCTGCTCATGTGAATAAAGTCATCAGCCAGTTGAGATGCTCCAGAAAGCTCTTGACCAAGAGGAACAGTTTATTGCAGGTACACTAAACTTATGAGGATACTGGAGATCTTTATTTAGAGAAAGCATTTAAGGTGGTAACCATTTCCTTTTTTAGAACTTTGAAAGTTAATTTTGTTTTCAAACAATAATGAAAATTAGTGTTTATTAAAACGTTGCTTTACATGGAAAAAATGAGTACTTTGTCAATAGAGTTGCTCAGTTGTGTCAGACCCTTTGTGACCCCATGGACTGAGGTCTGCCAGGCTTCTCCATCCATGGAATTCTCCAGGCAAGAATATTGGGGTGGATAACCATTCTCTTTTCCAAGGGCAACCCAGGGATCAAACATGGGTCTCCTGCATTGCGGGCAGATTCTTCACCGTTTGAGCCAACAGGGAAGCCCCAGTAAAGTTTAATTTATGGACTCAACAGTGGCCACAGGACTGGAAAAGGTCAGTTTTCATTCCAATCCAAAAGAAAGGCAATGCCAAAGAATGCTCAAACTACCGCACAATTGCACTCATCTCACATGCTAGTAAAGTAATGCTCAAAATTCTCCAAGCCAGGCTTCAACAGTACATGAACCATGAACTTCCAGATGTTCAAGCTGGATTTAGAAAAGGCAGAGGAACCAGAGATCAAATTGCCAAAGTCCGCTGGATCATTGAAAAAGCAAGAGAGTTCCAGAAAAACATCTACTTCTGCTTTATTGACTATACCAAAGCCTTTGACTGTGTGGATCACAACAAACTCTAGAAAGTTCTGAAAGAGATGGGAATAACAGATCACCTGACCTTCCTCTTGAAAAATCTGTATGCAAGTCAGGAAGCAACAGTTAGAACTGGACATGGAACAACAGCCTGGTTCCAAATAGGAAAGGAGTATGTCAAGGCTGTATATTGTCACCCTGCTTATTTAACTTCTATGCAGAGTACATCATGAGAAATGCTGGGCTGGAGGAAGCACAAGCTGGAATCAAGATTGCCGGGAGAAATATCAGCTTACCATGAACTTCCAGATGTTCAAGCTGGATTTAGAAAAGGCAGAGGAACCAGAGATCAAATTGTCAACACCCATTGGATCATCAAAAAAGCAAGAGAGTTCTAGAAAAACATCTACTTCTGTTTTATTGACTATGTCAAAGCCTTTCACTGTGTGGATTGCAACAAACTGTGGAAAATTCTTAAAGAGATGGGAGTACAAGACCACTTGATCTGTCTCTTAAGAAATCTGTATGCAGGTCAGGAAGCAATAGTTAGAACTGACATGGAAGAACAGACTGTTTCCAAATAGGGAAAAGAGTATGTCAGGGCTATATACTGTCATCCTGTTTACTTAACTTATATGCACAATACATCATGAGAAACTTTGGGTTGGATGAAGCACAAGCTGGAATCAAGATTACCAGGAGAAATACCAATACCCTCATATATGCAGATGACACCACCCTTATGGCAGAAAGCAAAGAAGAACTAAGGAGCCTCTTGTTGAAACTGAAAGAGGAGAGTGAAAAATTTGGCTTAAAACTCAACGTTCAGAAACCTAATATCATGGCATCTGGTCCTAATCAGTTCAGTTCAGTTCAGTTGCTCAGTCGTGTCTGACTCTTTGCAACCCCATGAATTGCAGCACACCATAGCCTCTTGATGAAAGTGAAAACGGAGAGTGAAAAAGTTGGCTTAAAGCTCAACATTCAGAAAACTAAGATCATGGCATCCGGTCTCATCACTTCATGGCAAATAGATGGGGAAACAGTGGAAACAGTGGCTGACTTTATTTTTCTGGCCTCCATAATCACTGCGGATGGTGATTGCAGCCATGAAATTAAAAGATGCTTACTCCTTGGAAGGAAGGTTATGACCAACCTAGACAGCATATTAAAAAGCAGAGACATTGCTTTGCCAACAAAGGTCCATCTAGTCAGGGCTATGATTTTTCCAGTAGTCATGTATGGATGTGAGAGTTGGACTATAAGGAAAGCTGAGTGCTGAAGAATTGATGCATTTGAACTGTGATGTTGGAGAAGACTCTTGAGAATCCCTTGGACTGCAAGGAGATCCAACCAGTCCATTCTAAAGGAGATCAGTCCTGGGTGTTCATTAGAGGGACTGATGTTGAAGCTGAAACTCCAATACTTTGACCACCTGATGTGGAGAGCTGATTCATTTGAAAAAACCCTGATGCTGCGAAAGATTGAGGGCAGGAGGAGAAGGGGACGACAGAGGATGAGATGGTTGGATGGCATCACCGACACAATGGACATGGGTTTGGGTGGACTCCAGGAGTTGGCAATGGACAGGGAGGCTTGGCGTGCTGCGGTTCATGGGGTCGCAAAGAGTCAGACATGACTGAGCGATTGAACTGAACTGTGCTTCATCCAGCCTGGCATTCCACATGATGTAAGTCATACCTGAATAGCCTAGTGGTCATTTTCCCTAGTTTCTTCAATTTAAGTCTGAATTTTGCAATAAGGAATTCATGATCTGAGCCACAGTCAGCTCCCGGTCTTGTTTTTGCTGACTGTATAGAGATTCTCCATCTTGGGCTGCAAAGATGATTTTGGTATTGACCATCCAGTGATGTCCATGTGTAGAGTCTTATCACAATAAACTAAACTAAACTTGGCGCTAGTGGTAAAGAACCTAGCTGTGAATGCAGGAAAGGTCAGAGACACTGGTTCGATCCCTGGGTCAGGAAGATTCCCTGGAGGAGGGCTGTGCAACCCACTCCAGTATTCTTGCCTGGAGAATTCCATGGACAGAGGAGGCTGGCAGGCTACAGTTCATGGGGTCACAAACAGTTGGACATGACTAAAGAAACTTAGCACACGTGCATGCACACTTAGAAATTCGTTAAGAGGGTAAATTTCATGTTAAGTGTTGTTATCACAATAAACAAAATTAATAGTAGCAACAATATATTGGTTGATTATAGTTTATGGATCAGTAAAAAATGACAGTAATGATATAAGGGACGAGAAGAAGAAATTTGGGAATAATGTGTTACAGGGTAACTGTACCAGTATTATTTGAAAGTGGCTTCCCTGCTTGGCTCAGATGGTAAAGAATCTGCCTGCAATGCAGGAGACCTGGTTCAGTCCCTGGGTTGGGAAGATCCCCTGAAGAAGGGAATGGCTACCCACTTCAGTATTCTTGCTTGGAGAAGTCCATGGACAGAGGAGCCTGGTGGGCTACAATCAATGGAGTCACAAAGAGTTGAACACAACTGAGCAACTTTCACTTTCACTTCTTAACTTAGATTAGCTGTAAATATATATATTGCAAATCCTAGTGCAATCACTAATTATTTAATAAAGAGTACAGTTGACCTTTGAACAACATGGGTTTGAACTGTGTGGGTCCACTTATACATGGATGTTTTAAAATAAACACACACATACTTAAAATATGTATTTAAAATAATATTTAAAATTAACACATACAGTACTACATGATGCATGGTTGGTTAAATTCACATATGTGGAACCACATATATGGAAAGTGAAAGTGAAAGTCACTCAGTCATGTCCAACTCATTGGACTGTATGGAATTCTCGAGGCCAGAATACTGCAGTGGGTAGCCGTTCCCTTCTCCATGGGATCTTCCCAACCCAAGAATTGAACCCAGGTCTCCCACATTGCAGGCAGATTCTTTACCAGTTGAGCCACCGGGGAGGCCCAAGAATACTGGAGCAGGTAGCTTATCCCTTCTCCAGTGGATCTTCCTGTCCCAGGAATCGATCCAGGTTCTCCTGTATTGCAGGCAGATTCTTTACCTGCAAGCCCCACATATGTGGAAGGCCAACTGTAAAGCACAGATTTTCAACTGTGCAGAGGATTGGCACCCCTAACCACCAAATTTTTGAAGGGTCAACTACCTAATTGCTGTGCTAAAACAGGAAATAAAATGGAATCCTATCAAGTGCTAAGTTAAAATAAGAGAAGACAAATAAAGAGTTAAAAATAAAGAACAAATATAATGAATAAAAATAGTTATAAATATGGTAGATTTTAATTCAACTATAAATTAACATTTTCAGTTGAAATGGTCTAAATATACCAGTTAAAAAGCAAAGACTGGCAGAGTGAATAAAAAATAAGACTGAACTGTGTTTAGTCTACAAGAAACCTACACTAAATATTAAGACACTGACTGATTAAAAGTAGATGAATGGAGAAACATATGCCATGCTAACACTAATCAAAAGCAATTTGGATTAGCTTATTTATTTCAAACAAAGCAGACTTGAGAGCAAGGAAAACTATCAGGGAGAAAGAGTTATATTACATCATAATAAAGGGGTCAATTCTCCAAGAATATATAAGAATCCTAAATGTGTATGCACCTAGTTACAGATTGTCAAAATATGTGATGCAAAAGCAGACAGAACTGCAAGGAAAAAAGAGATGAATCCACTATTATAGTTTCAGACTTCAACAGACCTCTTCAGTGATAGATAGATCAACCAAGCAGAAAATCAGTAAGGATACAGTTGAACTAAACAGCACCATCAATCAACTAGACATAATTGACATCTATGGAATATTTCATCCAACAACAGCAGAATACACATTCTTCTCAAGCTCACATGGAACATTCATGAAGATAGATCACATTATGGGTCATAAAATGCACCTTAATACATTTAAGCTAGTAGAGATCATACAAAGTATGCTTTCAAATCACAGAGGAATTAAACTAGTAATCAAGAACAGAATGATAACTAGAAAATTCCAAATAATTTAGAGACTGAATACCATACTTCTAAAGAAATCTCAAGAGGAATTTAAAAATACTTTGAACTAAATGAATATGAAAATACAACTTAAAATTTGTAGGATGCAGCAAAAGGCTTAGAAGGAAACCTTTAGCATTGAATGCACATGTTAGAAAATAAGATTTAAAATCAATAACCTAAGCTTGTAGCTTTGGCCAATTGATATTTCACAAGGGTGCAAAGGCAGTTCAATGTAGGGAAGATAAAGTAATTAACCTCCAATTAAAATAAATAAATTTATATTTTTTAAAAAATAAAATAACAAAAAAAGAAAAAAAAGTGGTGCTGAAACAATTGTATATCCCATGTGCAATAAAACAACCTTGACCTAAACCTCACACGTTATAGAAAAATTAATTCAAAATGGATCATATACCTAAATGTAAAAGTGAAACTATAAAACTTTTAGAAGAAAACATAGGAGAAAATCTTTGTGACCTGGGGTTAAACAAAGGGTTTTTAGATATGACAGCAAACTATGATCCATGGAGAAACTTGATGTTAGATTTCATCAAAATGAAAAAAATAATTGCTCTGCAGAAACACTGTAAAAAGAATGAAAGACAAGTTTGCTAAAATACCTGCAAACTGTATATGCAACAAATCTCTAATATCTAGAATATATAACAAACAGTAATAAAAAGGAAACAACCCCATCAAAGATCTTTAAGAGAATCTGAAAAATTCAGTATATTGTATAACTGAATCACTTTGCTGTACAGGTGTAAACTAACACAACATTGTAAATCAACTATGCTTCAATAAAAAAATAAAATTAAAAAACCTTTAAAAGACTTAAAATACCAAAGAAGATATATGAAAGGCAAATAAGCACACAAAAAAAGTCAACATCTTTAAATTTAAAACACTTAAAAACATACACCTATCAGAATGGCTAAAACTTTAACATATGTAATAATTTAGTTATAAATAATACCGAGTACTGGCAAGGATGTGAAGACACAAATATACATTGCTGGTGGGAAGGCAAAATGGTGCAGTCATTCTGAAAAACAGTGTGGCAGTTTCTTACAAAATTAAATATATGCTTTCCATGTAACCCAGTGTCTTAGTCTGTTTGGGCTGCTAAAATAAAAATACCGTAGACTGGGTGGTTTAAAGAACAATTATTTATTTAAGGCCAAGGTGCCAGCAGATTCAGTGTCTGGTAAGGGCCCGCTTCCTGATTCATAGACAGCTATCTTCGTGCTGTGTCCTCACATAGCTAAAGGGGCAAGGGAGTTCTCTAGGGTCTTTTCCATAAAGGCACTAATCTCACTATGAGGGTTCCTCCCTCCTGACATAATCACCTCCTAAAGATCACACTTCCAAATACCATCACATTGGGGATTAGATTTCAAAATATGAATTTGGGAGGACACAAATATTCAGTTTATAATGCCAGTAGCGCCACTCCTGAATATTTTCCCTAGAGAATTGAAAACATACATCCACTCAAAATTCTGTATAGGAATGTTCATAGCAGCATTAGTCAGAAAGTGGAATCAACCCAATGGCCTTCACTAAGTGAATGGTTAAGTTTTGATACATCCATACCATGAAATACTATTCAGCAATAAGATGTAACAAACTATGCTGCTGCTGCTAAGTCGGTTCTGTTGTGTCTGACTCTGTGTGACCCCATAGATGGCAGCCCACCAGGCTCCCCCGTCCCTGGGATTCTGCAGGCAAGAACACTGGAGTGGGTTGCTGAGTATCCTGCTAATACCTTAGATATAGTCATGCTACTGAAAGAAACCAGTCTCAAAAGGTTAAATATTGCATGATCCACTTACATAGATTCTTGAGAAGACAAAACTATGGAGATGGAGAATAGGTTAGTACTTGTCGGTCAGACAAGGACTATGGGAGGGAATTCTTTTGAAAGGTAGAACTGATTTGGTTCCTGATTGGAGTAATGGTCATTCAGTTCAGTTCAGTTCAGTCACTCAGTCGTGTCTGACTCTTTGTGACTCCATGAACTGCAGCAGGCCAGGCCTCCCTGTCCATCACCAACTCCCAGAGTTCACCCAAACTCACGTCCATCGAGTTGGTGATGCCATCCAGCCATGTCATCCTCTGTCGTCCCCTTCTCCTCCTGCCCCCAACCCCTCCCAGCATCAGAGTCTTTTCCAATGAGTCAACTCTTCGTCTGAGGTGGCCAAAGTATTGGAGTTTGGGCTTTAGCATCATTCCTTCCAAAGAACACCCAGGACTGATCTCCTTTATTTTTATTTTAACTTTTTTAGAATGGACTGGTTGGATCTCCTTGCAGTCCAAGGGATTCTCAAGAGTCTTCTCCAGCACCATAGTTCAAAAGCATCAATTCTTCAGCACTCAGCTTTCTTCATAGTCCAACTCTCACATCCATACAGGACTACTGGAAAAACCATAGCCTTGACTAGATGGACCTTTGTTGACAAAGTAATGTCTCTGCTTTTGAATATGCTGTCTAGGGTGGTCATAACTTTCCTTCCAAGGAGTAAGTGTCTTTTATTTCATGGCTGCAGTCACCATCTGCAGTGATTTTGGAGCCCCCCCAAAATAAAGTCTGACACTGTTTCCACTGTTTCCCCATCTATTTCCCATGAAGTGATGGGAAGAGATGCCATGATCTTAGAATAGGTTAGTACTTGTCAGTTAGAAAAGGACTATGTGAGGGAAATCTTTTGGAAGATAGAACTGATTTGGTTCCTGATTGGAGTAATGGTCAAACAAATCCATATGTGTGTTAAAATTCATAGAACTGTACACCAAAAAAGTCTATTTTACTATAAGTTATGTTTTTTAATTAATAAACTTAATTTTTAGAGTAGTTTTAAGATCATAGCAAAATAGACTGGAAAGTATAGAGATTTCAAATGAATCTACATTGACACATCATTATTATCCAAAGTCCATAATTTACATTAGGGTTCACTCTTGATGCTGTACATTCTACAGGTTTGGAAAAATATGTAATAATATATATCCACAATTATAGTAGCATACAGACTAATTTTACTGCCCTAAAAAGTCTTCTGTGCTCTGCCTCTAACTCTTGGCAACCACTGTTTCTTTTTACTACCTCCATAATTTTACCTTTCCTAGAATGTCATATAGATGGAATCATACAATATATAGCCTTTTCAAACTGGCTTCTTTACTTAGTAACATGCATTTCTCCTCCATGTTTTTCTTGATTTGATAGCTCATTTCCTTTTAGTGCTAAAAAATATTTCATTATCTGAATATACCACAGCTTATTTAAATGTTTACCTACTGAAGAGTATCTTGGTTGCTTCCAAGTTTTGAAAATTATGAACAAAGTTGTTACAGAAATCTGTGTTCAGGTTTGTGTGTGGACATAAGCTTTCAATTACTTTGAGCAAATACACAGCTGCTGGATCATTCAGTTGCATTCCCAACAGCAATGAAAGAGAGTTCCTGTTGCCCCACATCCTTACCAGCTTTTGATGTTGTCAGTGTTTGGATTTTGACCATTCTAATAGGTGTGTATGATATCACACTGTTGCTTTAAGTTGCAGTTCACTAACAACATATGGTTATAAAGATCTTTTCATAGACTTACTTGCCATCTGCATATCTTCTTCAATGAGGTGTTTGTTCAGGTCTTTTGCCTATTTTTAAATTGGGTTGTTTCTTTTCTTATTGTTAAGTTTTAAGAGTTTAAGAGAGGTGGGTTTTTTTTTGGTATATTTTAGATAGTAGTCCTTTATCAGATGTGTGTTTTTGAAAATATTTTCTACCAGTCCATAGCTTGTCCTCTCATTCTCTTGATATTGTCTTTCACAAAGCAGGTTTTTAATTTTAATTAATTCCAGCTTATCAAATGTTTCTTTCATGGATTGTGCTTTTGGTGTTGTGTCTAAAAAATTATGGCCTTTCCCATAGGTTTTTTCCCTTTGTTGTCTTCTAAGAGTTTTATAGTTATGCATTTTACATTTACATCTATGATCCATTCTGAGTTAATTTTTGTGAAGGGTGTAAGGATTGTGTCTAGATTCCTTTGGGGGGAATGTGGATGTCCAGTTGTTCAAGCACAGTTTATTGAAAATTCCATCTCCATTCCATTATATTCCCTTTACTCCTTTGACAAAGACCAGACTATATTTATGTGCTTCTGTTTCTTCACCCTCTATTCTATTCCATTGGTCTATTTGTCTAGTCTTTTACAAATACTACACTATCTTGATAACAATAGCTCTACATTAAGTCTTGAAGTCATGTAGTGTCTGTTGAGTTTTCTTCTTCAACACTGAGTTGGTTATATTGGCTCTTTTGCCTCCCCATATAAATTTTAGGATCAGTTTGTCAATATCTACTGAATAATTTACTATGATTTTGATTGAGATTGCTTTCAATCTACAGATCAAGATGGGAAGAACTGGTATCTTGATGACACTGAAACTTTCTATCTCTAAATATGAAATATTTTTCCATTTATTTCATTCTTCTTTGACATATTTCCTGGAGTTTTCCTTGTTTAGATCTTGTACGTATTTCATTAGGTTTAGAAATATTTCAATTTTGTGCTAATGTAAATGTTAATGTGTTTTTAACATTAACGTGTGTGGATTAATCACAGCTCTGGCATAGATTTCGATGATAGGTGTTGGTAGATGCAGTCATATACAAAGGAGAAGGCTAGCAGAAGATGAAGTAACAGGGACAGGCAGAAAAGGAGCTTTTTTTCCTTCATTTCCTCAGATTCCTAAAGCCAAAATGAGAAGTCCTTACACAGGTCACAAACTGGCAAATATATACTGTGAAACTCGACAATTATAAGTTGGACCCACATGCCTCAAAATGAAAGATTTGAAAGTAACTATCTTGATTAAAATAATTCCTTTTTCTTAATGTTCCACATACATTGAGAATCTTTATCTTCCACAAAAGTATCTAGTTCCTCTTGTTTCTCTTAGTAATTTCTAGCTATTGTGGCCTTGCTATTGTTCACACTCAGATCATTAATATAGTATACTTATTTTTTTTTAATAAACTCTTCTCTCTTAAAACCCCTGGAATAAAGCATCTAAGTATATATTTTCTACCTTTCAAAACCTCATGCCAAAAAAAAAAACCTCATAAACACTTCAATTTTTAATAGGTGCATACCTATAGTATGCTCACTTCTCTAATATAGGAAAGACAGTTTACCAAGTCTTCTAGAAACAATACTATATACAAAGAGCAGGATAGAAACATAGATCTGTTCTTTACCTGTCACCTTGTATTTTGTAAGAACTCCATTCCTTAAAGAGGAGGGAAACAGTGAGGAAAGGTTNAGTATGCTCACTTCTCTAATATAGGAAAGACAGTTTACCAAGTCTTCTAGAAACAATACTATATACAAAGAGCAGGATAGAAACATAGATCTGTTCTTTACCTGTCACCTTGTATTTTGTAAGAACTCCATTCCTTAAAGAGGAGGGAAACAGTGAGGAAAGGTTCTCTTTCCTTTGTGCCTTTTAAGCACCAACAGAACTTTCTGGAAGCTTTGTTGGGTACAGGTACAGGCTGCAGATCTGGTACAGCCATGGCTCAGTAGAAAGCTTCCTCAACTGGGAGCCTATTGATGTCATGGATTACATTTCAAATGTTGAACAAATCTTGTATATCTGGGATAAATCCCACTTAGGTCACTTGCTGTTTTTAAAGTTCTCTCTTTGTCTTTAACTTTTGAGAATTTGATTATAGTTTGTCTTTTAATAATCTTCTGGTTGATTTTGCTTAGGGTCCTTTGAGCTTCATGTGTCTGGATGTCTATATCCTTCCCTAGATTTAGGAGGTTTTCAGTCACTATTATTTAAATAAATCTTCTGTCCTTCCTCCATCCCTCTCATCTCTTCTGCTTCTAAGACTCTCAAAATGCATACATTTGTTCATTTAATAGTATCCCATAAGTCCTATATATACTTTCTTGATTCTTTCTTCTTTTTGTTCCCCTAACTGGCTGATTTCATATAATCTGTCCTCAAGTTCACTGATTCTTTGTTTGACATGATTGACTCCAATATTGAAGCTCTCTATTGATTTTTCAGTTCTGTCACTGTATTCTTCAATTCTAGGATTTCTATTTGATTCTGTTTTATGCTTTATATTTCTTTATTAAACTCATTTTTTATGTATTGCTTTCCCGATGTCTTTTAGTTGTATGTGTTCTCTTGCATCTCATTTAGCTTTTAAAAGATGATTTTTTGAAATATTAGAATTATTTTTTAAACTAAAATTTTTTAATTGAAAAGTTTTAAATTATTTTTAAGATGATATTTTGAATCATTCATCATGCAATCTGTAGATCTCCATTTCTTTTGGATGGTTACCTGTGGTGGTGTCATATTTGCTTGATTCTTTATGATTCATGTAGTTTTGTGTTGGTGTCTATGCATTTGAAGGAATAAACACATCCTACAGCCTTTACAGACTGATTTCAGCAGGTAAAATCCTTCTCCTGTCAGGTATCCAGAATGATGATATTGTCTCTGAGACAGCAGTCAACCAGGTTGAACTGAGTCATGTGTTTCCAGGCCTGTTACCAGGGCCTTGGGCAGGCATGAATTCTATGTGGTCCCTGGGTCTATAGGACTGCATCCAAGACTTCAGTCTGTTGGACTGGAGCTGGTAGGAGAGTTTGCTTCTGGGTCCATAGATGGTAGATCTGTTACCAGGTATATAGATGAATGTGGTTCTCATTGAGCCCCTTGGAGGACTCCTGACAGGACACTGGGCACTTTTCTGGGTGGACAGAATTGGCCTTGGACTGCAATTGATAGGAGCTAGAACTGAGTCACAGGTCCATAGCTGGGACCAATGTCTGAAGGTCTGCCTCCAGGGGGCATGAACAAGCATGCTTCCAGCCAGGTTCCTGGTGGCAAAACTTCCCCTACATTGCAGCTGAGCAGGACTGGAGCTGGGTCACAGTGCTGTTTCAGGATCAACAGTCAGACCCAGGTCAACAAGCCTGCCCTTGGAAATAAGGAAGGACCATGATTAGGCTTGAGAAATGGGTTATAAACTTGCAATGATAGCCTGTAAGTAAACCCTAGATTTGTCTGTATGTCCTTGATCATTTGACCTTCATGGATCACAGCCTTGTTGTGGTGAAGGAGCTTGCATGACTCAATAAAGCTATGAGCCATGCCATGCGGGGCCACCCAAGGTAGAGGGGACATGGTGAAGAGTTCTGACAAAACGTGGAACACTGGAGGAGGGAATGGTAAACCATTTCAGTATTTTTGCCAGGAGTACCCTATGGAGAGCATGAAAAGGCAAAAAAAAAAACGTGACACTGGAAGATGAGCCCTCCAGGTTGGAAGGTGTCCAATATGCTAGTGGGGAAGGGCAGAGGGCAATTACTAATAGCTCCAGAAAGAATGAAGTGGCTGGGCCAAAGCAGAATCAATGTTCAGTTGTGGATGAGTCTGGTGGTGAAAGTAAAGTCCAAAATTGTTAAAGAACAATATTACATAGGAATCTGGGATGTTGGGTCCATGAATCAAGGTAAATTGGGTGTGGTCAAGTATAAGACAGCAAGAATGAATATCGACATTGTAGGGACAGGTGAACTGAAATGGACGGGAATGGGCAAATTTAATTCAGATGAGTGACATGTCTACTACTGTGGGCAAGAATCCCTTAGAAGAAATGGAATAGCCCTCATAATCAACAATAAAAACAACAAAAATCTGAAATGCAATACTTGGGTGCAATCTCAAAAACAACAGAATGATCTTGGTGCGTTTCCAAGGCACTCCATTCAACATCACAATAATCCATGTCTATGTCCCAACCTCTAATGCCAAAGAAGCTGAAGCTGAATGGTTCTGATGACCTACAAGACCTTCCAGAACTAAAACCAAAAAGAAATGTTTTTTCATCATTGGGGACTGGAATGCAAAAGTAAGAAGTCAAGAGATACCTGGAGTAATAGGCAAGTTTGGCCTTGAAGTACAAAATGAAGCAGATCCAAGGCTAACAGAGCTTTGACAAAATAACATGCTGATCATAGCAAATACACTTTTCCAATGATGCAAAAGACGACTCTACAGATGAACATCACTGAATGGTCAATATCAAAATTAGATTGCTTATATTATTTTGCAGCTGAAGATAGAGAAGCTCTATACAGTCAGTAAAAAAAAAGACCAGGAGCTGACTGTGGCTTAGATCATCAGCCCCTTATTGCAAGATTCAGCTTAAATAGAAGAAAGTAGGAAAAAAACCACTAAGCCATTCAGGCACAACCTAAATCAAATCCCTTATGCTTGTACAGTGGAGGTGACAAATAGATTCAAGGGATTATATTTGGTAGACAGAGTGCCTGAAAAACTATGGACAGAGTTTATTATCATTGTACAGAAGGCAGTAACCAAAACCATCCCAAAGAAAAGAAATGTAAGAAAGTCAAGTGTTTGTCTGAGGAGGCTTTACAAATAGCTGAGGAAAGAAGAAAAGCAAAAGGCAAAGAAGAAAGGGAAAAATATCCTCAATTGAATACAGAGTTCCTGAGAAAAGCAAGGAGGGATAAGGCCTTCTTAAATGAAAAATGCAAAGAAATAAAGGAAAACAATAGAATGGGCAAAACTAGAGATCTCTTCAAGAAAACTGGAGATAGCAAGGGAATATTTCATGTAGGGATGGGCCCAATAAAGGACAGAAACCATAAGGACCTAACAGAAGTAGAAGAGATTAAGAAGAGGTGGCAAGAATACACAAAAGAACTATAGAAAAAAAGGTCTTAATGACCCAGATTAAGATTGCCGGGAGAAATATCAATAACCTCAGATATGCTGATGACACCACCCTTATGGCAGAAAGTGAGGAGGAGCTAAAAAGCCTCTTGATGAAAGTGAAGGAGGAGAGTGAAAAAGTTGGCTTAAAGCTCAACATTCAGAAAACGAAGGTCATGGCATCCGGTCCGATCACTTCCTGGGAAATAGATGGGNTTTTGTTTTTATATTTAAACTAATTAGAATTTTTAATTCCTCTTCATGACATTCTTAATTTTAAATAAAATATACTTTTCATCATAATAAAAACAAGAGTTTTATCTTGCACATTTTCTTCTTCTTTTTTAATGAAAAAATATCTTAGTAATTTAAACAAAGAAGCAGTAAATGACTGTGGACATCTTTAAATAGTCAGGGATACACGATTTTTCAAGCCACAGAGAAGTATTACCACATTATTATATTTTTATTCTCATAACAATCCAGGTAGTCAAAACTATCATATCCTTATTGCATCAATGAAGACAAAGAGGATTGCAAATCCTATCTCTGTAGTGTTTAATATGTGTAATAATTTATGAATATTATTATATTTTAATATAGAAGTAGCTCACTGAGAGAAGAAACTAAACAAGTTAAGCAACAGCTTATCTTTGGATATTCTGTGGCTTTTTCATTCAGTCATTGACTTGATTAAATGATACACAGAAGCAGCATCAAATCCATAATATTCAGTATACTTAAAGGAATGCACGTTATTAAATCTCATATTAAATCTGCAAACTTTACTCAGAATTTGAAGCAGTCATAGCTAAATTAGAGTTGTGTAATGAAACCATGTTATCATCTATCAGCCTATCTATTTATAACTTGTTTTCATAGATACTTTTCATAGATATTTGGAATTTTGTGTTTCAGTAAGCATTTTTAAATGTGCTAGAAATTGTGCTATAAGTTTTATTTTTTATTCTCATAACAACTAAACTAGTCAAAAATATCTTCATAATAACTATGAAAAACAGAGGATTACAAATATTCATTAATCTCTTTTGATGTGGAATAAAAATAAGTCTGACATCATAGCATAATTTCTTAAACAACAAATCAAATACTCTCCTTAAAAATACTCATATACATTTGTTTGTATTTTGCCGAACTTCTGACATAAACAAATGCATCAGTTTTGAACCAGTTAATTGATATGTTATATTATTAAAGCAATTTTACCTCTTTACATATTAATGTTTATATTTGTTATTCTTTTAAACTCATTTTTCTTTCTGAGCTATGAGAAGTGGAAAAAGGCAGAGATCAATTCACAGGTGGGATTTAGGGTAGTGATGTCCAATAGAATTTTCTACAATTATTGAATTTTATATATCTCTGCTTTCTGATATGATAGCCACTAGCCACATGGGAAGATGGGATGAAGGTGGTCAAAGGGTTCAGTAAATACATTCTGAGGAAGTAACGTACAGCATGGTGACCACAGCTAATGATAATGTATTGTATACTTGAAAGTTGCTATGAGAATAGATCTTAAATATTCTCACCACACACAGAAGCTAACAATGTAAAGTGACAGATGTGTCAACTAATCTTATTTTGGTTATTGTCGTTTAGTTGCTCAGTCATGTCCGACTCTTTGTGACCCCATGGACTGTAGCCCAACAGCCTCCTCTGTCCATGGATTTCCCAGGGTAGAATGCTGGAGTAGGTTGCCATTTCCTTTCCCAGGCACTCTTCCTGACCCAGGGATCAAACCTGCATTGGCAGGCGGATTCTTTACTGCTGAGCCACCAAGGAAACCTAACTTTATTTTGGTAATCATTTCACTAAATCATCAAGTTGTAAACATGAAACTTACACAATGTTATTTGTCAACCATATCTCAGTAAACCTGGAGGAATGTGTCCAATATTATTTTGTTGCTTTGTTTTTATATGTATATAAATTTATTTATTTTAATTGGAGGTTAATTACTTTACAATATTGTATTGGTTTTGCCATACATCAACATGAATGCACCACATGTATACACGTGTTCCTGATCCTGAACCCCCCTCCCTTCTCCCTCCCCTTACCATCCGTCTGGGTTATCCCAGTGCACAAGCCACAAGCATCCGGTATCATGCATCGAACCTGGACTGGCGATTCATTTCATATATGATATTATGTTAAACACCCCAACATTCAAATCATAGGAGTCCCAGAAGAAGAAGACAAAAAGAAAGACCATGAGAAAATATGCTTTGATTTTTAAAATTTAACTAATGTAAGTGAACTGCTGGCATATTGAGTGCAGCACTTTCACAGCATCATCTTCCAGGATTTGAAACAGCTCAACGGGAATTCCATCACCTCCACTAGCTTTGTTCTTAGTGATGCTTTCTAAAGCCCACTTGACTTCACATTCCAAGATATCTGGCTCTAGATGAGTGATCACATCATCATGATTATCTGGGTTGTGAAGATCTTTTCTGTACAGTTCTTCTGTGTATTCTTGCCACCTCTTCTTAATATCTTCTGCTTCTGTTAGGTCCATACCATTTCTATCCTTACCTCCACTAGCTTTGTTCTTAGTGATGCTTTCTAAGGCCCACTTGACTTCACATTCCAAGATGTCTGGCTCTAGATTAGTGATCACATCCTCATGATTATCTGGGTCATGAAGATCTTTTTTGTACAGCTCTTCTGTGTATTCTTGCCACCTCTTCTTAATATCTTCTGCTTCTATTAGGTCCATACCATTTCTATCCTTTATCGAGTCCATCTTTGCATGAAATGTTCCCTTGGTATCTCCAATTTTCTTGAAGAGATCTCTAGTCTTTCCCATTCTGTTGTTTTCCTCTATCTCTTTGCATTGATTGCTGAAGAAGGCTTTCTTATCTCTTCTTGCTGTTCTTTGGAACTCTGCATTCAGATGCTTATATCTTTTCTTTTCTCCTTTGCTTTTGCCTCTCTTCTTTTCAGTACTATTTGTAAGGCTTCTCCAGACAGCCATTTTGCTGCATTGCAGGCAGATGCTTTATTGTCTGAGCTATGGTCACTAGCATAGAAGTGAAGATGTTTGGGACATTCTTAATTCTTAATTCAACCAACATCAGTGCAAAATGAAAGTTTCCTACATCCGGAATATTTGTCACAAAGCAATGATCAAGACTATCTTTAACTCTTTTTTTTTTTTTAAGTTGAAATGATTGATTCTTTTTTCTTTTTTTTTTTACATTCTATTTTCTTCCTTTTTTAACCATTTATTTATTTGGCTGTGCCAGATCTTAGTTACGGCATGCAGGATCTTTTAACTGTGTCATGGGAATCCTTACTTCCCCAACTAGAGATGGAACCCGGTAACCAACCCTGCATTGGAAATTTGGAGTCTTACCCAGTGGAAAGACCCTATAGTTCATTTTTCAAATGATAACTTTTAAATATCAAATATTTGCAGTATTCTATTTCAATTTTAAGTGATTTTATTTGGCCTTTATTGGGGGTTAACACTCTCTTCCTCTTAATGTTTTCTATATCCAGTGTCTGTATTAGAGAGAGAACATTTTCCCATGTTATTGAAATAATCTTGTCATAATATATTGATTCATAATCTTAAGAAACTATAAAATTGTGTTATTTACTGAAGACTTCTGAAACTTTCAGCATCATTCTATCACAGAAAATTATTCACTATTTATTATCATGGTCACTCATTATTTAAAATCAGGTGAGTAATTGTTATGAATAGTACATAATAACTCATGATTTCAGAAATTCTCAAGGATTCCTGAAAATTCCAGTTTGTCACTCTTGACTGTTGAGCATTAGTGTCAGCTGGGAATTTGGAAACATTATTCTGGATCACTGACTTTCAAACTTTTTGAAGCAGCAGAACTTTTGCTTTTTTTTTAATCAAGCAAAATTTATCTTGGAAACCAAAGATATAAAAGAGATAAAAGTGAAACTGGCTGAAAGAGATGGAAGAATAAAGAGATCTGATTCTGTCCTAAACTCTGCAACCAAATGGCTAAAAGACTTGGGATTTATCACTTTAGTGTCTCGAGGTCTTTGTTTCCTCATCTGTAAACTACAGTCGATGCTGCTCCACTAGGTCCCCGGGCATGTTGTTGGAGACAGTTGCAACAGTGCTGCAGAAGAGCTCTCCAATCCAGGGACACCTTGCAGAGCGTCGGATGCTGGACAGATAGAGGACTCGCACACACCTGATCCAGTCCCTGTGTTGAGAGCCCGAGGGGAGAGCAAGGACCCCAGACTGCATGCACCCTCCTCGGCTGCTTTCCTAGGACTATCTCTGCTGGTGTCCCTCCCTTTTAAGGAGTGCGACTTCAAGATGTAAACCAGACCTTAGTGTGGGATCAAACAGCAAAACACAGAAATGTTTATTCCTCACACAAACACTACGGATTATAAAAAGGGGAGTTTGAATTTTGAAGAATTTCTAAGTTCACAAAAATGGGGGCCAGAAAATTGTATTGGGTTGGCCAAAAAATCTGTCCAGGGTTTTCCATAACATGGGATGGAAGCCTGAATGGACTTTCTGGCCAACTCAATGTTTCAGTCTGGAATTGCCATGCAAAGTAGAGAAATGTCAGTTCCCTCGCAGAACCTCAGATCACAAGTCTGTAAAAGGCCAGGAAGGCTAGGGTGACTTCACTTTTCCACTCACACGATTCATGCTGCCTTGTTCCCCAGGTGTGCTCACATAGAAAAAGAAATCAATTTTGTTCGTGCATGTCCAGAGTGTTCCTGCTAAGTGGAGCCCCACCATTCCTCTGCCCAGAGAGCTCTTTTTGCAAATAATAAGAATCAGAGTAAAGTTTGCTTTTCTTAACCCTTGTACTATGTTTTAAAAAAATAATGTTACATGGAATGAAAAACAAGACAGTCTTGTTAAAACAAGTTCAAACAACCCAGAATATTATAAAGTAAACAGTGTTTCCTGCTCCCTCCAAGCCTATCCCCAGTGGTAATCATATCCTTCCAGGCTTTTCTCTGTGTTTATACAAACATACAAACATATGTGTAATTTAGGAGGTTTTTTTTCCCCCCCCTTAGGAAGAAAGGATATTTGTTTCTTTGCTCCCCTTTTTTTCTTATAAGATCCTTCTATAACTTACTTTTATTTCTCTATTTATAATAGGCAGTTTCCAAGTCAGTACATTTGGTAAGGACTATTATTCCATTTTGTGGCTTTGTGTATATTAATATAGGCTTACCTGGTGGCTCAGGTGGTAAAGAATCTGCCTGCGATGCAGGAGACCTGGGTTCAATCCCTGGGTTGGGAAGATTTCCTGGAGAAGGGAACAGCAACCCACTCCAGTATTCTTGTCTGGAGAATTCCTTGAACAGAGGAGTCTGGTGGGCTACAATCCATGGGGTTGCAAAGAGACAGACACGACTGAGTGACTTTCAGTCACTCACTTATATTAATATTTTCTCTGTTGGTTGTACTTGTTTGCATGCTTTGCTGTTTCCACAGGATAGGAGTGGGATTCCTGGAGATGCACATCACATTACCTAGCATAATCTGGCAGTCACCACGTTGTTCCTCTCGCCCCACTCATTTGAGAAATATGATTTCTGTCTTCTTATCCTTTTCTCTAAGGTAGTCCATCCCAACTATGCCTGGAGCCCAACAGCCTTTTTCAGCTCTAATACTTGTGAGGCAGGAAGGCAGCAGAGCAAAAGAATGACCTCAACTAGCTCCAAGGTAGTGGATCTGACCTTGAGCCTCAGTACGCTCGCGGTAACATATCAGCACACCCCAGACACCATGATGGTTCCAAGGATGACTACAAGAGGTCAGAAAGTGGGCACTGACCCAATTCCTGGACATTCCCACCCCTTCCCCATAATAGCTGGAATAGTCCTCCCACCCATTAGCCTATATAATTGCCTGCATACTCAGTTGCTTCTGCTGCTGCTGCTGCTAAGTTGCTTCAGCCATGTCCAACTCTGTGTGACCCCATAGACAGCAGCCCACCAGGCTCCTCTGTCCCTGGGATTCTCCAGGCAAGACTACTGGAGTGGGTTGCCATTTCCTTTTCCAATGCATCCATGCATGCTAAGTCGCTTCAGTCATGTCTGACTCTGTGTGACCCTGTGGACAGCATTCCACCAGGCTCCTCTGTCCATAGGATTCTCCAGGCAAGAATACTGGAGTGGGTTGCTTTTCCTTTTCCAATGCATCCATGCATGCTAAGTCGCTTCAGTCGTGTCTGACTCTGTGTGACCCTATGGACAGCAGCCTACCAGGCTCCTCTGTCCACAGGATTCTCCAGGCAAGAATACTGGAGTGGGTTGCCATTTCCTTTTCCAATGCATCCATGCATGCTAAGTCGCTTCAGTCGTGTCTGACTCTGTGTGACCCTATGGACAGCAGCCCACCAGGCTCCTCTGTCCACAGGATTCTCCAGGCAAGACTACTGGAGTGGGTTGCCATTTCCTTTTCCAATGCATCCATGCATGCTAAGTCGCTTCAGTCATGTCTGACTCTGTGTGACCCTGTGGACAGCATTCCACCAGGCTCCTCTGTCCATAGGATTCTCCAGGCAAGAATACTGGAGTGGGTTGCTTTTCCTTTTCCAATGCATCCATGCATGCTAAGTCGCTTCAGTCGTGTCTGACTCTGTGTGACCCTATGGACAGCAGCCTACCAGGCTCCTCTGTCCACAGGATTCTCCAGGCAAGAATACTGGAGTGGGTTGCCATTTCCTTTTCCAATGCATCCATGCATGCTGAGTCGCTTCAGTCGTGTCTGACTCTGTGTGACCCTATGGACAGCAGCCCACCAGGCTCCTCTGTCCCTGGGATTCTCCAGGCAAGAATACTGGAGCGAGTTGCCATGCCTTTCTCCAGGGGATCTTCCCGACCCAGGGATCAAACCTGAGTCTCTTATGTCTCCTGCCTTGGCCAGCATGTTCTTTACCACTAGGGCCACCTGGGAAGCCCAGCCTATGTAACTACCCACTCCTATAAAAAATGACTACCCAATACCCTGGGGCCTCTCTTGAATTCCCAGGTGGCCCACACCCTGTCTATGGAGTGTATTTCTTCCCTCAATAAATCTTCTTTCTCATGACTATGGCTAGCTCTTGAATGCTTTCCTGTGTGAAACCAAGAACCCACATTTGACAGCCATCCCAGGGACTTGGTTGGACGTGACCTGGGATGTGACCATCTTCTCTCGCCCCACTCTCATTCCTGCAACACTTGGGACTCTAGGAGGGAGTCTGTTTCCTTCTCTTTTCCTTTCCAACTTCTAGAGGCTGTCCTCATTCCTTAGCTGGTGGCCCCCTTCCATCTTGGGGTCTTTTTCATATCATATCACTCTGACCTGATTCTCAGACTTCCCTCTTCCACAGTTAAGGACCATTTTGATTTCACTGGGCCCATGTGGATAACCCAGAATAATCTTATTTTAAGGGCAACTAATCAGCAACTGTAATTCCACCAGCAATTGTAGTTCCCTTTTCCAGGTATATGAGCAAGAAGATCAAACCAGTCAATCCTAATGGAAATCAACCCTGAATATTCATTGGAAGGACTGATGCTGAAGCTGAAGCTCCAGTACTTTGGCCACCTGATGCAAAGAGCCAACTCTTTGGAAAAGACTCTGATGCTGGGAAAGCTTGAGGGCAGGAGGAGAAGGGGGCAACAGAGGATGAGATGCCTGGATGGCATAATTGACTCAATGGACATGAGTTTGAGCAAACTCCAGGAGATGGTGAAGGACAGGGAAGCCTGGAGTGCTACAGTCCATGGGGTCACAAAGAATCAGACTCAGCTGAGCAATTGAACAACAGGGGCAGCCCCTCCCAGCAGTGGGCCCTCTTATCTCCCGATACAGCAAGGTGGGGAGGAGCTAGGAGAGGGCAAGGGTGGGGAGCTGCCTTGGCAAGTTCTCAGCCTTGCCTGAACTGGAGACATGGGATCAGGATCCATGTGCTATCTCAGGAGGCAGAAGGTAGGTAGGTATCTAGCCAAGGCTTGGCTGAGTCCCAGGATGCTCCCTCTACCCTCCCAAACCCACCTAAATGCCTCCCTCAGTCCCTGAAGTTCCTGCAGTAACCCTCACATCTAGATCCCAGAGTTTTCTAGAAACTTAACAACCATCCCCCTACTCCTCTGCCTTGTCTACCTCAACCATGTGAATTAGGCAGAATGTGTCTGTGTGTCTGTGTGTCTCTCTGTCCTGAGAATTTGTCACCATTATATGTCTGTGTTTGATTGGGTTTTTATATCTCCTCAGATTGAAGTTGGTTCACTTTTTAACTTAGAAAAATTAATTTTGTTCTTTTCCTTTGTAGGTTTCTTGCTTTTCTTTATTCAAAAGCAAACCACTGATCACAGGAAATACAGATAGACAAAAAGGAAAAACCTGAAACACACAAACAGCCCCAGCCAACCGGAGACAATCACTAGTTAGCACCCGGGCATGTCACTATCCACACATTCTTCTCTGCATCCAAGTGTATTTTAACAGAAATTGAATTTTTCCACAGGGTACATTTTCTACTTTTTACTTCCTGATGTATGATAAATGCTCTTTCATGGTAATGGATTTAAATTAACCTCATTGTTTTACACCTGCCTGGTGTCTGATGTTGTGTCTCTGCTAGGATTTGCCCCACCAGCCTCCTCTGATTGGTATTTATTTGAGCCCACTCCTAACTTTCACTCTTACAAATGCAGTGGATGAATGCATCTGAGTGTGTGTGTGTGTGTGTGTGTGTGTGTGTGTGTGTAGCCGTGTCTGTCTTTTCAAGTGTCATGTCCTGAGGGGAGCAGGGATTGGCAGCGCACAATGACCCTTTTCAACTCCTTGGAACAAGTGGTTTCCTTTAAGGAAGGTACTTTTCCGGAAAACATGTTATTTCAGGGACTCCTGATTCCAGAACCCAGTGTGTTCCAGAGGGAAGCACCAGGCTGGTGGGGGCCAGGATTGTGGAGGAAGGGCGGGGGGTCGGGTGGAGGTGGGGGCAGGGACTCCTGACATCGGGGTCTCCAGGCTCTTCCCTCTCTGGTACAGCCTCTAGACAAGGGGATAAGACTCTCACCTCCTCTACACCTGGCTGGAGTGGCGGGGGCAGAGCGGAGACAGAGCTGGGTGGAGCAGAGCAGGGTTCTCTGGCCCTTTGTCCTGGGGCAGACCTGGGCACGGAGAGGCACGGTCCATACGGCAGGGAGGCCATGACGGGGTAGCCCGGGGCTGAGGTCGGTTAACCCGGAAGTCCAAACTTCAACAGAGTTATCTGGGGTGAGGTTTCGTGGGCTGCCCCTTTAAAGTGTATATGGCAAAGACTGCATCCTCTTCAAAGACAGATCCATGTACGGCATGTGGGTGCAAGGCTTTTGTCCAGGAAAACCCAGGGTAAATCCAGTCCTTGGTGTTCCTGCCTTCCCTTCATCCTGAAGATATGAAATGAGTAGGCTGAGAGTTCCAGCCCCATTTACAGAAAGGATAGGTTAGCTTTGTGCCTGCAGGTTCCAGCAGCGCTGGGAGTCACTGTGAGGACTCAGGTCTCTCAACTATAAAATGGAAATGGTGGGGAATGCTGCTGGAAAAGATGCTCATCACAGCGTTTACTATGATGGGATCACAGTGAGCATCGAAGAGAGGTTGGATAAAAAGTATAATGCCTGGTACCCAGTAAGAGTTCAATAAATAGGAAAAAATCACCGCAGACAGTGACTGCAGCCATGAAATTAAAAGACACTTGCTCCTTGGAAGGAAATCTATGACAAACCCAGACACCATATTAAAAAAGTAGAGACGTCACTTTGCCGACAAAAGTCCATTGAGTCAAAGCTATGGTTTTTCCATTAATCATGTATGGATGTGAGAGTTGGGCCATAAAGAAGGCTGAGCACTGAAGAACTGATGCTTTTAAATTGTGGTATTGGAGAAGACTCTTGAGAGTCCCTTGGACTCAAACCAGTCAATCCTAAAGGAGATCAACCCTGAATGTTCGCTGGAAGGACTGATGCTGACGCGCAAAAGACCCTGATGCAGGGAAAGCTTGAAGGTAAAAGGAGAAGGGGGCACAGAGGATGAGATGGTTGGATGACATCATCGACTCAATGAACATGAGTTTGACCAAGTGCCGGGAGACAGTGAAGGACGGGGAAGCCTGGCGTGGTGCAGTGCATGCGGTTGCAAAATGTCAGACACGACTGAGCGACTGAACAACAATAAGTAACTGAATGAACAGAGAGGGCGCTGCCTTCGGAGACTGAGAGACGGGGCTTCAGATGCAGCTCTGCCCAGCTTTCCAGGTGACCTTGAGCAGCCCCTTTCCTTGCTGCCACCGAGTAAACACTCCCAGCCTGGCCAGCTTCTTGGTACCAGCTTTAGCTTCTGTCCTTACACTGCCGTCTCCTCCGTCTCCTGAGGTGCTTCATGCTGGCCTGTTACAGAGTTCCCCACCCCCTTCTTACACAATGGGCTGCCCTGGATGAAAGGGCAGAGCACTTCAGGCCAACACACACCACAACATAAATACACACCACACAACATGCACACATGCACAACATACACGCACAACATGTACACTCACACCATACAACATGCGCACAGAGATGCCACACACGTACCCCACACGTGAGAGCAGCAGGACGGCTGCTCCTCTCTGCTCTGGGTCGTCAGTCCAGGCTCTCCTTGACCTCAGGTCCCCAGCCCCATCTCTGCGCAGATGCTCCTGCTTCACTGAGTAAACAGACCATCTGCTGTGATGCCCTCATCCCCCTCCTCCCCCACCACACACACAACATGAGCGTTTACCCATACTCTTGAGCATCTTTTCCAGCAGCATTCCCTTGCCCTCACCTGTCCACTCCTTTTCTCCCACCCCACCCCTTCCGTGGGGCTCCTCCTTGCTGACAATTGTCACTGTCTCCCTCTACAATCTTTCTTCAGGTCTTCTGCATGCTCAACCTCCCTCCCCTGCTTAAAAACACCAATAATAAACTCTCCTTCAAGGCCATGCCCCTCTGGCCACAATACATCACCCTTCTTCCCTTCAGATTATCTTCAGTCCTTATCCTCTGCTGACTCAGCTCCCACTGACTCCACTGCCCCTGAGCACACACACACACGTGAACACGCACACACACTGCAGACACGTGTACACATGCACACTGCCCATAGGGCTGCTCCCTTCACTCCACTCAAGCTATTCTCACCAAGGTCATTGTCAACAGTCCATTGCAAAATCTGAGGCCTCTTCCGGATGCTCACCTTCACCTCCCTGATGCTTCAACCAGTTAACCCCCGTCTCTGAGAACCACTCCCTCCCTCGTAGGATTGCCAGATAAAATATGGACACCCCAGTTCAGTTTGAACCTCAGATAGACAACGAGTAATGTTTTAGTGTAAATATGTCCCCAGTACTGCCTGGGATGTGTATATACTAAAAATTATTTGCTGTCTACCTGAAATTAAAATTAACTGGATGCCCTCTATTTTTATCTGCTAAATCTGGAACCCTGCTCCCAACCTTCCTGCCCCTTCTCTAGCTGCTGCTCCTGGCCCCCTCTCCCTCTTGTCAGCCTGCTCCAGGGTGCAGGCCTTGAGTGCCTGCCTTTCTCAAATGCCCTGCTTTCCTGGGACATCCTCTCCCTAGCCCTCGGCTCCACCTCCGCGCAGTGCTGGCCACCCCCTGAGTCTCCCAGGACCTTTCCTAAGCTCTTACTGCAGAAGCCACCACTCCCCTGTAGCAGAGGCAGGTTGCAGTGCCCGCGTGCGTGTGCCGGGGAAGACTGCTCCTGCCCAGACTGACAAGCCAGGCTGCCTCTTAGTTGCCTTCGCTTGCCCAGAAACATACTGGCCAACTGTGGCAATAAGGGGTTCCTACAGGAGCTGGCTGTGTTTCGTCTCCTGGCCCCCACTCAGTCTGACCCCCTATGCCCTGTCACACACATTCCCTGAATCTCCAATCCTGCCAGTCCCTCTGGGGGACCCTCCCCCAAACTCTTCTTGTTGAAGTGCCTACTTTTCTTCAAGTCCAACTCAAAGATCACCTCCTCCTGGGTTCCTCGGGGATTCCCAGCTCTCTCTCCCCTGAGCACCCTTGTCCAGATGACTAAATTGGGTGTTCATCGATTGCTGGGACCGGGTCTTGGTGACTTTCACCTTCCCTGGGTGGGGCCTGGTACACAGTCAGTGCTCAGCCAGTGTTTATTGAATGGAGGAGTGAATGAGTGATGGAATGAATGAATGAATGCATGAGTAGGTAAGGAAGTAAGGCTCAGCAAGTAGATGGAGTAAGTGGACAGATGGACAGATGAGTGAGTAGGTGGATGGATGAGTGAGTGAACACCTGAGAACTTGGGGCTTGACAGGCTGCCCGCCCACAGAGAGAGGCTGCCCCCTCACCATTGCTTGTTCTTAGAGCTGAGTCCAGCTTACAGATCCTTCCTCCACGAACTCAGGGAAGAACATGACCACACCACACAGAGGCAAAGCCCTGGACCCGGGGTCCTGAGGTGCTGGACCTACAGCAGAGCTAACTCTGCTTGAGGACAGAGAGAGGCTGAGGCCCACTCTTTTGTCTCCTCCCAGGCAGGCCTTGTACCACCAGCTCTGCCCACCTGGAGCTCCTGCGCCCGGTGTTTCTCTCTGCCTGGACACGCCCACCCAGCTCTGAGAACAGGCCACTGCTGAGCTCCTGTGGAGACGTGCCACACAGACCCTTCCAAGGAAGGACTTCAGGGCCAGCCTCTGCTCCAGAGCCACCTTGCCTGAGGTCAAACCTCAGGGGGTGGGGGTACCCAGAGAAGAGCAAAGATGGGGGGATATTAAGGGCCTGCATCATCTTTGACTCCTTCCTGTATCTAATCCTTCTTACCCCTCCTTCCCCTCAGAGCTGTTGATCCCTATAAACATCTCACACCCCAAATTCTGTTTGGGCTTCACTTTCAGAGAACGTGAACCGACCAGTTGACTCCACTCAGCTGAGGCCCTCCAGGTCCTCCCTGTAGCACTCCACATGCATCTGTGAAGGCTCTGCTGCGGGCTCTAGGTCCAGAGAGACCAATACAGGGTCCTCAGGTGCTCCGGGCCCTCCCTGTGCTGTGCCTCTCCCTTTGCCATACTCACCCCTCTCCACCAGCCTGCCTCTCCCCCTGGCTCCTTACACCTCTGCTCCTTCACAGCCCCAAGCATCTCTCTCTGCGAGTCCCTCTGTGGCAGCCACATGGCCAGGGTGGCCCATCCAGGCACCCTCAGGGACCAGACCTCCTCTCTGGGTCAGTCCTGCTCCCTTCAACAGCAGGTCCTGGGAGAGTCATTCCTTCAGTGCTGGATGGAGACATGAGTCAGGAGACTCAATTCTGCATCCTTCAAACTGTTTGCTAAATATGGTCTGGCATGCATTTCATGGGTACAGAGAAAATGGCTCTTCCATAAATAAAAACAGAACATCTCTTTATTTGTGAAGCAAACAAGAGCTTTGTTACACACTGTCAGTATAATATAACACTTTAACTTATTCGAAATTACCTTTCAGTTGGTGATTTTTCCATCATTCTTGAGTGATGCAAGTCACAGTCTCTAAGAATAGAAGTGACCCATAAGAATAGAGAAGAAAGTCTCATGCAAATACGAAGTCTCAAAGTCTTCTTTCTCGCTTGCCTATTAATAAAACATCTGGTACTTTCTGTGACTCTTTTTCTCTTCTGTTTCCTTTTGTGGTTTCCCAACCCTGATTCTTGGGAGACCCATAAAAGGATATGCATTTTCAATTATAAAATGAATCGCCAGTTCCCAGGAAGCAGCTCTTTGGTTTCAGAATTTCAGGGTGGATTTCAGGTAACAAGTAGGAGGCAGGTCTCAGAAGTGGGTTCTGCAGTATGTGCACAGGCAAGCAGCAAAATGACTCACTTGGAACAGATAAAACAGTTTAGTTTCTAAAACTGTCCACTTGAGGGTGCTGTTTCCTCTGGTGGCAATAGAACCAGTTTCACAGGCATCCTGGGACAACTTGAGATAACCCACTCTCTGTTCACAATGAAGTCCAGTGATATTTCACTCCACCTTATAGATCAGAAGAGCTGGCCCACCATGCCATCCAATATTGCCTGGTCATTCACTCTTGACCTTTCGTAAGCCCCACACTGTGGGTGGGGTCCAGCTGAGTTCTCAGGAGTCAGAGCTGACTCCTACCTGGTCCCATCACCACAGATCTCCCAGGCTGGAGGGCATGGCAAACCAGGATAAGATGGGCCAGGAGTCTGCTGGATACAGGCTGGATAGGACAGAAATGCCAGGCTGGAGGAGTGGGTCACCAGAGAAGGCTTGCTGGGGGAAGAGGCGTCTGACCAGCAACAGAGCAAATCCTGGGCTTTCCTGGTGGCTCAGTGGTAAAGAATCCGCCTGCTAATACAGGAGACTTGGGCTCAATCCCTGGGTCAAGAAGATCCCCTGGAGAAGAGAATGGCTACCCACTCCAGTACTCTTGCCTGAAGAGTTCCATGGACAGTGGTGCCTGGCAGGCTACAATCCATGGGGTCACAAAGAGTTGGACACAACTGAGCGACTGAACAACAAGAGCAAATCCTGGGGGGCTGGTAGATTTCACATGAAGGTCCAGAAGTCCTGGGCACCTGCCACTGGCTGAGCATGGCGACCCGGCCCAGTGAAGAGAGAAGCCTCCTGGCGAAACGTGGCTACCGTGAAGCTGGGGCTCGGGGCCCCCTGAGGATCCTGGCTCCTTGAGTCACAGCTGAAGCAGCAGAGGACACAGGTGATGGCCACAGTGACCACGAATAGCACAGCCACCATTCCGATCACTGCTGTTTCCATGGCCCTGTGTGGCCACTGACCCACTGAGCAACCTAGGGTGTGTTTTGGACCTCACTCGCTCCCTATCCGAAGCGAGGAGCTGCTGGTGATGGCAGTATACCCTTGCTCCTCCAGCTGCTCTCCCTGTGGTCTTCTAAGGAGATACTGGTCTGACGCCCTGGCTGGTACCCCTTCTGGGCCGTTGGGCACCACACATGGCTCTATTCCGACCTTAGTGCGTCTCTGTCACTGTTTTCTCAGCCTTGGGCCAGGCTTCCAAGAGCCGTGGGCAACTCCACTGGCAGCTCTGGAAGAAGCGCTGTCCTGAAAGACGTAAGCTCAAGACTCCTTGGATGCAGGAGCTGGAAGGAGAGCGTAGAAGTCTTTGTTCAGAGGGAGCCCCGCTCAGCCCTCTGGTGACGCCTGCGGATTTCAGGAGTGTTTGTACACTCGGACAAAAGACAAAACACTCCCCCTCCTGTGGATCCGGGATGAGCCCAGGCTCCTCCCTTGGAGGAACCTTGGATCAGTCCTTGAATCAGCCCCACTGCTGACTCTTGAACCTCTCCCCCGAAGGAGGGGAGGAGGCAGTGTCAGCTCTGAGACAGACACAGGGACACCACGAGCGCCTGTCTCATTGGCTTCCTTTTCTGCACAAACTGGGAGAGTGCTGTTTAGATGGGGCAGGTCACTCTCCGGGTGGGATGTCTGAGCCCTTCAGTAACTCTTGTGGGCTCCTTAGTCCCCTCCTCTGCTCCAGCCCCACCCCACCCCCCTTGCTGCCTGCTTGTGCCCACTGCTCACACTCAGGTGCTATGAAAACTTACCCCGGGCTTCCAGAGGGGCAGCTATGGCTGTATGCAGTGCCGGGGCCTCCTGACCTGATGGCCACCCCAGGGCCAAGGCCATGGCACGCTCGTCCCTGGGTGCCTCAGCCTTGGTGCTGCCTGGAACGAAGCTCTGAGATGTCTGAGCAGCTGTGAGCACTTCCTGAATTCCTTCCTCCAATTGTGAGTGAGGGCCCAGGACCTGCACAGCTGCCGGCCCCCTTGGTGACTGCACTCACCCCACCCCCATGCACACCATGCCACTCCAGCCCTGCCCCCTGCCAGCATCTCTGCTTCACCGGGTCAGGGGAGCAGGGGTGAGCCAGGTCCGGGCCACTCTGTCTCCCATCCTCACTTGATTACAGCCTTTCCAAGGCCAGCACCTCCTGAGACCACCACCACTTCCAGAAAGGAGGCTGAATTATTAACCGTACTTCATCCAAACCCTGAGAAAGAGTGTCATAACAGACAATAATTCCAGGTATCAGACATAGCCAGGCACTATCTCATATAATGGTTCCAGCAACACTGTGAAGTAGCATTTTCCCCGTTTCAGAGATAGTCATAGCCCATGGCCTATTGCTATTAGTAGTGATAACTAGAGCACCAAATAGCCAAGGAGGGGCTTCCCTCCCTTTCCTCCTAGTTCAGAGCTCTCTCCAGGTACCACCACTCCACAGGGCAATTGTCTCCTTCTATAGATTTACTGATCAGAATGTGAAGACCCAGAGAGAGCCAAGGGCTAGCCCAGGCCCACACAGCCTGGATCCTTTTCAATTTCTTCAAGGCCCAGTGAACTTTCTCTGGTACTAGTGTTAGGGATCTGCTTATGCACAGAATGGGAGAGTGACTATTTGGAGTAAACGATACTCTGCAAATTCTCTCTCCTCCCCTTTCTAAGATAACTGGACAACCCACACAGAGGAGGAGCCCAGAGCCAGCTGGAGCTGCAACAGGAAGCTGGACATCTTGAATTACTTGTATTAACTGGAGTGACCAGAAGCAGGGGTCAGGAAATATGATGAACCACTCTGTGGGGCCTATAGTTTCAGATTGAATTATCAATGTCGGTCAGTCATTTGGGGAGGTGGAGGGCACCAGGGGGACTGCTTGTCCTAAGGGTTTCTCCAGATATTTTCTTTTCCTGTGAATTTTGTGATCTTATGACAGACAGCCCCTACCCATGAGCCCCAGACACACCAGGGCTCTGAAAGATGTCTACCACTTAGATATACATCTGTCCTCCCAGCATCTATCACTGTCAACTGGTCAGAGAAAAGACCATGGCCCATACATTCCACATATATACATATACATGCACACACACACCCATAAACATGTATATATATATACACCTTATCACGCAGCATGTGGGTTATTAGTTACCCATTAGGGATCGAACCAGCACCCTCTGCAGTGGAAGCATGGAGTTTTAACCTCTGAATCACCAGAGAAGTCCTTCATAGATTTGATTTACATTAAAAAGGGGAAGGTGATGGCAAGCATCCTGGTTCTCCCAGAGAATGCTCGAGGCCACACATAGGAAAGGCAGGCCATCCAAGGCTCACATCGGGCTCTGCAGAGAGATGAGGGAGGTCCAGGCCGGCAGGTTATTGACCTCCACACACCCCAACACTGAGCAGATGAAGTAGTAAAGCAGGAGCTCTCTCAGCAAGGCCCTAGAAGCTTAAAGGACTAATCCCCGCAATGTCCCATACTATACTTGGAAGCCCTCAAGCCCTAAGCTTCAGGCAGTGATGATTCCAAGTACATTTACTTTTCCAGAGAGCATGAAGCTCTGGAAACCTTTCTCGAGCATCTGTCACGTGGGCTGTTTCCACACTTAGACATGGGGGACCCTCAAGAGTTCTCCAATCTAGGAGGACAGGGGCCTGTGAATCTCTAGGGAAAGAGATTTGAGTGCACCAGCAGAAATGACAGAAACAACAACAGTAATAATAAATTAGAAACCCATAGGAGTGAACGATGAATCCTTCTTGGGCAAAGACACAGAGAGGGGAACATGCAAGGTGTTTTCTGAGCCTGAGGACTGGAGCAGCGTGGACGGGACAAAAGGAACAGGAGTAGGCAAGAATCAGACCAGGGGCCCTGGATGGCCAGCCAAGAGGCAGAGACTTGGTCCCAAGGGCAATGAGGAGGCTGCAGTGTGCAGAGGCTTCTCAAAGTGGCAGGGCTGGAGGTGCGCAGACTTGGAGGGGTTGTGGCAGGAATCCAGATCAGGGATGAACTAAGGGCAACCACAGGGGTAAGGGAAGGGAGGCAGATTCAAAGAGTGCTATAGATCCTGGATTCTCTTTCCCAAGCCTGAAATCTGGCCTTGCTATCAGTGAATCTGCCTCCCTTCCCTGCCTCCCATCCCAGGCCTCATAGAGAATCCACCGGGAAATAGAAAAGAAACAGGACATTCTGTTCCAGTGAGTCAGTCACCAGGCCCCTGACTTTATGGCCTGTTCTCCGGCCCCTCCCCACCACCTCGCCTGGCCATCAGGCCTCTCCCCCTCCTCTTCCCACCCCAGTTCACAGGACTTCCTTCCTCACTGAAGGCCTCAGAACTAGATTTCTGTCCTGACTGCGGAATCCTGTCAGCTGCTCTGGGGTAGCTGGGAACAGGCTTTGGCAGGAAGTGTCTGTCACCTATCTCATCTTAGGGAAGGGGAAACTGAGACTTTGAGGAGGCAGTCCCTCTCCCAGGGCCGCCCAGCACCACATCGTCCCTCCTAACCTCACAGCCACACACACAGAC